>CM075726.1:535655-935655 GCA_037974335.1 Prionace glauca | reverse complement strand
CTATAAATATGTGAAAGGTAAAAGGGTGAGAAGGGAAAGGATAGGACCTATAAAAGGTGAAGGGGGAAAGGTCTGTGTGGAACCAGAAGAAATGGCGGAGGTGCTTAATGAGTACTTTGCATCAGTATTCACAGTGGAAGCTGATCTGGGAGATCTTGCTATGGACTTGCAGCAGATGGAAAAGATTGAGTACGTGGACATTAAGGAGGAGGATGTGTTAGAACTTTTGAATTCTATCAAAATAGATAAGTCACCGGGACCAGATGGGATGTACCCCAGGATACTGTGGGAGGCCAGGGAAGTGATTGCAGAGCCCCTGGCGATGATCTTTGCGTCGTCAATGGAGACGGGAGAGGTTCCGGAAGATTGGAGGATTGCAGATGTAGTCCCTATTTTCAAGAAAGGGAACAGAGATAGCCCGGGAAATTACCGCCCGGTGAGTCTGACCTCAGTGGTTGGTAAGCTGATGGAGAGGCTTCTGAGGGACAAGATTTACGAGCATTTGGAGAGGTTTGACATGATCAGGAATAGTCAGCATGGATTTGTCAAGGGCAGGTCGTGACTTACGAGCCTAGTTGAGTTCTTCGATAATGTGACTGAACACATTGACGAAGGAAGTGCTGTGGACGTAGTGTACATGGACTTCAGCAAGGCGTTTGATAAGGTCCCCCATGCAAGACTTCTTGAGAAGGTGAGAGGGCATGGGATCCAAGGGCCTTTGGCCTTGTGGATCCAGAACTGGCTTGCCTGCAGAAGGCAGAGAGTGGTTGTGGATGGGTCTTTTTCGGAATGGAGGTCAGTCACCAGTGGGGTGCCCCAGGGATCTGTTCTGGGACCCTTGCTGTTTGTCATTTTCATAAATGACCTGGATGAGGAAGTGGAGGGATGGGTTAGCAAGTTCGCTGATGACACGAAGGTCGGTGGTGTTGTGGATGGTCTGGAAGGATGTGAAAAGTTGCAGCAGGACATAGATAGGATGCAGGAATGGGCGGAGAAGTGGCAGATGGACTTCAACGCGGATAAATGTGTAGTCGTCCATTTCGGCAGAACCAACGGGATGAACGAGTACACTATCAAGGGCAGGAGTCTCAGTAGCGTTGAAGAGCAGAAGGATCTTGGGGTCCGGGTCCACAGGACTCTTAAATCGGCCTCGCAGGTGGAGGAGGTGGTCAAGACGTCGTATGGTGTACTGGCCTTTATTAATCGAGGGATTGAGTTGAGGAGTCGGGAGGTAATGCTGCAACTTTACAGGACCCTTGTCAGGCCTCATTTGGAGTACTGTGCGCAGTTCTGGTCGCCTCACTATAGGAAAGACGTAGAAGCTATTGAAAGGGTGCAGAGGAGATTTACAAGGATGTTGCCTGGACTGGGAGGCATGCCTTATGAAGATAGGTTGAGGGAGCTGGGACTCTTTTCCCTGGAGAGGCGAAGGTTGAGAGGCGACCTGATAGAAGTTTATAAAATGTTGAGAGGAATAGATAGGGTGGACTCTCAGAGGCTATTTCCCCGGGTTGAAATGGTTGCTACGAGAGGACACAGATTTAAGGTGCGGGGAGGGAAGTACAGAGGTGATGTTAGGGGTAAGTTTTTCACTCAGAGGGTGGTGAGTGATTGGAATTGGCTGCCGTCATCGGTGGTGGAGGCGAACTCGCTGGGGTCTTTTAAAAGACTTCTGGATGAGTATATGGGGTTTAATGGGATTGGGGGTTATAGATAGGTCTATAGATTGGTGGGGTTGATGCGATCGGCGCAACTCGAGGGCCGAAGGGCCTGTTTGTGCTGTAATGTTCTATGTTCTATGTTCTAACTCCAATAGGTTTGTCAAACATGATTTCCCTTTCACAAATCCAAGCTGACTTTGTTTAATCCTGTTGCTGTTTCTATCTGATCTGGAATCATCATTAACAATAAATTCTAACATTTTTTCTACAAAGAAGTTAGGCTAACTTCTGTAGTTTTTTTCATTTTCCCACCCTCCTTTTAAAATAGTGCGGTCATAACTGTCACCCTCCAATCTGCCTGAATTGTTCTAGAATCCAAGAAAAGATTATGACCAATGAGACAAGTTTCCTCTGGAATTTAGCTTGCTCAGAAAAATAACACCAGCTGTGATCGGAACCGGATGTATTTTTTGGGAAGCTGAATAGACACAAGGATATAAGGAATTGAAGATACATTAATGAGGCTAAATGAAGAAGACAGGAAGGGGCAGTGGGGAGGGAGCGGAGACTCACTGAAACATAGAAACTAGTTAAAGTTTTTGGGCCCAATTTTACCAAAATTCAAATTGTGGTAAATTTGGGTGTTGGGCCTGTAATACGATCTGCACCCGAAACTGAGCAGATCACGCCTTTACCGACGCCCGATTTGGGCACAGATCCAGTCCATGCCCCAATCGGGCAGCTTGATGATTTAAGTGTTTTAGCATGCATTTAAATCAACTTAATGAATCGTGTGCCCAACTCTACCTACAAACCCCACTTTACTGTGTTCGGATCCGTTTCGGATCCACGCTGTTATCAACTTGCAGAATAAAAATCTGAAGTGGATTCCTATTCTGCAGGGGAACCTCTGAAGCCCATCCTCCCTAAACACCCTTCGCAGACCCCCTGCTAACCACCCTGGCAGACCACCCCCACGATCCACCATCCCCCTGGAGGTAGGTTCCCCCGGCAGACACCCCCCCCTCCCCCCAGGAGACAGGCCCCCCCTCTCGGCAGAGCATACCCCCAATCTACCTGGATTGCTGCTCTCTTTCCACCATCCTTCTGACCTGCACTAGTTGATGTGGAGATGCTGATGTTGGACTGGGGTAAACACAGTAAGAAGTCTCACAAACACCAGGTTAAAGTCCCTGTTGGAAAGTCCTGTTGGGGGAGGATGGACTTGGGAGAATCTCCACTCTCCCCCCGCCAACCAGAGATCCATCTGAGCCCCTCTCCTCCTCCGGCAGACTCCAGCGGAAGGTCAGGAAGGTGCTGCAGGCTGTCCAACGAGTGCAGTAAGAAATCTCACAACACCAGGTTAAACTCCAACAGGACTTTCCAACAGGGACTTTAACCTGGTGTTTGTGAGACTTCTTACTGTGTTTACCCCAGTCCAACACCAGCATCTCCACATCAACTAGTGCAGATCAGAAGGATGGTGGAAGGAGAGCAGCAATCCAGGTAGATTGGGGGTGTTCTCCGCCAGGGGTGGGGAGCCTGCCTTCCCGGGGGGGTTTGATCACAGAGCGGGGGGGGCAGGTCTGCCTCCCAGGGGGGTCTGACCATGGGGGTGGATGATCTGCTGGAGGGGGGGTCTGCCTCCCAGGGGGGTCTGACCATGGGGGTGGATGATCTGCTGGAGGGGGGGTCTGCCTCCCAGGCAGGAAGGAAAGTGAAGGAAAGTGTTAAATTAAAAGCCGAGACGTTTAGAGTAGCGAAGAGGAGTGGGCGAGAAGAGGATTGGGAGAGGTTTAAATGTCAACAAAGATTGACAAAGAAGTTGATAAAGAAGGGTAGGAGAAACTATGAAGCTGGGCTAGCGCTTAATATAAAAAAGGATAGCAAGAGTTTTTATAAATATATAAAAAGGAAGAGGCTGGCTAGGGTGAATGTTGGTCCTTTAGAGGATGAGAAGGGGGACCTAGTGGTAGGGGGTGGGGATATGGCTCAGGTATTGAATAACTTTTTTGTTTCCGTCTTCACGGAGGAGGACGTGAATAATTTGCCGGGTGTTAGCAATGGAAAGGAGGTAGGACTGGAGGGTCTCAATGACATTACTGTTACTAGAGAGGCGGTGCTCGACAGACTGATTGTGGACAAGTCCCCAGGACCGGATGGAATGCATCCGAGGGTTCTGAAAGAAATGGTGGAGGTGATAGTGGATGCCTTGGTGGTTATTTTCCAGACGTCACTGGATTCCGGGGAAGTGCCGGAAGATTGGAAAACGGCTAATGTTACGCCGTTGTTTAAGAAGGGTGCCAGGCAAAAGGCAGGGAATTATAGGCCGGTTAGTTTAACGTCTGTGGTAGGTAAAATGTTAGAATCCGTCATTAAGGAGGAAATTGCGAGGCATTTTGAAGGGAATTGCTTGATAGAGCAGACGCAGCACGGTTTCATTAAAGGGAAGTCGTGTCTGACAAATTTACTGGAGTTCTATGAGGATGTGTCTAGGGCGGTGGATAGAGGAGAGCCGGTGGATGTGGTCTTTCTGGATTTTCAGAAGGCGTTTGACAAGGTACCTCACAAGAGGTTATTACAGAAGGTCAGGGGACATGGAGTTGGGGGTAGGGTGTTAGCGTGGATAGAGGATTGGTTGTCAAATAGGAGGCAGAGAGTGGGGGTCAATGGAAGATATTCGGATTGGCGGATGGTGACTAGTGGGGTGCCCCAGGGGTCGGTGCTGGGGCCTCAGCTATTTACCATTTATGTAGATGATCTGGAGGAGGGAACCGAGTGTAGGGTGTCGAAATTTGCTGATGACACCAAGATTGGGGGAACGGCAAATTGTGCAGAGGGTGTGGAGAGTCTGCAGAAGGATCTAGATAGGCTGGGCGAATGGGCCAGGAAATGGCAAATGGAATTTAATGTTGGCAAGTGTGAGGTGGTCCACTTTGGTAGGAGGAATGGTAGGAAGGACTATTACTTACATGGCGAAAAACTGCAGCAGGCGACAGTGCAGAGGGACCTCGGGGTCCTTGTGCATGAGTCGCAAAAACCCAGCTTGCAGGTACAGCAGGTGGTCAGGAAGGCGAATGGGATGCTGGCCTTCATAGCGAAGGGGATTGAATGTAAAAGTAGGGAGGTCTTGCTGCAGCTGTATAGGGCATTGGTGAGGCTGCAGCTGGAGTACTGTGTGCAGTTTTGGGCGCCGCACCTGCGCAAGGATATTTTGGCCCTGGAGGGAGTGCAGAGGAGGTTTACTAGGCTGATACCGGAGTTGAGGGGATTGAGCTATGAGGAGAGGCTGAATAAACTAGGCTTGTACTAGTTAGAGTTTAAAAGAATGAGGGGAGATCTCATTGAGACGTATAAGATGATGAATGGGATGGATAGGATAGAGGTGGAGAGACTATTCCCGCTCAGAAAGGACAGTAGGACTAGGGGGCACAGCCTCAAGATAAAGGGGGGGCAGTTTAGAACGGAGTTGAGGAGGAACTTTTTCACTCAAAGGGTGGTGAATCTCTGGAATTCTCTGCCCGTTGAAGTGGTGGAGGCTGCCTCGCTAAATATTTTTAAGAAACGGGTTGATGGGTTTTTGATAAGAGAAGGGATTAAGGGTTATGGGGAGAGGGCGGGAAGGTGGAGCTGAGTCACGACAGATCAGCCATGATCTTATTGAATGGCGGGGCAGGCTCGAAGGGCCAGATGGCCTACTCCTGCTCCTATTTCTTATGTTCTTATGTTCTCCCAGGGGGGTCTGACCATGGGGGTGGATGATCTGCTGGAGGGGGGGGGTCTGCCTCCCAGGGGGGTCTGACCATGGGGGTGGATGATCTGCTGGAGGGGGGGGTCTGCCTCCCAGGGGGGTCTGACCATGGGGGTGGATGATCTGCTGGAGGGGGGGGTCTGCCTCCCAGGGGGGTCTGACCATGGGGGTGGATGATCTGCTGGAGGGGGGGTCTGCCTCCCAGGGGGGTCTGACCATGGGGGTGGATGATCTGCTGGAGGGGGGGTCTGCCTCCCAGGGGGGTCTGATTGTGGTTCATCCCCCCCCCCGGCTCTCTCTCTGTTTTGTTTCTCGCGCCCGGGCGCGCTGTTTCAGATTTTCTTCGAACTGCACGTGCGCAGTTCAAAGCTCTGATCATTCCGGCAGCGCTAAGCCCCGCCCACAGCGCGGACTGGACCCGAGCCAGTAAAAAGTGTATGGGCCTCTGGATCGGGGATTCCAGGCTCGGATCCATTTTACATCCGGATCCGGCCCTTAGCCTCCAATTGGTAAAATCGGGCCCAAAGTTTATTTATTGGTCACAAGTAGGTTTACATTAACACTGCAATGTAGTTACTGTGAAATTCCCCTAGTCGCCACACTCTGGTGTCTGTTCAGGCCAATGCACCCTAACCAGCATGTCTTTCAGACTGTGGGAGGAAACCGGAGCACCCGGAGGAAACTCACGCAGACACGGGGAGAACCTGTAAACTCCACACAGACGGTGATCCAAGTCCATGGCGCTATGAGGCAGCAGTGCTAACCACTGTGCCATCAGGCTGTCCCTTTTAGGAAGAGGAGTAGGCCATTCAGCCCTTTGAGCCTGTTCCAGCCTTCATTTTGATCATGGCTGATCATCAAATTCAATATCCTGATCCCCCCTTCCTCCCATATCCCTTTGATCCCTTTAGCCCCGAGAGCAAAATCTAATTTCTTCTTGAAATCAGACAATGTTTTGGCGTCAACTACTTTCCACACACACACCACCCTCTGGATGAAGAAAGTTCTCCTCACCTCAATTCTAAAAGGTTTTTAGAATGCCCTCAAACTATGACCCCTAGTTCTGGACTCCCCCATCATCGGGAACATTCTTTCAGAATCCACCCTGTTGGAATTTAATAAGTTTCTATGAGATTCCCTCTCACTCATCTAAACTCCAATGAATATGAGGTGAGGTGAGAGTGACAGCCCTTAACATCAAGGCCATATTTAACTGAATGTGGTATCAAGGAACCTGAGCAAAACTGGAATCAATGGCTATCAGAGGGCAAACTCTCCACTGGTTGGAATCATACCCACCATGTAGGAAGATGGTCGTGGTTATGGAGGGTCAGTCATCTCAGCTCCAGGACATCTTTGCAGGAGTCTCTCACGGTAGTGTCCTCGGCCCAACAAAAAAGAACAAAGAACAACTGATGGAGAGGCTTCTGAGGGACAAGATTTACGAGCATTTGGAGAGGTTTGACATGATCAGGAATAGTCAGCATGGATTTGTCAAGGGCAGGTCGTGCCTTACGAGCCTAGTTGAGTTCTTCGATAATGTGACTGAACACATTGACGAAGGAAGTGCCGTGGACGTGGTGTACATGGACTTCAGCAAGGCTTTTGATAAGGTCTCCCATGCAAGACTTCTTGAGAAGGTGAGAGGGCATGGGATCCAAGGGCCTTTGGCCTTGTGGATCCAGAACTGGCTTGCCTGCAGAAGGCAGAGAGTGGTTGTGGATGGGTCTTTTTCGGAATGGAGGTCAGTCACCAGTGGGGTGCCCCAGGGATCTGTTCTGGGACCCTTGTTGTTTGTCATTTTCATAAATGACCTGGATGAGGAAGTGGAGGGATGGGTTAGCAAGTTCGCTGATGACACGAAGGTCGGCGGTGTTGTGGATGGTCTGGAAGGATGTCAAAAGTTGCAGCAGGACATAGATAGGATGCAGGAATGGGCGGAGAAGTGGCAGATGGACTTCAACGTGGATAAATGTGTAGTAGTCCATTTCGGCAGAACCAACGGGATGAACGAGTACACTATTAAGGGCAGGGGTCTTAGTAGCGTTGAAGAGCAGAAGGATCTAGGGGTCCGGGTTCACAGGACTCTTAAATCGGCCTCGCAGGTGGAGGAGGTGGTCAAGAAGGCGTATGGTGTACTGGCCTTCATTAATCGAGGGATTGAGTTTAGGAGTCGGGAGGTAATGCTGCAACTTTACAGGACCCTCGTCAGGCCTCATTTGGAGTACTGTGCGCAGTTCTGGTCGCCTCACTATAGGAAAGACGTAGAAGCTATTGAAAGGGTGCAGAGGAGATTTACAAGGATGTTGCCTGGACTGGGAGGCATGCCTTATGAAGATAGGTTGAGGGAGCTGGGACTCTTTTCCCTGGAGAGGCGAAGGTTGAGAGGCGACCTGATAGAAGTTTATAAAATGTTGAGAGGAATAGATAGGGTGGACTCTCAGAGGCTATTTCCCCGGGTTGAAATGGTCGCTACGAGAGGACACAGATTTAAGGTGCGGGGAGGGAAGTACAGAGGTGATGTTAGGGGTAAGTTTTTCACTCAGAGGGTGGTGAGTGAATGGAATCGGCTGCCGTCGTCGGTGGTGGAGGCGAACTCGCTGGGGTCTTTTAAAAGACTTCTGGATGAGTATATAGGGTTTAATGGGATTGGGGGTTATAGATAGGTCTATAGATTGGTGGGGTTGATGCGATCGGCGCAACTCGAGGGCCGAAGGGCCTGTTTGTGCTGTAATATTCTATTCTATTCTATTCTTAACCCAGCACGGGAAACAGGCCCTTCGGCCCAACGAGCCCGTGCCGCCCATTTTAACATTGTGAGTTCCCTCTTCCACCCATGACCTTTGTCTACGCCTGTGGCACTCCACATTGGAAACCAGATTGAGGGGATACTAATTTAGGGACAATTTGTAACACCAATCAGCCTAAGAGCACATCTTTAGGGTGTGGGAGGAAACTGGAGCACCCAGGGAAAACCCATGCAAGCACGGGGAGAATGTGCGAACTCCCACAGACACCGGCCCAAATCCATGTATCTGCACAGCAAACAGTGATAGTCACTGAGCTGTCGTGTTGCCCATCAGTGGGTCCAGTTTAAGCGTACACTGACAATGTGAAGCACTAGGCTACTCTCGAAACATCCAAGAGCAGCCCTCGCACGACCCACCGTGTGTAAGCCCCTTGTTGGGTAACAAGTCGGACCGAAGCACCTGTGGAGTAAAAGAGAAAAACATCAATAACACGCACACCCTTATACAAAGATTCAAGGGAATCCCCAGAAGCTCAAAAGTAAAATAAGTGAGCCAGAAAGTATGTTGGAAGGTCCCCGGGAACAGAGATAGCCCGGGAAATTACCGCCCGGTGAGTCTGACCTCAGTGGTTGGTAAGCTGATGGAGAGGCTTCTGAGGGACAAGATTTACGAGCATTTGGAGAGGTTTGACATGATCAGGAATAGTCAGCATGGATTTGTCAAGGGCAGGTCGTGCCTTACGAGCCTAGTTGAGTTCTTCGATAATGTGACTAAACACATTGACGAAGGAAGTGCCGTGGACGTAGTGTACATGGACTTCAGCAAGGCGTTTGATAAGGTCCCCCATGCAAGACTTCTTGAGAAGGTGAGAGGGCATGGGATCCAAGGGCCTTTGGCCTTGTGGATCCAGAACTGGCTTGCCTGCAGAAGGCAGAGAGTGGTTGTGGATGGGTCTTTTTCGGAATGGAGGTCAGTCACCAGTGGGGTGCCCCAGGGATCTGTTCTGGGACCCTTGCTGTTTGTCATTTTCATAAATGACCTGGATGAGGAAGTGGAGGGATGGGTTAGTAAGTTCGCTGATGACACGAAGGTCGGTGGTGTTGTGGATGGTCTGGAAGGATGGCAAAAGTTGCAGCAGGACATAGATAGGATGCAGGAATGGGCGGAGAAGTGGCAGATGGACTTCAACGCGGATAAATGCGTAGTCGTCCATTTTGGCAGAACCAACGGGATGAACGAGTGCACTATCAAGGGCAGAAGTCTGAGTAGTGTTGAAGAGCAGAAGGATCTAGGGGTCCGGGTCCACAGGACTCTTAAATCGGCCTCGCAGGTGGAGGAGGTGGTCAAGAAGGCGTATGGTGTACTGGCCTTCATTAATCGAGGGATTGAGTTGAGGAGTCGGGAGGTAATGCTGCAACTTTATAAGACCCTTGTCAGGCCTCATTTAGAGTATTGTGCGCAGTTCTGGTCGCCTCACTATAGGAAAGACGTAGAAGCTATTGAAAGGGTGCAGAGGAGATTTACAAGGATGTTGCCTGGACTGGGAGGCATGCCTTATGAAGATAGGTTGAGGGAGCTGGGACTCTTTTCCCTGGAGAGGCGAAGGTTGAGAGGCGACCTGATAAAGGTTTATAAAATGTTGAGAGGAATAGATAGGGTGGATTCTCAGAGGCTATTTCCCTGGGTTGAAATGGTCGCTACGAGAGGACACAGATTTAAGGTACAGGGAGGGAAGTACAGAGGTGATGTTAGGGGTAAGTTTTTCACTCAGAGGGTGGTGAGTGAATGGAATCGGCTGCCGTCAGTGGTGGTGGAGGCGAACTCGCTGGGGTCTTTTAAAAGACTTCTGGATGAGTATATGGGGTTTAATGAGATTGAGGGTTATAGATAGGTCTGTAGGTTGGTAGGTGTTGATGTGATTGGCGCAACTCGTGGGCCGAAGGGCCTGTTCGTGCTGTAGTGTTCTATGTTCTATGTTCTATGTCCACAGGAATCAGTTGATTCCCAGGAACGTCCCAAGGCGCTTGATCCTTGTTTAAAACAGTGTCCTACATCCCTCCATCTCTATTCCGCTCATGTGCCTATCTAAGTATCCCTTAAACAACTCCAGCGTGCCTGCCTCCACCACCTTACTGGCAGTGCATTCCAACCCCCACAACCCTCTGTGTGAAAAACCTCCCTCTAAAATCCGAATTATACCTCGCCCTCCTCACCTGAAGTCCATGGCCCCTCGTAATATTTGTTTCCAATCTAGGAAAAAACTTACTACTGTTTACTCTATCTATACCCTTCATAATCTTATATACCTCTAATAGATCTCCCCTCATTCTCTGTCTTTCTAAGGAAAACAGCCCCATTGCCCAACAATCTTCAGCTGCTTCATCAATGACCTTTTATCCATCTTAGGCTTGTCAGCTTGGGCTGACAAGTGGCCAGTAACATTCTTGCTACAAAACTGTCAGGCAATCACCATCACTGAGGGGACATAGCTTTAAATTAAGGGGTGATAATTATAGGACAGATGTCAGAGGTAAGTTCTTTACTCAGAGGGTAGTAAGGGCGTGGAATGTCCTGCCTGCAGCAGTTGTGGACTCGCCAACTTTAAGGGCGTTCAAATGGTCAGTGGATCGGCATATGGATAACATTGGAATAGTTTAGGTTAGAGGGTCATTAGATTGGTTCCACTGGTCAGCGCAACATCGAGGGCCGAAGGGCCTGTACTGCGCTGTAATGTTCTATGTTCTATAAGAGACACTCTAACCACTGCCCCTTAACAATCAATGGTGTAACCATCATTGAATCCCCACTGTCAACATCCATGGGGTTACAATTGACCAGAAACTCAACTGGACTCACCACATAAACATAGTGACTACAAGAGCAGGTCAGAGGCTGGGAATACTGCGACAAGCAACTCATCTTCTGAATCCCCTAAGCCTATCCACTATCCCCAAGGCACAAGTTAGGAATGTGATGGAATACTCCTCACTTGCCTGATGGATTCAGCTCCAACAGCACTCAAGAAGCTTGACACTATCTAGGAGAAAGCAGCCCCACCAATGCTCAATAGCAGCAGTGTGTACTATCTACAAGATGCACTGCAGCAATTCACCAAAGATCCTTAGGCAGCACCTTCCAAACCCACGATCACTTCCATCTAGAAGGACAAGGCCAACAGATAGATAGGAACACCACCACCTGCAAATTCCCTTCCAAACCACTCACCTGGAAATGACTTGGAAATGTATCACCGTTCCTTCACAGTTACTGGGTCAAAATCCTGCAATTCTCTCCCTAACGACATTGTGGGTCAATCCACAGCACATGGACTGCAGCGATTCAAGAAGGCAGCTCACCAACACCTTCTTTAAAACTCTGGTGCGGCCGCACTTGGAGTTTTGTGTGCAGTTCTGGTCCCCACATTACAGGAAGGATGTGGAGGCTTTGGAGAGGGTGCAGAGGAGGTTTACCAGGATGTTGCCTGGTATGGAGGGGAGGTCCTATGAGGAGAGGCTGAGGGATTTGAGGTTATTTTCATTAGAAAGAAGGCGGCTACGAGGGGACCTTATTGAAACATATAAGATGATTAGAGGTTTAGATAGGGTGGACAGTGATAGAAATCTAGCACGAGGGAGCATGGCTTTAAATTAAGGGGGGGTAGTTATAGGACTGATGTCAGGGGTAGGTTCTTTACCCAGAGGGTGGTGAGGGACTGGAATGCCCTGCCTGCTGCAGTTGTAAATGCTCCTAGTTTGGGGGCGTTTAAGAGATCCGTGGATAGGTTTATGGATGAAAAGGATTTGGTCTAGGTTAGAGGGTCATTGTTTTGTAACTGGTCGGCGCAACATCGTGGGCCGAAGGGCCTGTTCTGCGCTGTAATGTTCTATGTTCTATGTTCTCAAGGACAACTAGGGATGGGCAATAAATGCTGGCCAATCTGGCCATAAATGAAGTTAAAAAATCCTAACTGACTTAGTATCTCCTTGTATGACAGACCTGCCATCCCAGAAATCAGCATGGTAAACCTTTGCCCTACTCCCTCTATAGCAACGATAAACTTCTTCACATAAGGACACGAAAACATGGTTTCCTCTGGGTGCTCTGGTTTTCTCCCACAGTCCGAAAGATGTGCTGGTTAGGTGCATTGGCCATGCTAAATTCTCCCTCCGTGTACCCGAACAGGTGCCGGAGTGTGGTGACCAGGAGATTTTCACAGTAACTTCATTGCGGTCTTAATGTATTACAGTAAAAAGTCTGACAACACCAGGTTTTAGTCCAACCGATTTATTTGATAATATTCTCACAAGCTTTCGAGGTTTCCCTCTTTGTCAGGTGAATGGAGAGTTCTGGCCTCAGACAGAGCATATAAAGCACAGACAGTTTACAGATTACTGATTAGAATGCGAATCTTTACACCTAACCTGCTGTTCAAGACCTGAAGTGGCTGATAATGTGAGTGGAAGGAGCACTGATCACAGGTTAAAGAGATGTGTATTGTCTCCAGACAGTACAGTAAGTGAGGTTTTACAAACCCAGGCAAGTCACGGGGGTTACAGATAGTGCGACATGAACCCAAGATCCCTGTTGAGACCGTCCTCATGTGTGCGGAACTTGGCTATCAATTTTAATGTATCTTAATGTATACCAGAATGATAGGGAGTGGGATAGCTTGATCTTAGGTTTGGACATAGCTTGGCACAACATTGAGGGCTGAAGGGCCTGTACTATGCTGTACTGTTCTATGTTCTATGTAAGCCTTCTTGTGACACTACTAAAAAATAATTAAACTATAGTCCAGATGTGGCCTCAACAATGCTCTACATAATTGCAGTAAAACGTCTCTGGGCCCCAACTCACATGAAGCATAAATAATAGCATGTACCAGTTAGGCTGAATTGCCTGATTCTGTGCTGTACACTTAAAGTAATTCCATGTCAAATTTCGTGTAGGAATTATTCAGATAAGGAGCGCTAGGCCATGGAGGGACATGAAAAGGGGATGAAAATGATAGATTTGGATACTGGGAGCCAGGACATTGAGGAGAGTGAAGTGAAAGTGAACTTGGCACAGGATCGTTAGTTTAGACAGTGAGAATAGAGTCAGAAATATATTAATGTGAGGGTAGAATTTATAGTTGATGAACGTGAGAATGCAGGTCCCGTACAGTGGGAATGTGACCATGGTTCTGTTTTGTTGGTAAATGGAATAATTGTATTGCAATAGCTGTCTTTCTGACTTTTCCAATTATGTAGGTCATTGTTTTTTAAACAGTTTATATTTTGGGGAATATGAAATATTGGATATTGAGCGTGGGAGAGCACTGCTAGTCTGCTAGGAGGTATAAAATTCAGCTCCACTGGGAGATGGTGCTCAAAAACAAATCCATGTTAATAAAACGTAAAGTAAAGGGGCAGGTTGAATTACTGGGAGAGAGCTGAATTACTGACACTATGTATGGGAACTGTGAGAACCATTGTTATTCCATTGTATTCAGTACAGAAGTCAACAAGCTCCAGTGATGCAGGAGAAGAATGAGATTTTAAAATTGTCTCTGTCATAAGCAGCAAAGATGTGGAGATGCCGGCGTTGGACTGGGGTAAACACAGTAAGAAGTCTCACAACACCAGGTTAAAGTCCAACCAGTTTATTTGATAGTAAACACCACAAGTTTCCGGAACGCTGTTCCTTCGTCAGGTGAGTGGAGAGTTCTGATCAGAAACAGGGCATATAAAGGCACACACAGTTTACAGAATACTGATTAGAATGTGAGCCTTTACTCACATTCTATTAATTAATTACTTTAATTTAACAGATTAGCTATAAAGACTCTCATTCTAATCAGTATTCTGTAAACTGTGTGCACCTTTATATGCCCTGTTTCTGATTAGAACTCCCCACTCACTTGATGAAGGAACAGCATTCGAAAAGCTTGTGGCTTTTACCACCAAATAAACCTGTTAGACTTTAACCTGGTGTTGTGAGACTTAAGAACATAAGAAATAGGAGCAGGAGTCGGCCATCTGGCCCTTCGAGCCTGCCCCGCCATTCAATAAGATCATGGCTGATCTGTCGTGGCTCAGTTCCACATTCCCGCCCTCTCCCCATAACCCTTAATCCCCTCTCTTATCAAAAACCCATCAAAGTGGTGGAGGCTGCCTCGCTAAATATTTTTAAGAAACGGGTTGATGGGTTTTTGATAAGAGAAGGGATTAAGGGTTATGGGGAGAGGGCGGGAAGGTGGAGCTGAGTCACGACAGATCAGCCATGATCTTATTGAATGGCGGGGCAGGCTCGAAGGGCCAGATGGCCTACTCCTGCTCCTATTTCTTATGTTCTTATGTTCTTATGTTCTTAAAAATATTTAGCGAGGCAGCCTCCACCACTTCAACGTGCAGAGAATTCCAGAGATTCACCACCCTTTGAGTGAAGAAGTTCCTCCTCAACTCCGTTCTAAACCGCCTCCCCTTTATCTTGAGGCTGTGCCCCCTAGTCCTACTGTCCTTTCTGAGTGGGAAGAGTCTCTCCACCTCTATCCTATCCATCCATTCATCATCTTATACGTCTCAATGAGATCTCCCCTCATTCTTCTAAACTCTAACGAGTACAAGCCTAGTTTATTCAGCCTCTCCTCATTGCTCAACCCCCACAACTCTGGTATCAGCCTAGTAAACCTCCTCTGCACTCCCTCCAAGGCCAAAATATCCGTGCGTAAGTACGGCGCCCAAAACTGCACACAGTACTCCAGCTGCGGCCTCATGGGCGGCACGGTAACACAGTGGTTAGCACTGCTGCTTCACAGCTCCAGGGTCCTGGGTTCGATTCCCGGCTCAGGTCACTGCCTGTGTGGAGTTTGCACATTCTCCTCATGTCTGCGTGGTTTTTCTCCGGGTGCTCCGGTTTCCTCCCACAGTCCAAAGATGTGCGGGTTAGGTTCATTGGCTATGCTAAAATTGCCCCTTAGTGTCCTGGGATGTGTAGGTTAGAGGGATTAGCAGGGATATGGGGATAGGGTCTGGGTGGGATTGTGTTCGGCGCAGACTCGATGGGCCGAAGGGCCTGTTTCTGCACTGTAGGGTTCTATGGTTCTATGGTCAATACCCTATACAGCTGCAGCAAGACCTCCCTACTTTTATATTCAATCCCCTTCGCTATGAAGGCCAGCATCCCATTCACCTTCCTGACCACCTGCTGCACCTGCAAGCTGGGTTTTTGCGACTCATACACTTCTTACTGTAATAAGCAGCAAAGTGCAGACTTGTTACAAGATAAAGCGGAGCACTTCAACTTTGCAATTATGAAACAGAAGAAGACCTCAGGACCTGTCACACCTGTGCTGTTCTATTGGAAAGTCTCCCTACCTATTTCTTGTATTTTTCACATCCTATTCTAATTCCTCTAAAATGGCATTTTTGGCCCTGCTCCACAAGATGAAATGATGTAAAATTCAGATACTGTTTATCAAGTACCAAATCTAGAATCTACCTAATAGAAAGAAACAATGTATAAATCTGCAAAGATTAGTGGTGTGTCAGAAGATTAGTCATATTCAAAGAACCAGCAAACAATGACTGGAAGAAAATAAAGAGGGAGAAAGCCAGCTAGAAATATCAAAACAGTTAGGAACATTTTCTATTTCAAATGGAAAAGAATAACTAACTGTTGGTCCTCTAGAGAGTGAGTCTGGGAAATTGACAATGGGAGACAAGGAGATGACAGAGGCATTGAACAGATATTCCAGGCGGACTTTTACCAGCACATCCGCCCCAGTTTTATACAATGGACAATGCCTTTGTCTGAGCCTCACCTGGGGCAGGTGTGTCGGTAAAATTCTGGCCTGTGCATCTGTCTTCACTGTGGAAAACTTTTCAAAGGTGTTTGAAAATCTTAATATGATCAAGATGGAGGGAATCGCCATCACAAGGAGAAAGGTGCTGGAACAGCCATCGGACCAAAAGGCTGACAAGTCCCAAGGACTAGGTGACCTGCAGCCGAGGATTTTAAAAGTAGATGCATTTATTATAACCTTACAAAATTCCTTAGATTCTGGATGGATCCTAGTCAATTGGAAAATAGCCAATGTAACACTTTTGTTCAAGAAAGGAGGGAGACAGAGAGCAGGAAACTATATTTGTTGTAAGGAAATTTTTTAAATCCATTGTTAAGTAAGTTGTAGCAGGACATAGCATTTGCAGACCTCCAATCCTCTGGGTGATCACTTCTATCCACTGAGGACAGTAAGGAAGGTGATCCAGGATTGCAACAGGATCTTGATCAGTTGGACCAGTGGGCTGACGAATGGCAGATGGAGTTTAATTTAAATAAATGCAAGATGATGCATTTTGGGAGACTGAACCAGGGCAGGACTTACTCAGTTAATGGTAGGGCATTGGGGAGAGTTACAGAACAAAGAGACCTAGGGGTACAGGTTCATAGCTCATAGAATCATAGACAGCCTACAGTGCAGAAAGAGGCCATTTGGCCCATCGAGTCTGAACCGCTCACAATCCCACCCAGACCTTACCACCATATTTACCTGCTAATCTCTCTAACCTGCGCCTCTCAGGACACTAAGGGGCAATTTTAGCACAGCCAATCAACCTAACCCATACATCTTTGCACTGTGGAAGGAAACGGAGCACCCGGAGAAAACCCACGCAGACACGAGGAGAATGTGCAAACTCCACACAGGCAGTGACCCGAGCCGGGAATCGAACCCAGGTCCCTGGAGCTGTGAAACAGCAGTGCTAACCACTGTGCTACCGTGCCGCCCTTGAAAACTCCTTGAAAGTGGAATCATAGGTGGATAGAGTGGTGAAGAAGGCATTCAGCATGCTTGGTGGCATTGGTCAGGCACTGAATACAGGAGTTGGGACGTCTTGTTGAAGTTGTACAAGACATTGGTAAGGCCACACTTGGAATACTGTGTACAGTTCTGGTCACCCTATTATAGGAAGGATCTTATTAAACTAGAAAGAGTGCAGAAAAGATTTACTACGATGCTGCCCAGACTCATTGGTTTGAGTTATAAGGAGAGGCTGGATAGACTGGGACTTTTTTCTCTGGAGTGTAGGAGGCTGAGGGGTGATCTTATAGAGGTCTATAAAATAATGAGGGACACAGATCAGCTAGATAGTCAATATCTTTTCCCAAAGATAGGGGAGTCTAAAACTAGAGGGCATAGGTTTAAGGTGAGAGGGGAGAGATACAAGAGTCCAGAGGAGCAATTTTTTCACACAGAGTATCTGTGATAAGCTGTCAGAGGCAGTAGTAGAGGTGGGTACAATTTTGTCTTTTAAAAAGCATTTAGATAGTTACGTGGGTACGATGGGTATAGAGGGATATGGGCTAAATGTGGTCAATTGGGACTCGTTTAGGGTTTTAAAAGAAAAGGGTGATATGGACAAGTTGGGCTGAAGGGCCTGTATCCAAACTATAAACCTCTATGACTCTATGCCCCATGACTCCAGGTTTGCAAAATTATTCTGAAAGCATCTGCTATTGGTAAAGGGATTCAATTTTGGAGCCGTGAGGTCATGTTGCAACTGTACAAAACTCTGGTGTGGCCGTACTTGGAGTATTGTGTACAGTTCTGGTCGCCGCATTATAAGAAAGATGTGGAGGCATTGGAAAGGGTGCAGAGGAGGTTTACCAGGATGTTGCCTGTTATGGTGGGAAGGTCTTATGAGGAAAGGCTGAGGGACGTTCACCTTAGTGATGGAAAGGGATAGGCATGAACCTCAGGTCAGTAGTTTCAGCTGGGGGAAGGGTAATTATGAGGCTATTAGGAGAGAATTAGGAAGCATTGGTTGGACTCGGAGATTACAGGGACTGGGAACATCTGAGATGTGGAGATTTTTCAAGGAGCAGCTATTGCGGGTCTGTGATAAGTATATCCCTGTCAGGCAAGGAGGATTTGGTAGGCCCAGGGAACCGTGGTGCACTAAAAAAGTTGATTCGTTGGTTAGGAAGAAAAAGGAGGCTTATGTTCGGATGAGACTTGAGGGCTCAGGTAGTGCATTAGAAAGTTTTAGATTGGCTAGGAGGGAGTTGAAGAGGGAGTTAAGAAGGGCTAAAAGAGGACATGAGATGATTTTGGCTGATAGGATTAAGGAGAACCCTAAGGCGTTTTACAGGTATGTCAAGAACAGAAGGTTGGTTAGGACAAGATTAGGGCCAGTTACAGACAGTAGAGGGAAGTTGTGTGTGGAACCGGAGGAGATTGGAGAGGCGTTGAACCAATATTTCTCTTCGGTGTTCACGCAAGGGGACAGGAATGTAGCTGAGGAGGACACTGGGTTGCAGGGGTGTAAAATAGATAGTATTGCAGTTGATACGGGGGATGTGCTGGATATTTTAGAGGGATTGAAAATAGATAAGTCCCCTGGTCCAGATGGGATTTACCCTAGGATTCTTTGGGAGGCAAGAGGGGTGATTGCGGAGCCTCTGGCTCTGATCTTCAGGTCGTCGTTAGTCTCTGGTATAGTACCAGAAGATTGGAGGACAGCAAATGTTGTCCCATTGTTTAAGAAGGGGAGAAGGGACTTGGCTGGGAATTATAGACCGGTGAGTCTTACTTCTGTGGTGGGTAAGGTTTTGGAAAGGATTATTAGAAACAGGATTTATAGTTATTTGGAAAGTAATGAGTTGATTAGGGACAGTCAGCATGGTTTTGTAGCGGGTAGGTCATGCCTTACTAACCTTATCGAGTTCTTTGAGAAAGTGACCAAAGAGGTGGATAGGGGTAAGGCAGTTGATGTGGTGTAGATGGATTTTAGCAAGGCGTTTGATAAGGTTCACCATGGTAGGCTTCTGCAGAAAATGCCGATGTATGGGATTGGGAGTGATCTAGGTAATTGGATCAGGAATTGGCTAGCAGATAGGAGACAGAAAGTGGTGGTTGATGGGAAATATTCGTCATGGAGTTCGGTTACAAGTGGTGTGCCTCAGGGATCTGTTTTGGGGCCACTGCTGTTTGTAATTTTTATTAATGATCTGGATGAGGGTATAGTTGGGTGGATTAGTAAGTTTGCTGATGACACCAAAGTCGGAGGTGTGGTAGATTGTGAGGAAGGGTGTCATAGTTTGCAGGGTGACTTAGAAAGGTTGCAGAGCTGGGCTGCGAGGTGGCGGATGGAGTTTAATGTGGAGAAGTGTGAGGTAATTCACTTCAGTAGGAGCAACAGATGTGTTGAGTATAGGGCTAACGGGAGGACTTTGAATAGTGTGGAGGAGCAGAGGGATCTAGGTGTATGTGTACATAGATCCCTGAAAGTTGGGAATCAAGTAGATAAGGTTGTTAAGAAGGCATACGGAGTCTTGGCGTTTATTGGTAGGGGGATTGAATTTAAGAGTCGCAGCGTCATGTTGCAACTGTACACAACTCTGGTGCGGCCGCACTTGGAGTTTTGTGTGCAGTTCTGGTCCCCGCATTACAGGAAGGATGTAGAGGCTTTGGAGAGGGTGCAGAGGAGGTTTACCAGGATGTTGTCTGGTATGGAGGGGAGATCCTATGAGGAGAGACTGAGAGATTTGGGGTTGTTTTCGCTGGAAAGAAGGCGGCTAAGAGGGGATCTCATTGAAACATATAAGATGATTAGAGGTTTAGACAGGGTAGATAGTGATAGCCTTTTTCCTAGGATGGAGAAAGCTAGCACGAGGGGGCACGATTTTAAATTAAGGGGGGGTAGTTATAGGACAGATGTCAGGGGTAGGTTCTTTACCCAGAGGGTGGTGAAGGATTGGAATGCCCTGCCAGCTGCAGTTGTAAATGCACCTAGTTTGGGGGCGTTTAAAAGATCTGTGGATAGGTTTATGGATGAAAAGGGATTGGTTTAGGCTAGTGGGTCATTGTTTTGTAACTGGTCGGCGCAACATCGTGGGCCGAAGGGCCTGTTCTGCGCTGTAATGTTCTATGTTCTATGTTCTATGACTTGAGGTTATTTTCATTCGAGAAGAAGGTTATGAGGTGACCTGATTGAAGCATACAAGATGATCAAAGGATTGGATAGGATGGACAGTGAGAGCCTTTTACCTGGGATGGTGATGGTTAACACAAGGGGACATAGCTCTAAATTAAGGGGTGGTAATTATAGGACAGATGTCAGAGGCAGGTTCTTTACTCCGAGGGTAGTAAGGGCGTGGAATGCCCTACCTGCAGCAGTTGTGGACTCGCCAACTTTAAGGGTGTTCAAATGGTCAGTGGATAGGCATATGGATAACATTGGAATAGTTTAGTTTAGAGGTCATTAGATTGGTTCCACTGGTCAGCGCAACATCGAGGGCCGAAGGGCCTGTACTGAGCTGTAATGTTCTATGTTCTATGTTCTATTTCCTCCCTGGCTACCTTCAGCACCCAGGGATATACAGTCTGTCCGGCCCAGGAGAGTCCCACAGCACCCAGGGATATACAGTCTGTCTGGCCCAGGAGAGTCCCACAGCACCCAGGGATATACAGTCTGTCCGGCCCAGGAGAGTCCCTCAGCACCCAGGGATATACAGTCTGACGGCCCAGGCCAGTCCCTCAGCACCCAGGGATATACAGTCTGTCCGGCCCAGGAGAGTCCCTCAGCACCCAGGGATATACAGTCTGTCCGGCCCAGGAGAGTCCCTCAGCACCCAGGGATATAGAGTCTGTCCGGCCCAGGCCAGTCCCTCAGCACCCAGGGATATACAGTCTGTCCGGCACAGGCCAGTCCCTCAGCACCCAGGGATATACAGTCTGTCCGGCCAAGGCCAGTCTCTCAGCACCCAGGGATATACAGTCTGTCCGGCCCAGGAGAGTCCCTCAGCACCCAGGGATATACAGTCTGTCCGGCCCAGGCCAGTCTCTCAGCACCCAGGGATATACAGTCTGTCCGGCCCAGGCCAGTCCCTCAGCACCCAGGGATATACAGTCTGTCCGGCCCAGGAGAGTCCCTCAGCACCCAGGGATATACAGTCTGTCCGGCCCAGGAGAGTCCCACAGCACCCAGGGATATACAGTCTGTCCGGCCCAGGAGAGTCCCTCAGCACCCAGGGATATACAGTCTGTCCGGCCCAGGAGAGTCCCTCAGCACCCAGGGATATACAGTCTGTCCGGCCCAGGAGAGTCCCTCAGCACCCAGGGATATACAGTCTGTCCGGCCCAGGAGAGTCCCTCAGCACCCAGGGATATACAGTCTGTCCGGCCCAGGCCAGTCCCTCAGCACCCAGGGATATACAGTCTGTCCGGCCCAGGAGAGTCCCACAGCACCCAGGGATATACAGTCTGTCCGGCCCAGGCCAGTCCCTCAGCACCCAGGGATATACAGTCTGTCCGGCCCAGGAGAGTCCCACAGCACCCAGGGATATACAGTCTGTCCGGCCCAGGCCAGTCCCTCAGCACCCAGGGATATACAGTCTCTCCGGCCCAGGCCAGTCCCTCAGCACCCAGGGATATACAGTCTGTCCGGCCCAGGAGAGTCCCTCAGCACCCAGGGATATACAGTCTGTCCGGCCCAGGAGAGTCCCACAGCACCCAGGGATATACAGTCTGTCCGGCCCAGGCCAGTCCCTCAGCACCCAGGGATATACAGTCTCTCCGGCCCAGGCCAGTCCCTCAGCACCCAGGGATATACAGTCTGTCCGGCCCAGGCCAGTCCCTCAGCACCCAGGGATATACAGTCTGTCCGGCCCAGGAGAGTCCCTCAGCACCCAGGGATATACAGTCTGTCCGGCCCAGGAGAGTCTCTCAGCACCCAGGGATATACAGTCTGTCCGGCCCAGGAGAGTCTCTCAGCACCCAGGGATATACAGTCTGTCCGGCCCAGGCCAGTCCCTCAGCACCCAGGGATATACAGTCTGTCCGGCCCAGGAGAGTCCCTCAGCACCCAGGGATATACAGTCTGTCCGGCCCAGGCCAGTCCCTCAGCACCCAGGGATATACAGTCTGTCCGGCCCAGGAGAGTCCCTCAGCACCCAGGGATATACAGTCTGTCCGGCCCAGGAGAGTCTCTCAGCACCCAGGGATATACAGTCTGTCCGGCCCAGGCCAGTCCCTCAGCACCCAGGGATATACAGTCTGTCCGGCCCAGGAGAGTCCCTCAGCACCCAGGGATATACAGTCTGTCCGGCCCAGGCCAGTCCCTCAGCACCCAGGGATATACAGTCTGTCCGGCCCAGGAGAGTCTCTCAGCACCCAGGGATATACAGTCTGTCCGGCCCAGGAGAGTCCCTCAGCACCCAGGGATATACAGTCTGTCCGGCCCAGGAGAGTCTCTCAGCACCCAGGGATATACAGTCTGTCCGGCCCAGGCCAGTCCCTCAGCACCCAGGGATATACAGTCTGTCCGGCCCAGGAGAGTCTCTCAGCACCCAGGGATATACAGTCTGTCCGGCCCAGGAGAGTCCCTCAGCACCCAGGGATATACAGTCTGTCCGGCCCAGGAGAGTCCCTCAGCACCCAGGGATATACAGTCTGTCTGGCCCAGGAGAGTCTCTCAGCACCCAGGGATATACAGTATGTCCGGCCCAGGCCAGTCCCTCAGCACCCAGGGATATACAGTCTGTCCGGCCCAGGAGAGTCCCACAGCACCCAGGGATATACAGTCTGTCCGGCCCAGGAGAGTCCCTCAGCACCCAGGGATATACAGTCTGTCCGGCCCAGGCCAGTCCCTCAGCACCCAGGGATATACAGTCTGTCCGGCCCAGGAGAGTCCCACAGCACCCAGGGATATACAGTCTGTCCGGCCCAGGCCAGTCCCTCAGCACCCAGGGATATACAGTCTGTCCGGCCCAGGAGAGTCTCTCAGCACCCAGGGATATACAGTCTGTCCGGCCCAGGAGAGTCCCACAGCACCCAGGGATATACAGTCTGTCCGGCCCAGGCCAGTCCCTCAGCACCCAGGGATATACAGTCTGTCCGGCCCAGGAGAGTCTCTCAGCACCCAGGGATATACAGTCTCTCCGGCCCAGGAGAGTCCCTCAGCACCCAGGGATATACAGTCTGTCCGGCCCAGGAGAGTCTCTCAGCACCCAGGGATATACAGTCTGTCCGGCCCAGGAGAGTTCCTCAGCACCCAGGGATATACAGTCTGTCCGGCCCAGGCCAGTCCCTCAGCACCCAGGGATATACAGTCTGTCCGGCCCAGGAGAGTCTCTCAGCACCCAGGGATATACAGTCTCTCCGGCACAGGCCAGTCCCTCAGCACCCAGGGATATACAGTCTGTCCGGCACAGGAGAGTCTCTCAGCACCCAGGGATATACAGTCTGTCCGGCCCAGGCCAGTCCCTCAGCACCCAGGGATATACAGTCTGTCCGGCCCAGGCCAGTCCCTCAGCACCCAGGGATATACAGTCTGTCCGGCCCAGGAGAGTCTCTCAGCACCCAGGGATATACAGTCTGTCCGGCCCAGGCCAGTCTCTCAGCACCCAGGGATATACAGTCTGTCCGGCCCAGGAGAGTCCCTCAGCACCCAGGGACATACAGTCTGTCCGGCCCAGGAGAGTCTCTCAGCACCCAGGGATATACAGTCTCTCCGGCCCAGGAGAGTCTCTCAGCACCCAGGGATATACAGTCTGTCCGGCCCAGGAGAGTCTCTCAGCACCCAGGGATATACAGTCTGTCCGGCCCAGGCCAGTCTCTCAGCACCCAGGGATATACAGTCTGTCCGGCCCAGGAGAGTCCCTCAGCACCCAGGGACATACAGTCTGTCCGGCCCAGGAGAGTCTCTCAGCACCCAGGGATATACAGTCTCTCCGGCCCAGGAGAGTCTCTCAGCACCCAGGGATATACAGTCTGTCCGGCCCAGGAGAGTCTCTCAGCACCCAGGGATATACAGTCTGTCCGGCCCAGGCCAGTCCCACAGCACCCAGGGATATACAGTCTCTCCGGCCCAGGCCAGTCCCTCAGCACCCAGGGATATACAGTCTGTCCGGCCCAGGAGAGTCCCACAGCACCCAGGGATATACAGTCTGTCCGGCCCAGGCTAGTCCCTCAGCACCCAGGGATATACAGTCTGTCCGGCACAGGAGAGTCTCTCAGCACCCAGGGATATACAGTCTGTCCGGCCCAGGAGAGTCCCTCAGCACCCAGGGATATACAGTCTGTCCGGCCCAGGAGAGTCCCTCAGCACCCAGGGATATACAGTCTGTCCGGCCCAGGAGAGTCTCTCAGCACCCAGGGATATACAGTCTGTCCGGCCCAGGCCAGTCCCTCAGCACCCAGGGATATACAGTCTGTCCGGCCCAGGAGAGTCTCACAGCACCCAGGGATATACAGTCTCTCCGGCCCAGGCCAGTCCCTCAGCACCCAGGGATATACAGTCTGTCCGGCACAGGCCAGTCCCTCAGCACCCAGGGATATACAGTCTGTCCGGCCCAGGAGAGTCCCACAGCACCCAGGGATATACAGTCTGTCCGGCTCAGGAGAGTCCCACAGCACCCAGGGATATACAGTCTCTCCGGCCCAGGAGAGTCCCACAGCACCCAGGGATATACAGTCTGTCCGGCTCAGGAGAGTCCCACAGCACCCAGGGATATACAGTCTGTCCGGCTCAGGCCAGTCCCTCAGCACCCAGGGATATACAGTCTCTCCGGCCCAGGAGAGTCCCACAGCACCCAGGGATATACAGTCTGTCCGGCTCAGGCCAGTCCCTCAGCACCCAGGGATATACAGTCTGTCCGGCACAGGCCAGTCCCTCAGCACCCAGGGATATACAGTCTGTCCGGCACAGGCCAGTCCCTCAGCACCCAGGGATATACAGTCTGTCCGGCCCAAGCCAGTCCCTCAGCACCCAGGGATATACAGTCTGTCCGGCCCAGGAGAGTCTCTCAGCACCCAGGGATATACAGTCTGTCCGGCCCAGGAGAGTCCCTCAGCACCCAGGGATATACAGTCTGTCCGGCCCAGGAGAGTCCCTCAGCACCCAGGGATATACAGTCTGTCCGGCCCAGGCCAGTCCCTCAGCACCCAGGGATATACAGTCTGTCCGGCCCAGGAGAGTCCCTCAGCACCCAGGGATATACAGTCTGTCCGGCCCAGGCCAGTCCCTCAGCACCCAGGGATATACAGTCTGTCCGGCCCAGGAGAGTCCCACAGCACCCAGGGATATACAGTCTGTCCGGCCCAGGAGAGTCCCACAGCACCCAGGGATATACAGTCTGTCCGGCCCAGGAGAGTCCCTCAGCACCCAGGGATATACAGTCTGTCCGGCCCAGGCCAGTCCCACAGCACCCAGGGATATACAGTCTGTCCGGCCCAGGCCAGTCCCTCAGCACCCAGGGATATACAGTCTGTCCGGCCCAGGCCAGTCCCACAGCACCCAGGGATATACAGTCTGTCCGGCCCAGGCCAGTCCCACAGCACCCAGGGATATACAGTCTGTCCGGCCCAGGCCAGTCTCTCAGCACCCAGGGATATACAGTCTGTCCGGCCCAGGCTAGTCCCTCAGCACCCAGGGGTATACAGTCTGTCCGGCCCAGGCCAGTCCCTCAGCACCCAGGGATATACAGTCTGTCCGGCCCAGGAGAGTCTCTCAGCACCCAGGGATATACAGTCTGTCCGGCCCAGGCCAGTCCCTCAGCACCCAGGGATATACAGTCTGTCCGGCCCAGGAGAGTCTCTCAGCACCCAGGGATATACAGTCTGTCCGGCCCAGGAGAGTCCCTCAGCACCCAGGGATATACAGTCTGTCCGGCCCAGGAGAGTCCCTCAGCACCCAGGGATATACAGTCTGTCCGGCCCAGGCCAGTCCCACAGCACCCAGGGATATACAGTCTGTCCGGCCCAGGCCAGTCCCACAGCACCCAGGGATATACAGTCTGTCCGGCCCAGGCCAGTCCCTCAGCACCCAGGGATATACAGTCTGTCCGGCCCAGGAGAGTCCCACAGCACCCAGGGATATACAGTCTGTCCGGCCCAGGCCAGTCCCACAGCACCCAGGGATATACAGTCTGTCCGGCCCAGGCCAGTCCCTCAGCACCCAGGGATATACAGTCTGTCCGGCCCAGGAGAGTCCCACAGCACCCAGGGATATACAGTCTGTCCGGCCCAGGCCAGTCCCTCAGCACCCAGGGATATACAGTCTGTCCGGCCCAGGAGAGTCCCACAGCACCCAGGGATATACAGTCTGTCCGGCCCAGGAGAGTCCCTCAGCACCCAGGGATATACAGTCTGTCCGGCCCAGGCCAGTCCCTCAGCACCCAGGGATATACAGTCTGTCCGGCCCAGGAGAGTCCCTCAGCACCCAGGGATATACAGTCTGTCCGGCCCAGGAGAGTCTCTCAGCACCCAGGGATATACAGTCTGTCCGGCCCAGGAGAGTCCCTCAGCACCCAGGGATATACAGTCTGTCCGGCCCAGGAGAGTCCCTCAGCACCCAGGGATATACAGTCTCTCCGGCCCAGGAGAGTCCCTCAGCACCCAGGGATATACAGTCTGTCCGGCCCAGGCCAGTCCCTCAGCACCCAGGGATATACAGTCTGTCCGGCCCAGGAGAGTCCCTCAGCACCCAGGGATATACAGTCTGTCCGGCCCAGGCCAGTCCCTCAGCACCCAGGGATATACAGTCTGTCCGGCCCAGGCCAGTCTCTCAGCACCCAGGGATATACAGTCTGTCCGGCACAGGCCAGTCCCTCAGCAGCCAGGGATATACAGTCTGTCCGGCCCAGGCCAGTCCCTCAGCACCCAGGGATATACAGTCTGTCCGGCCCAGGCCAGTCTCTCAGCACCCAGGGATATACAGACTGTCCGGCCAAGGAGAGTCTCTCAGCACCCAGGGATATACAGTCTGTCCGGCCCAGGAGAGTCCCTCAGCACCCAGGGATATACAGTCTGTCCGGCCCAGGAGAGTCCCTCAGCACCCAGGGGTATACAGTCTGTCCGGCCCAGGCCAGTCCCTCAGCACCCAGGGATATACAGTCTCTCCGGCCCAGGAGAGTCTCTCAGCACCCAGGGATATACAGTCTGTCCGGCCCAGGCCAGTCCCTCAGCACCCAGGGATATACAGTCTGTCCGGCCCAGGAGAGTCCCTCAGCACCCAGGGATATACAGTCTGTCCGGCCCAGGAGAGTCTCTCAGCACCCAGGGATATACAGTCTGTCCGGCCCAGGCCAGTCCCTCAGCACCCAGGGATATACAGTCTGTCCGGCCCAGGAGAGTCTCTCAGCACCCAGGGATATACAGTCTGTCCGGCCCAGGAGAGTCCCTCAGCACCCAGGGATATACAGTATGTCCGGCCCAGGCCAGTCCCTCAGCACCCAGGGATATACAGTCTGTCCGGCCCAGGAGAGTCCCACAGCACCCAGGGATATACAGTCTGTCCGGCCCAGGAGAGTCCCTCAGCACCCAGGGATATACAGTCTGTCCGGCCCAGGCCAGTCCCTCAGCACCCAGGGATATACAGTCTGTCCGGCCCAGGAGAGTCTCTCAGCACCCAGGGATATACAGTCTGTCCGGCCCAGGCCAGTCCCTCAGCACCCAGGGATATACAGTCTGTCCGGCCCAGGAGGGTCCCTCAGCACCCAGGGATATACAGTCTGTCCGGCCCAGGAGAGTTCCTCAGCACCCAGGGATATACAGACTGTCCGGCCCAGGAGAGTCTCTCAGCACCCAGGGATATACAGTCTGTCCGGCCCAGGCCAGTCTCTCAGCACCCAGGGATATACAGTCTCTCCGGCCCAGGCCAGTCCCTCAGCACCCAGGGATATACAGTCTGTCCGGCACAGGCCAGTCCCTCAGCACCCAGGGATATACAGTCTCTCCGGCCCAGGAGAGTCCCACAGCACCCAGGGATATACAGTCTGTCCGGCCCAGGCGAGTCCCTCAGCACCCAGGGATATACAGTCTGTCCGGCCCAGGCCAGTCCCTCAGCACCCAGGGATATACAGTCTCTCCGGCCCAGGCCAGTCCCTCAGCACCCAGGGATATACAGTCTGTCCGGCCCAGGAGAGTCCCTCAGCACCCAGGGATATACAGTCTGTCCGGCTCAGGCCAGTCCCTCAGCACCCAGGGATATACAGTCTGTCCGGCACAGGCCAGTCCCTCAGCACCCAGGGATATACAGTCTGTCCGGCACAGGCCAGTCCCTCAGCACCCAGGGATATACAGTCTGTCCGGCCCAGGAGAGTCCCTCAGCACCCAGGGATATACAGTCTGTCCGGCCCAGGCCAGTCCCTCAGCACCCAGGGATATACAGTCTGTCTGGCCCAGGAGAGTCCCACAGCACCCAGGGATATACAGTCTCTCCGGCCCAGGAGAGTCTCTCAGCACCCAGGGATATACAGTCTGTCCGGCCCAAGCCAGTCCCTCAGCACCCAGGGATATACAGTCTGTCCGGCCCAGGAGAGTCTCTCAGCACCCAGGGATATACAGTCTGTCCGGCCCAGGAGAGTCCCTCAGCACCCAGGGATATACAGTCTGTCCGGCCCAGGCCAGTCCCTCAGCACCCAGGGATATACAGTCTGTCCGGCCCAGGAGAGTCCCTCAGCACCCAGGGATATACAGTCTGTCCGGCCCAGGCCAGTCCCTCAGCACCCAGGGATATACAGTCTGTCCGGCCCAGGAGAGTCCCACAGCACCCAGGGATATACAGTCTGTCCGGCCCAGGAGAGTCCCTCAGCACCCAGGGATATACAGTCTGTCCGGCCCAGGAGAGTCTCTCAGCACCCAGGGATATACAGTCTGTCCGGCCCAGGAGAGTCCCACAGCACCCAGGGATATACAGTCTGTCCGGCCCAGGAGAGTCCCTCAGCACCCAGGGATATACAGTCTGTCCGGCCCAGGCCAGTCCCACAGCACCCAGGGATATACAGTCTGTCCGGCCCAGGCCAGTCTCTCAGCACCCAGGGTTATACAGTCTCTCCGGCCCAGGCTAGTCCCTCAGCACCCAGGGGTATACAGTCTGTCCGGCCCAGGCCAGTCCCTCAGCACCCAGGGATATACAGTCTGTCCGGCACAGGCCAGTCCCTCAGCACCCAGGGATATACAGTCTGTCCGGCACAGGCCAGTCCCTCAGCACCCAGGGATATACAGTCTGTCCGGCCCAAGCCAGTCCCTCAGCACCCAGGGATATACAGTCTGTCCGGCCCAGGAGAGTCTCTCAGCACCCAGGGATATACAGTCTGTCCGGCCCAGGAGAGTCCCTCAGCACCCAGGGATATACAGTCTGTCCGGCCCAGGCCAGTCCCTCAGCACCCAGGGATATACAGTCTGTCCGGCCCAGGAGAGTCCCTCAGCACCCAGGGATATACAGTCTGTCCGGCCCAGGCCAGTCCCTCAGCACCCAGGGATATACAGTCTGTCCGGCCCAGGAGAGTCCCACAGCACCCAGGGATATACAGTCTGTCCGGCCCAGGAGAGTCCCACAGCACCCAGGGATATACAGTCTGTCCGGCCCAGGAGAGTCCCTCAGCACCCAGGGATATACAGTCTGTCCGGCCCAGGCCAGTCCCACAGCACCCAGGGATATACAGTCTGTCCGGCCCAGGCCAGTCCCTCAGCACCCAGGGATATACAGTCTGTCCGGCCCAGGCCAGTCCCACAGCACCCAGGGATATACAGTCTGTCCGGCCCAGGCCAGTCCCACAGCACCCAGGGATATACAGTCTGTCCGGCCCAGGCCAGTCTCTCAGCACCCAGGGATATACAGTCTGTCCGGCCCAGGCTAGTCCCTCAGCACCCAGGGGTATACAGTCTGTCCGGCCCAGGCCAGTCCCTCAGCACCCAGGGATATACAGTCTGTCCGGCCCAGGAGAGTCTCTCAGCACCCAGGGATATACAGTCTGTCCGGCCCAGGCCAGTCCCTCAGCACCCAGGGATATACAGTCTGTCCGGCCCAGGAGAGTCTCTCAGCACCCAGGGATATACAGTCTGTCCGGCCCAGGAGAGTCCCTCAGCACCCAGGGATATACAGTCTGTCCGGCCCAGGCCAGTCCCACAGCACCCAGGGATATACAGTCTGTCCGGCCCAGGCCAGTCCCACAGCACCCAGGGATATACAGTCTGTCCGGCCCAGGCCAGTCCCTCAGCACCCAGGGATATACAGTCTGTCCGGCCCAGGAGAGTCCCACAGCACCCAGGGATATACAGTCTGTCCGGCCCAGGCCAGTCCCACAGCACCCAGGGATATACAGTCTGTCCGGCCCAGGCCAGTCCCTCAGCACCCAGGGATATACAGTCTGTCCGGCCCAGGAGAGTCCCTCAGCACCCAGGGATATACAGTCTGTCCGGCCCAGGAGAGTCCCTCAGCACCCAGGGATATACAGTCTGTCCGGCCCAGGAGAGTCCCTCAGCACCCAGGGATATACAGTCTGTCCGGCCCAGGAGAGTCCCTCAGCACCCAGGGATATACAGTCTGTCCGGCCCAGGCCAGTCCCTCAGCACCCAGGGATATACAGTCTGTCCGGCCCAGGAGAGTCCCACAGCACCCAGGGATATACAGTCTGTCCGGCCCAGGCCAGTCCCTCAGCACCCAGGGATATACAGTCTGTCCGGCCCAGGAGAGTCCCTCAGCACCCAGGGATATACAGTCTGTCCGGCCCAGGAGAGTCCCTCAGCACCCAGGGATATACAGTCTGTCCGGCCCAGGAGAGTCCCTCAGCACCCAGGGATATACAGTCTGTCTGGCCCAGGCCAGTCCCTCAGCACCCAGGGATATACAGTCTGTCCGGCCCAGGCCAGTCTCTCAGCACCCAGGGATATACAGTCTGTCCGGCACAGGCCAGTCCCTCAGCAGCCAGGGATATACAGTCTGTCCGGCCCAGGCCAGTCCCTCAGCACCCAGGGATATACAGTCTGTCCGGCCCAGGCCAGTCTCTCAGCACCCAGGGATATACAGACTGTCCGGCCAAGGAGAGTCTCTCAGCACCCAGGGATATACAGTCTGTCCGGCCCAGGAGAGTCCCTCAGCACCCAGGGATATACAGTCTGTCCGGCCCAGGAGAGTCCCTCAGCACCCAGGGGTATACAGTCTGTCCGGCCCAGGCCAGTCCCTCAGCACCCAGGGATATACAGTCTCTCCGGCCCAGGAGAGTCTCTCAGCACCCAGGGATATACAGTCTGTCCGGCCCAGGCCAGTCCCTCAGCACCCAGGGATATACAGTCTGTCCGGCCCAGGAGAGTCCCACAGCACCCAGGGATATACAGTCTGTCCGGCCCAGGACAGTCCCTCAGCACCCAGGGATATACAGTCTGTCCGGCCCAGGAGAGTCTCTCAGCACCCAGGGATATACAGTATGTCCGGCCCAGGCCAGTCCCTCAGCACCCAGGGATATACAGTCTGTCCGGCCCAGGAGAACATAGAACATAGAACATAGAACATAGAACATTACAGCGCAGAACAGGCCCTTCGGCCCACGATGTTGCGCCGACCAGTTACAAAACAATGACCCACTAGCCTAAACCAATCCCTTTTCATCCATAAACCTATCCACAGATCTTTTAAACGCCCCCAAACTAGGTGCATTTACAACTGCAGCTGGCAGGGCATTCCAGTCCCTCACCACCCTCTGGGTAAAGAACCTACCCCTGACATCTGTCCTATAACTACCCCCCCTTAATTTAAAATCGTGCCCCCTCGTGTTAGCTTTCTCCATCCTAGGAAAAAGGCTATCACTATCTACCCTGTCTAAACCTCTAATCATCTTATATGTTTCAATGAGATCCCCTCTCAGCCGCCTTCTTTCCAGCGAAAACAACCCCAAATCACTCAATCTCTCCTCATAGGATCTCCCCTCCATACCAGGCAACATCCTGGTAAACCTCCTCTGCACCCTCTCCAAAGCCTCTACATCCTTCTTGTAATGTGGGGACCAGAACTGCACACAAAACTCCAAGTGCGGCCGCACCAGAGATGTGTACAGTTGCATCATGACGCTACGACTCCTAAATTCAATCCCCCTACCAATAAACGCCAAAACTCCGTATGCCTTCTTAACAACTTTATCTACTTGATTCCCAACTTTCAGGGATCTATGTACACATACACCTAGATCCCTCTGCTCCTCCACACTATTCAAAGTCCTCCCGTTAGCCCTATACTCAACACATCTGTTATTCCTACCGAAATGAATTACCTCACACTTCTCCACATTAAACTCCATTCGCCACCTCTCAGCCCAGCTCTGCAACCTTTCTAAGTCATCCTGCAAACTATGACACCCTTCCTCACAATCTACCACACCTCCGACTTTGGTGTCATCAGCAAACTTACTAATCCACCCAACTATACCCTCATCCAGATCATTAATAAAAATTACAAACAGCAGTGGCCCCAAAACAGATCCCTGAGGCACACCACTTGTAACCGAACTCCATGACGAGTATTTCCCATCAACCACCACTCTCTGTCTCCTATCTGCTAGCCAATTCCTGATCCAATTACCTAGATCACCCCCAATCCCATACATCTGCATTTTCTGCAGAAGCCTACCATGGTGAACCTTATCAAACGCCTTGCTAAAATCCATATACACCACATCAACTGCCTTACCCCTATCCACCTCTTTGGTCACTTTCTCAAAGAACTCGATAAGGTTAGTAAGGCATGACCTACCCGCTACAAAACCGTGCTGACTATCTCTAATCAACTCATTACTTTCCAAATAACTATAAATCCTGTCTCTAATAATCCTTTCCAAAACCTTACCCACCACAGAAGTAAGACTCACCGGTCTATAATTCCCAGGGAAGTCCCTTCTCCCCTTCTTAAACAATGGGACAACATTTGCTGTCCTCCAATCTTCTGGTACTATACCAGAGACTAACGACGACCTGAAGATCAGAGCCAGAGGCTCCGCAATCACCCCTCTTGCCTCCCAAAGAATCCTAGGGTAAATCCCATCTGGACCAGGGGACTTATCTATTTTCAAACCCTCTAAAATATCCAGCACATCCCCCGTATCAACTGCAATACTATCTATTTCACACCCCTGCACCCCAGTGTCCTCCTCAGCTACATTCCTGTCCCCTTGCGTGAACACCGAAGAGAAATATTGGTTCAACGCCTCTCCAATCTCCTCCGGTTCCACACACAACTTCCCTCTACTGTCTGTAACTGGCCCTAATCTTGTCCTAACCAACCTTCTGTTCTTGACATACCTGTAAAACGCCTTAGGGTTCTCCTTAATCCTATCAGCCAAAATCATCTCATGCCCTCTTTTGGCCCTTCTTAACTCCCTCTTCAACTCCCTCCTAGCCAATCTAAAACTTTCTAATGCACTACCTGAGCCCTCAAGCCTCATCCGAACATAAGCCTCCTTTTTCTTCCTAACCAACGAATCAACTTTTTTGGTGCACCACGGTTCCCTGGGCCTACCAAATCCTCCTTGCCTGACAGGGATATACTTATCACAAACCCGCAATAGCTGCTCCTTGAAAAATCTCCACATCTCGGATGTTCCCAGTCCCTGTAATCTCCCATTCCAACCAATGCTTCCTAATTCTCTCCTAATAGCCTCATAATTACCCTTCCCCCAGCTGAAACTACTGACCCGAGGTTCATGCCTATCCCTTTCCATCACTAAGGTGAACGTAATCGAATTGTGATCACTATCCCCAAACTGTACACCAACTTCCAAGTCTAGCACCTGGTCTGGCTCATTACCGAGCACCAAATCCAATATAGCCTCACCTCTCGTCGGCCTATCTACATACTGAGTCAAAAAACCTTCTTGCACACTTTGAACAAAAACTGTCCCCTCTAACGAGCCAGAGCAGTAGCAATTCCAATCTACATGAGTAAAGTTAAAGTCCCCCATAACAATTACCCTATTACTTTCACTCCTAACAAGGATCGTCTCCGCAATCCTTTCCTCAACCTCTCTAGAACTTTTTGGAGGTCTATAAAAGACTCCCAACAGGGTGACCTCTCCTCTCCTATTTCTAATCTCCGCCCATATTACCTCAACAGACAAGTCCTCATCAAAGTTCCTCTCTGACACTGAGATACAGTCCTTGACCAATAATGCTACCCCACCCCCCCTTCTACCTCCTTGTCTACTCCGATTAAAGCATTTGTACCCCGGGACCTGCAACATCCATTCCTGACCCTGCTCTATCCAAGTCTCTGAAATGGCCACAACATCGAAGTCCCAGGTACTGGTCCACGCTGCAAGTTCATCCACCTTATTGCGAATACTCCTCGCATTAAAGTATACACATTTCAAACCACATTCCAAACCCTGTTCCGTCCCTCTCCCGCAATGCCGGGCATTGCAGTCCCCATCTACGCCCCCCTCACTTTCACCCCCTCTACTCAGGATCCCACCCCCCCTCTGAATCAGTTTAAACCACTCTGCATAACCTTAACAAATTTACCTCCCAGGATATTTGTTCCCCTTTGGTTCAGGTGAATCCCATCCCTCTGATAAAGGTCCCACCTTCCCCAGAACGAGCCCCAATTGTTCAAGTACTTAAACCCCTCCCTCCTGCACCATCCCCTCAGCCACGAGTTCAAGCTTTCCCTCCCTCTATTCCTCTCTAAACTATCCCGTGGCACAGGCAAGAGTCCAGAGATAACCACTCTGTCTGTCTTGGCCTTTAGCTTCCACCCCAACTCCATGAATCTCTGCTTGATGTCCCCTTCCCTTAGCCTTCCTATATCATGCGTCCCCACATGAATAATAACTTGGGGTTGATCCCCCTCACCCCTGAGAGTCTTGAATATCCTCTCTGAGACATCCTGGACCCCAGCCCCTGGTAGGCAACACACCAGCCCTGAGTTCCTATCATTGTTACTGACTCTCCTATCCGTCCCTTTAACGGTGGAGTCCCCAATTACAAGACCTAATCTTTGGCTACCCCTAACCACCTGAGCTTTTACAGTAGGCTCATCCCCAGAGACCTGCTCCCTTTGGCTATCCCCAGTTGATCCCTCCTCAACTGTAGCCTCCAGGACCGAAAACCTATTTTGGAGGGGAACAGCCCCAGGGGATTTTCCCCCCACTTGCTTCTTTCCCCTCCTCTTGGCAGTGACCCAAGACTGGTTTCTAGGAGTGACTAACTCCCTATAACTCCTATCAATGTCCACCTCTGCATCCCGAATTTTGCGGAGCTCCCCTACTTCCAACTCCAACTCCTTTACACGCTCCTCCAGAAGCTGCATTCTAACGCACTTCCTACAAGTAAAATCCCCTGTAACACTACTGGAGTCCCTCACCACATACATCCCACAGGAGATGCAGCTTACTGCCTGAACTGCCATCCCTGAAACTATTACCAGCAGAAGAAATAAAAATATTAAAAAGAAAAACTTACCCACACTTATAATTTAGGTCAGAGGAGGTGGGGGGGTGGGATTCTCTACCAGTGTAGAGAATCGGGTATCCTCTCTGTGCTAATTTATAGGGTTAGGGGCCCCGAAAAAAAAACTACAACTCCCGGCAAGCGTCTTAGTGACGACTTCCGGTTGTAACTAATTTTAAAAAAACCGCCAAAAACTCGCAACTTTAAAATAACTAAAAATAAAAGTTAGCCAAAGAAACAGAAAAATGTACCCGTTGCTGCCTCTTCTGATGTCCAAAAATCGCTGCCTCTCGACTTTGCTCGCCAGAAACAATGAGAGTCCCACAGCACCCAGGGATATACAGTCTGTCCGGCCCAGGAGAGTCTCTCAGCACCCAGGGATATACAGTCTGTCCGGCCCAGGCCAGTCTCTCAGCACCCAGGGATATACAGTCTGTCCGGCCCAGGCCAGTCTCTCAGCACCCAGGGATATACAGTCTGTCCGGCCCAGGCCAGTCCCTCAGCACCCAGGGATATACAGTCTGTCCGGCCCAGGCCAGTCCCTCAGCACCCAGGGATATACAGTCTGTCCGGCCCAGGAGAGTCTCTCAGCACCCAGGGATATACAGTCTGTCCGGCCCAGGCCAGTCTCTCAGCACCCAGGGATATACAGTCTGTCCGGCCCAGGAGAGTCCCTCAGCACCCAGGGACATACAGTCTGTCCGGCCCAGGAGAGTCTCTCAGCACCCAGGGATATACAGTCTCTCCGGCCCAGGAGAGTCTCTCAGCACCCAGGGATATACAGTCTGTCCGGCCCAGGAGAGTCTCTCAGCACCCAGGGATATACAGTCTGTCCGGCCCAGGCCAGTCCCACAGCACCCAGGGATATACAGTCTCTCCGGCCCAGGAGAGTCTCTCAGCACCCAGGGATATACAGTCTGTCCGGCCCAGGCCAGTCCCTCAGCACCCAGGGATATACAGTCTGTCCGGCCCAGGAGAGTCTCACAGCACCCAGGGATATACAGTCTGTCCGGCCCAGGCCAGTCCCTCAGCACCCAGGGATATACAGTCTGTCCGGCCCAGGAGAGTCCCTCAGCACCCAGGGATATACAGTCTCTCCGGCCCAGGCCAGTCCCTCAGCACCCAGGGATATACAGTCTGTCCGGCACAGGCCAGTCCCTCAGCACCCAGGGATATACAGTCTGTCCGGCACAGGCCAGTCCCTCAGCACCCAGGGATATACAGTCTGTCCGGCCCAAGCCAGTCCCTCAGCACCCAGGGATATACAGTCTGTCCGGCCCAGGAGAGTCTCTCAGCACCCAGGGATATACAGTCTGTCCGGCCCAGGAGAGTCCCTCAGCACCCAGGGATATACAGTCTGTCCGGCCCAGGCCAGTCCCTCAGCACCCAGGGATATACAGTCTGTCCGGCCCAGGAGAGTCCCTCAGCACCCAGGGATATACAGTCTGTCCGGCCCAGGCCAGTCCCTCAGCACCCAAGGATATACAGTCTGTCCGGCCCAGGAGAGTCCCACAGCACCCAGGGATATACAGTCTGTCCGGCCCAGGAGAGTCCCTCAGCACCCAGGGACATACAGTCTGTCCGGCCCAGGAGAGTCTCTCAGCACCCAGGGATATACAGTCTGTCCGGCCCAGGAGAGTCCCTCAGCACCCAGGGATATACAGTCTGTCCGGCCCAGGCCAGTCCCACAGCACCCAGGGATATACAGTCTGTCCGGCCCAGGCCAGTCTCTCAGCACCCAGGGTTATACAGTCTCTCCGGCCCAGGCTAGTCCCTCAGCACCCAGGGGTATACAGTCTGTCCGGCCCAGGCCAGTCCCTCAGCACCCAGGGATATACAGTCTGTCCGGCCCAGGAGAGTCTCTCAGCACCCAGGGATATACAGTCTGTCCGGCCCAGGCCAGTCCCTCAGCACCCAGGGATATACAGTCTGTCCGGCCCAGGAGAGTCTCTCAGCACCCAGGGATATACAGTCTGTCCGGCCCAGGAGAGTCCCTCAGCACCCAGGGATATACAGTCTGTCCGGCCCAGGCCATTCCCACAGCACCCAGGGATATACAGTCTGTCCGGCCCAGGCCAGTCCCACAGCACCCAGGGATATACAGTCTGTCCGGCCCAGGCCAGTCCCTCAGCACCCAGGGATATACAGTCTGTCCGGCCCAGGAGAGTCCCACAGCACCCAGGGATATACAGTCTGTCCGGCCCAGGCCAGTCCCACAGCACCCAGGGATATACAGTCTGTCCGGCCCAGGCCAGTCCCACAGCACCCAGGGATATACAGTCTGTCCGGCCCAGGCCAGTCCCTCAGCACCCAGGGATATACAGTCTGTCCGGCCCAGGAGAGTCCCACAGCACCCAGGGATATACAGTCTGTCCGGCCCAGGAGAGTCCCTCAGCACCCAGGGATATACAGTCTGTCCGGCCCAGGCCAGTCCCTCAGCACCCAGGGATATACAGTCTGTCCGGCCCAGGAGAGTCCCTCAGCACCCAGGGATATACAGTCTGTCCGGCCCAGGAGAGTCCCTCAGCACCCAGGGATATACAGTCTGTCCGGCACAGGCCAGTCCCTCAGCACCCAGGGATATACAGTCTGTCCGGCCCAGGAGAGTCCCTCAGCACCCAGGGATATACAGTCTGTCCGGCCCAGGAGAGTCCCTCAGCACCCAGGGATATACAGTCTGTCTGGCCCAGGCCAGTCCCTCAGCACCCAGGGATATACAGTCTGTCCGGCCCAGGCCAGTCTCTCAGCACCCAGGGATATACAGTCTGTCCGGCACAGGCCAGTCCCTCAGCACCCAGGGATATACAGTCTGTCCGGCACAGGCCAGTCCCTCAGCACCCAGGGATATACAGTCTGTCCGGCCCAGGCCAGTCTCTCAGCACCCAGGGATATACAGACTGTCCGGCCAAGGAGAGTCTCTCAGCACCCAGGGATATACAGTCTGTCCGGCCCAGGAGAGTCCCTCAGCACCCAGGGATATACAGTCTGTCCGGCCCAGGAGAGTCCTTCAGCACCCAGGGATATACAGTCTGTCCGGCCCAGGCCAGTCCCTCAGCACCCAGGGATATACAGTCTGTCCGGCCCAGGCCAGTCCCTCAGCACCCAGGGATATACAGTCTCTCCGGCCCAGGAGAGTCTCTCAGCACCCAGGGATATACAGTCTGTCCGGCCCAGGCCAGTCCCTCAGCACCCAGGGATATACAGTCTGTCCGGCCCAGGAGAGTCCCACAGCACCCAGGGATATACAGTCTGTCCGGCCCAGGCCAGTCCCTCAGCACCCAGGGATATACAGTCTGTCCGGCCCAGGAGAGTCTCTCAGCACCCAGGGATATACAGTCTGTCCGGCCCAGGCCAGTCCCACAGCACCCAGGGATATACAGTCCGTCCGGCCCAGGAGAGTCTCTCAGCACCCAGGGATATACAGTCTGTCCGGCCCAGGAGAGTCCCTCAGCACCCAGGGATATACAGTCTGTCCGGCCCAGGAGAGTCCCTCAGCACCCAGGGATATACAGTCTGTCCGGCCCAGGAGAGTCTCTCAGCACCCAGGGATATACAGTCTGTCCGGCCCAGGCCAGTCCCTCAGCACCCAGGGATATACAGTCTGTCCGGCCCAGGAGAGTCTCTCAGCACCCAGGGATATACAGTCTGTCCGGCCCAGTAGAGTCCCTCAGCACCCAGGGATATACAGTCTGTCCGGCCCAGGCCAGTCCCTCAGCACCCAGGGATATACAGTCTGTCCGGCCCAGGCCAGTCCCTCAGCACCCAGGGATATACAGTCTGTCCGGCCCAGGCCAGTCCCTCAGCACCCAGGGATATACAGTCCGTCCGGCCCAGGAGAGTCTCTCAGCACCCAGGGATATACAGTCCGTCCGGCCCAGGCCAGTCCCTCAGCACCCAGGGATATACAGTCTCTCCGGCCCAGGCCAGTCCCTCCAGTTCTCCCTGTCTCACTAAGTTATTGCCTCTAATATTTCACGCTCCTTCTCTTCGACTAGAATGTCTGAAGACAGAGACAAAGCACTCACTCACCTTTGACAAAGTGTCACCTGGACTCGAAACGTCAGATCTTTTCTCTCTTTACAGATGCTGCCAGACCTGCTGAGATTTTCAGCATTTTCTCACAAGTTACCTTGTACATTTCTGATAGGTCTAACCTTTTTCCTTAGTTATTCCCTTGCTCTTGATGTGTTGGTAAAACATCTCAGGATTTTTTCGATTTTCAGCAATTTCAAAGAACATAGAACATAAAACGCTACAGCACAAACAGGCCCACAAGTTGCACTTATCATATCCATACCTACCAGGCCACAGACCTATCTATAACTCCCAATCCCATTAAACCCCATGTACTCATCCAGAAGTCTTTTAAAAGACCCCAGCGAGTTCGCCTCCACCACCGATGACGGCAGCCGATTCCATTCACTCACCACCCTCTGAGTGAAAAACTTACCCCTAACATCACCTCTGTACTTCCCTCCCCAGCACCTTAAACCTGTGTCCTCTCGTAGCGACCATTTCAACCCGGGGAAATAGCCTCTGAGAGTCCACCCTATCTATTCCTCTCAACATTTTATAAACTTCTATCAGGTCGCCTCTCAACCTTCGCCTCTCCAGGGAAAAGAGTCCCAGCTCCCTCAACCTATCTTCATAAGGCATGCCTCCCAGTCCAGGCAACATCCTTGTAAATCTCCTCTGCACCCTTTCAATAGCTTCCACATCCTCTTTAGTGAGGCGACCAGAACTGCGCACAGTACTCCAAGTGGGGTCTGACAAGGGTCTTATTTCATCTCTTGAGCAGTCTAGGATAGATGCCATCAGGCCCTGGGGATTTGTCTATCTTAATAAAAATGACTGTTTGTCATTTTTATAAATGACCTAGTTGAGGGTGTAGAAGGGTGGATTAGTAAATTTGCTGACGACACTAAAGTTGGAGGAGTTGTAGACAGTGAGGATGGATGTTACAGTTTGCAGAGGGACATCGATAAGCTGCAGAGCTGGGCTGAGAGGTGGTAAATGGAGTTTAATATGGAAAAGTGTGAGGTGATTCACTCTGGTAAGAGTAACAGGAGTACAGAATATAGGGCTAATGGAAGGACTCTTAGTAGTGTTAACGAGCAGAGAGATCTCGGGGTACCTGTGCATGGCTCCCTGAAAGTTGGCACCCAGGTTGATAAGGTTGTTAAGAAGGCGTACGGTGTGTTAGCTTTTATTGGTAGAGGGACTGAATTTCGGAGCCGTGAGGTCATGTTACAACTGTACAAAACTCTGGTGCGGCCGTACTTGGAGTATTGTGTACAGTTCTGGTCGCTGCATTATAAGAAAGATGTGGAGGCGTTGGAAAGGGTGCAGAGGAGGTTTACCAGGATGTTGCCTGGTTGCAGAGCTGGGCTGAGAGGTGGCGGATGGAGTTTAATGTGGAGAAGTGTGAGGTAATTCATTTCGGTAGGAATAACAGATGTGTTGAGTATAGGGCTAATGGGAGGACTTTGAATAGTGTGGAGGAGCAGAGGGATCTAGGTGTATGTGTACATAGATCCCTGAAAGTTGGGAATCAAGTAGATAAGGTTGTTAAGAAGGCATACGGAGTCTTGGCGTTTATTGGTAGGGGGATTGAATTTAGGAGTCGCAGCGTCATGATGCAACTGTACACATCTCTGGTGCGGCCGCACTTGGAGTTTTGTGTGCAGTTCTGGTCCCCACATTACAGGAAGGATGTAGAGGCTTTGGAGAGGGTGCAGAGGAGGTTTACCAGGATGTTGCCTGGTATGGAGGGGAGGTCCTATGAGGAGAGACTGAGGGATTTGGGGTTGTTTTCGCTGGAAAGAAGGCGGCTAAGAGGGGATCTCATTGAAACATATAAGATGATTAGAGGTTTAGACAGGGTAGATAGTGATAGCCTTTTTCCTAGGATGGAGAAAACTAGCACGAGGGGGCACGACTTTAAATTAAGGGGGGGTAGTTATAGGACAGATGTCAGGGGTAGGTTCTTTACCCAGAGGGTGGTGAGGGACTGGAATGCCCTGCCAGCTGCAGTTGTAAATGCGCCTAGTTTGGGGGCATTTAAGAGATCTGTGGATAGGTTTATGGATGAAAAGGGATTGGTTTAGGCTAGTGGGTCATTGTTTTGTAACTGGTCGGCGCAACATCGTGGGCCGAAGGACCTGTTCTGCGCTGTAATGTTCTATGTTCTATGGTGGGAAGGTCTTATGAGGAAAGGCTGAGGGATTTGAGGTTATTTTCATTAGAGGGAAGAAGGTTACGAGGTGACCTGATTGAGGCATACAAGATGATCAGAGGATTAGATAGGGTGGACAGTGAGAGCCTTTTACCTGGGATGGTGATGGCGAACATGAGGGGACATAGCTTTAAATTAAGGGGTGGTAATTATAGGACAGATGTCAGAGGTAGGTTCTTTACTCAGAGGGTAGTAAGGGCGTGGAATGCCCTGTCTGCAGCAGTTGTGGACTCGCCACCTTTAAGGGTGCTCAAATGGTCAGTGGATAGGCATATGGATAACATTGGAATAGTTTAGGTTAGAGGGTCATTAGATTGGTTCCACTGGTCGGCGCAACATTGAGGGCTGAAGGGCCTGTACTGAGCTGTAATGTTCTACGTTCTGTGTTCTAATGTTTTCTAAAAAACCTAACACTTCCTCCCTTGTAATTGAGATTTTTTCTCATGGGTCAACACCTCCCTCTGATACAGTACCAGTCAACATGTCCCTCTCCTTTGTGAATACTGATGTAAAGTATTCGTTTAGGATCTCACCTACTTCCTTTGGTTCTAAGCGTAATTTCCTCCTTTGGCCCTGAGGGGTCCAGTGTTTTCCCTGACAGCCCTCTTGTTCCTAACGTATGTATAAAATGCCTTAGGATTCTCCTTAATCCTGTCTGGCAAGGACATTTCATGACCCCTTTTTGCCCTTCTAAGTCCTTGTTTGGGCTCTTTTCTACTTTCCCTGTATTCCTCCAGTGCTCCATCTGTTCGTAGCTGCCTGGACCATACATATGCCTCTTTTTTCTTTTGATTAGACCTTTCCTATCATTCCTTTTTATAGGCACATGCCTGTCCTGCAGCCTTATCAACTGCTCCTTAAAAGATTCCCACATGCCTGATGTGGATTTACCCTCAAACAGCCTCTCCCACTCAGCCACCAAAGCCTACCTAATCCGGCTGCAGTTAACCTTCCCCCAATTTAGCACCTTACCCATAGGACAACACTCATCTTTTCCATTATTATCCTAAATTTTACAGAATTGTGGTCACTATTTGCCACATTTCCCTACTGAAACTTTGATGATCTGACCGGGCTCATTCCCCAGTACTAGGTCCAGTATAGCCCCCTCTCTAGTTGGGCAATCCACATATTGTTCCAAAGAACCTTCCTGTACGCATTTTATAAATTCCTCCCCATCCAGTGCCCCAGCCCGAAGCGGTTTCCAGTCTATACAAGGGAAATCAAAGTCTCCACTATAACAATCCTATTTTTTTTGCACCTATCCAGAATCTCCTTATATATATATATTCCTCAACTTCCCATGGGCTGTTGGGATTCCTGTAGTATACCCCCAGCATAGTAACTGCACCCTTCCTGTTTCTCAGCTCCACCCACAGTGAATCGTTACATAAGAACATAAGAAATAGGAGCAGGAGTAGGCCATCTAGCCCTTCGAGCCTGCCCCGCCATTCAATAAGATCATGGCTGATCTGTCGTGACTCAGTTCCACATTCCCGCCCTCTCCCCATAACCCTGTTCTTTGTTCTTTGACACAGGTTTAAGGTGTGCGGGGAAAAGTTTAGAGGAGATGTACGAGGTATGTTTTTTACACAGAGGGTGGTGAATATCTGGAACCCGCTGCTCAGGGAGGTGGTGGGAGCAACTTGACGAGTACATGAATAGGATGGGAATGGAAGGCTACAGACTCCGTAAACACATACAGTTTACTTTAGGCAGGCATTATGATCAGCATAGGCTTGGAGGGCCAAAGGACCTATTCCTGTGCTGTACTGTTCTTTGTTGTTTGTATAATTAAACCCTGCCACAGTGATTGGAACGCATCATGGTTCCTAAACTTGATGACATTTATAGAATTAGTACTAATTGCTGTACATGCTTTGACCAAGATACAGTTATCCTCTTCCACTGAAAGGCAATGGTATTGATCAAGTTGATCCTGTTAAGTATGTTAATAAATTTGCCCTGTTGAGTTATTGGCAAGTTACCCTTACTGTGTCATAGTTTGCAGGGTGACTTAGAAAGGTTGCAGAGCTGGGCTGTGAGGTGGCGGATGGAGTTTAATGTGGAGAAGTGTGAGGTCATTCATTTCGGTAGGAATAACAGATGTGTTGAGTATAGGGCTAACGGGAGGACTTTGAATAGTGTGGATGAGCAGAGGGATCTAGGTGTATGTGTACATAGATCCCTGAAAGTTGGGAATCAAGTTGGTTTTCAGTCCTGGAGGCTACAGTTGAGGATGAATCAACTGGGGATAGCCAAAGGGAGCAGGTCTCTGGGGGTGAGCCTATTGGGAAACCTCAGGTGGTTAGGGGTAAGAGGTTGGGCCTCGTGATTGGGGACTCCACAGTTAAGGGGACGGATAGGAGAGTTGGAGGTAAGGGTAGGGACCCAGGGCTGGTGTGTCGCCTACCTGGGGCTGGGGTCCGGGATGTATCGGACAGGGTATTCAGGACTCTTAGGGGAGAGGGAGATCAACCCCAAGTTATAGTTCATGTGGGGACACATGACATAGGGAGATTAAGGGAAGGGGATATTAAGCAATGATTTATGGAGTTGGGGTGGAAACTAAAGGCCAAGTCTGGAAGAGTAGTTATATCCGGACTCTTGCCTGTGCCACGGGATAGTTTAGAGAGGAATAGAGAGAGGGAAAGTTTGAACTCGTGGCTGAGGGGATGGTGCAGGAGGGAGGGGTTCAGGTACTTAAGCAATTGGGGCTCATTCTGGGGAAGGTGGGACCTCTATATGAGTGATGGTCTACACCTGAACCAGAGGGGAATCAATATCCTGGGGGGTAAATTTGCAAAGGCTATGCGGGGAGGTTTAAACTGATTTGGGGGGGGGGTGGGATATTGAGTAGAGGGGGTGAAAGGGAGGGGGGCATAGATGGGGAATGCAAGGCACGGCGTAGTGGGGGTGGGGCGGAGCAGGGTTTGAAATGCATGCACTTTAATACTTTAAAGGTAGGGGAGGACCGCAGGAAATATGGGAGGGAGGTTAGACAGGGGGTGGAGAAGGGAAATGCCCAGACTGAGGGGCTGAAGTGTGTATATTTTAATGCAAGGAGTATAGTAAATAAGGTAGATGAGCTTAGGGCGTGGATTGCTGCTTGGGAATGTGATGTGGTGGCCATTACGGAGACTTGGATGTCTCAGGGACAGGACTGGGTACTGGGTACAGGATTGGTTTAGGCTAGTGGGTCATTGTTTTGTAACTGGTCGGCGCAACATCGTGGGCCGAAGGGCCTGTTCTGCGCTGTAATGTTCTATGTTCTATGTTCTATGTTCAATGTTCTATGTTCTATGTTCTATGTTCAGGTGCCAGGTTTCAGATGTTTCAGGAAGGACAGGGAGGCTGGCAGAAGAGGTGGTGGAGAGGCACTGTTAATAAGGGACAGTGTCATGGCTGCAGAGAAAGAGGATGCCGTGGAGGGACTTTCTACAGAGTCTCTGTGGGTGGAAGTTACGAACAGCAAAGGGTCGAAAACTTTGCTGGGTGTATTCTATAGGCCGCCCAATAGTGACAGGGAAGTTGAAGTGCAGATAGGGAACCAGATTCTGGAGAAATGTATTAAAAACTGAGTTGTCGTGATGGGAGACTTCAATTTCCCAAACATCGACTGGAATATCCCTAGAGTAAGGGGTTTGGCTGGAGAGGAGTTTGTTAGGTGTGTTCAGGAAGGTTTCCTGACACAGTATGTGGACAAGCCTACGAGGGGAGAGGCAGTACTTGACCTGGTACTGGCGAATGAACCAGGGCAGGTGATGGATCTCTCGGTAGGAGAGCATCTTGGGAATGGTGACCATAATTCTATCTCCTTCACAATTGCATTGGAACGAGATAGAATCAGACAGGCTAGGAAGGTGTTTGTCTGGAGTAAGGGGAGATATGAGGAAGTCAGGAAGTTACTTGGACAAATAAACTGGAAGGAGGCATTCTTAGGGAAAAGTACCGAAGGAAGGTGGCGGATATTCAAGGAATGTTTGTCTGGCGCTCTGCATGACAATGTTCCGATGCGACAAGGGGGTTTTGGTAGGTCGCGGGAACCGTGGTGTACAAAGGCTGTGTTGAACCTAGTCAGGAGGAAAAGGAAGGTGTACAAAAGGTTCAGGGAACTAGGAGAGGTTAAGGATCTTGAAGAATATAAGGACTGTAGAAAGGAGGTTAAAAGGGAAATTAGGAGAGCCAGAAGGGGTCATGAGAAGACCTTGGCGGGTAAGATTAAGGAAAATCCCAAGGCCTTCTATAAGTATGTGAAAGGTAAAAGGGTGAGAAGGGAAAGGATAGGACCTATAAAAGGTGAAGGGGGAAAGGTCTGTGTTGAACCAGAAGAAATGGCGGAGGTGCTTAATGAGTACTTTGCCTCAGTATTCACAGTGGAAGCTGATTTGGGAGATCTTGCTATGGACTTGCAGCAGGTGGAAAAGATTGAGTACGTGGACATTAAGGAGGAGGATGTGTTAGAACTTTTGAATTCTATCAAGGTAGATAAGTCGCCGGGACCAGATGGGATGTACCCCAGGATACTGTGGGAGGCCAGGGAAGTGATTGCAGAGCCCTTGGCGATGATCTTTGCGTCGTCAATGGAGACGGGAGAGGTTCCGGAAGATTGGAGGATTGCGGATGTAGTCCCTATTTTCAAGAAAGGGAACAGAGATAGCCCGGGAAATTACCGCCTGGTGAGTCTGACCTCAGTGGTTGGTAAGCTGATGGAGAGGCTTCTGAGGGACAAGATTTACGAGCATTTGGAGAGGTTTGACATGATCAGGAATAGTCAGTATGGATTTGTCAAGGGCAGGTCGTGCCTTACGAGCCTAGTTGAGTTCTTCGATAATGTGACTGAACACATTGACGAAGGAAGTGCCGTGGACGTAGTGTACATGGACTTCAGCAAGGCGTTTGATAAGGTCCCCCATGCAAGACTTCTTGAGAAGGTGAGAGGGCATGGGATCCAAGGGCCTTTGGCCTTGTGGATCCAGAACTGGCTTGCCTGCAGAGAGGCAAGAGAGTGGTTGTGGATGGGTCTTTTTCGGAATGGAGGTCAGTCACCAGTGGGGTGCCCCAGGGATCTGTTCTGGGACCCTTGCTGTTTGTCATTTTCATAAATGACCTGGATGAGGAAGTGGAGGGATGGGTTAGCAAGTTCGCTGATGACACGAAGGTCGGCGGTGTTGTGGATGGTCTGGAAGGATGTCAAAAGTTGCAGCAGGACATAGATAGGATGCAGGAATGGGCGGAGAAGTGGCAGATGGACTTCAACGCAGATAAATGTGTAGTCGTCCATTTCGGCAGAACCAACGGGATGAACGAGTACACTATTAAGGGCAGGGGTCTTAGTAGCGTTGAAGAGCAGAAGGATCTCGGGGTCCGGGTTCACAGGACTCTTAAATCGGCCTCGCAGGTGGAGGAGGTGGTCAAGAAGGCGTATGGTATACTGGCCTTCATTAATCGAGGGGTTGAGTTTAGGAGTCGGGAGGTAATGCTGCAACTTTACAGGACCCTTGTCAGGCCTCATTTGGAGTACTGTGCGCAGTTCTGGTCGCCTCACTATAGGAAAGACGTAGAAGCTATTGAAAGGGTGCAGAGGAGATTGACAAGGATGTTGCCTGGACTGGGAGGCATGCCTTATGAAGATAGGTTGAGGGAGCTGGGACTCTTTTCCCTGGAGAGGCAAAGGTTGAGAGGCGACCTGATAGAAGTTTATAAAATGTTGAGAGGAATAGATAGGGTGGACTCTCAGAGGCTATTTCCCCGGGTTGAAATGATCGCTACGAGAGGACACAGATTTAAGGTGCGGGGAGGGAAGTACAGAGGTGATGTTAGGGGTAAGTTTTTCACTCAGAGGGTGGTGAGTGAATGGAATCGGCTGCCGTCGTCGGTGGTGGAGGCGAACTCGCTGGGGTCTTTTAAAAGACTTCTGGATGAGTATATGGGGTTTAATGGGATTGGGGGTTATAGATAGGTCTATAGATTGGTGGGGTTGATGTGATCGGCGCAACTCGAGGGCCGAAGGGCCTGTTTGTGCTGTAATGTTCTATGTTCTATGTTCTATGTTCTATGTTCTACGTCTTTCCTATAGTGAGGCGACCAGAACTGCGCACAGTACTCCAAATGAGGCCTGACGAGGGTCCTGTAAAGTTGCAGCATTACCTCCCGACTCCTAAACTCAATCCCTCGATTAATGAAGGCCAGTACACCATACGCCTTCTTGACCACCTCCTCCACCTGCGAGGCCGTTTTAAGAGTCCTGTGGACCCAGACCCCGAGATCCTTCTGCTCTTCAACGCTACTAAGACTCCTGCCCTTGATAGTGTACTCGTTCATCCCGTTGGTTCTGCCGAAATGGACGACTACACATTTATTCGCGTTGAAGTCCATCTGCCACTTCTCCGCCCATTCCTGCATCCTATCTATGTCCTGCTGCAACTTTTGACATCCTTCCAGACCATCCACAACATCACCGACCTTAGTATCATCAGCGAACTTACTTACCCATCCCTCCACTTCCTCATCCAGGTCATTTATGAAAATGACAAACAACAAGGGTCCCAGAACAGATCCCTGGGGCACCCCACTAGTGACTGACCTCCATTCCGAAAAAGACCCATCCACAACCACTCTCTGCCTTCTGCAGGCAAGCCAGTTCTGGATCCACAAGGCCAAAGGCCCTTGGATCCCATGCCCTCTCACCTTCTCAAGAAGTCTTGCATGGGGGACCTTATCAAACGCCTTGCTGAAGTCCATGTACACTACGTCCACGGCACTTCCTTCGTCAATGTGTTCAGTCACATTATCGAAGAACTCAACTAGGCTCGTAAGGCACGACCTGCCCTTGACAAATCCATGCTGACTATTCCTGATCATGTCAAATCTCTCCAAATGCTCGTAAATCTTGTCCCTCAGAAGCCTCTCCATCAGCTTACCAACCACTGAGGTCAGACTCACCGGGCGGTAATTTCCCGGGCTATCTCTGTTCCCTTTCTTGAAAATAGGGACTACATCTGCAATCCTCCAATCTTCCGGAACCTCTCCCGTCTCCATTGACGACGCAAAGATCATTGCCAGGGGCTCTGCAATCACTTCCCTGGCCTCCCACAGTATCCTGGGGTACATCCCATCTGGTCCCGGCGACTTATCTACTTGTGTTTCTTACTTAACCCCATCTTTAAAAATAATTATTTCCTTTCTCCAAGTGGACGAAAAGGGATTGGTTTAGGTTAGTGGGTCATTGTTTTTGTAACTGGTCGGTGCAACATCATGGGCCGAAGGGCCTGTTCTGCGCTGTAATGTTCTATGTTCTATGTTCTATGTTCTATGTTCTATGTTCTCCAAGTCATTTATATTGTAAACAATTGTGTCCCAGCACCAATCTGTTTGATCCAACCAACCTGAAAAAGAATCCCTTAGCCCCACTCCTGTTTCCTGCTCAACAGCTAATTCTCTATCCATGCTAATATACTACCCCCAACAATATGGGCTGTTATCTTATGACTTATCCTTTTGTGAAATACCTCGTTGAATGTCTTCTGGAAGTCCAAGTAGACCAAATCTACTAGACCCCTCTATCCACTCTGATTAGTCAGATACGATTTTCCTTTCATGAAGCCATGCTGTCTCTGCTTGATTAGATTATAATATTCCAAATGTGCTGCTATGATTTCCATATTTCCTGACTCCTTGGTTTACTACAGACTCAGTATCTTTCTATACCAGAAATGAAGAATTAGGAAATTAGAGTAAGGAGTTTTCAGAGAGTTGTCCAAAACCCTGAATTGTTTGGTAGAACAGATAGGAGAAGAATGTTACTAGTGGGTAAAATGTTGGTAAGCAAAGAACATCGCTTTTCAATAATTGAAAAAAGAACCAGAGATGAAATGAAGACATTTCTTATAACACTCACTTGGCTAAAAGGGCGGTGGAAGCAAATTCAATAATAACTTTCAAATAGAAATGGAATACATACTTGCAGGGGTAATGGGAAGTAACAGTGGAGTGGGATTAATTGGTTAGATGTTTCAAAGAGCTAGCATGTCTCCAATGGACTGAATGGCCTTCTCCTGTCATGTGCTGGGTGTGTGATTTTCTGATTTTAAGCCAAATAGAATTGCTGATAGTAATTTAGAGTTTGTGGAGCAGCAGGTGTGAGTGGTTTTGTAAATATTGCAGACAAATAATAGGCAAGAGGTGAACTTTAAAGTTTGATCCAAGACAAATGAGAGGTAAGGAGTAACGGAGATGCCTTATTGCACTCTGACCCTTCACTGACCTTTGAGCTGATCTTGCTATTGATTCAGGCAAGTCCCAAGGGCTAGGAACTCCCTAACCAACTGAAAGAGTTCTGCTTGGGATAATGTGTGGCGGATCATTTTACAGTAACATTGAGGTGGGACTGTTACATATCGAAAAGCAACCTGATTCCCACCGAACCAGACATTTCCAGAGATCAAAACTTCAATTCAAATCATTCAGTGAACCTTTTGTGTTTTATCACATACAATGTTAAAAGTCAGTACTGGAGTTAAAGAAATGAAAACCTCTTTGTAAACAAGAACTGGGTGGAGACGAAAAGCAATCAGAGAGAGGTGTGATGGAGGACATGCAGGGATTACATAGCTGAGAAAATGAGTAATTAATAAGATTGGGTAAAATAAACAGATTGGGTTTCACAGGTGCAGAGTGTCGGATGAAGAGAAGTTTTGGGATGGTTTTGTGTTTTATAAGCTTCATAGTTTACAGAACGATATGGTGAAAACCTAAATGAGGCAGAGACTACAGCACAAACAGGCTACACCAAGGAGCAATCAACCGTAAATCACAGGATCCTGTCTGTGATAGCTCTTTGAAAGAACTATCCATTGGGTCTCAATTTCCTTTGCTGCAGTCTCTGCTCAATTCCTGTGGATATACAGCCGGAACTTTCCTGCTGTTCACACTGGCCGGATCTTCCAGTCCCGTTAAAATCACACTCCTACCGTAGGATTCTCGGTGCCGAGGGCACATCAACAGGAAACCCCGTGGACAATGACAGGACCAAAGATCTAGCCACCGGCCAATGGCAGGCTCCCTCTAAACACATGGTGGGTTCTGAGGAAAAACTTTCCCACAATCTTTCTCTTCAAGTATTCATCCAATTATTTTCTGAAAGTTACTTAGTAATTCTATTTTCTCCGATCTGTCAGACATTCTACAGAATAGGCAAATGCAAAAGGCCATTTCTGTTTCCTTAACAGCCTCTCCATCCAGCTCTTTCATTGTCTCCACCTTCCCGATCATTCCACTTCCTCCTTATCTAAGAAATACTAAGAAAGTGAAGTTGAGGATTGTACCACATCAGTCATGATGCTGGAGCAGAGCTGATGGGCCGAATGGCCTATTCTGCTCCTATTAGAACAAAGAACAAAGAAAAGTACAGCACTGGAACAGGCCCTTCAGCTCTCCAAGCCTGTGCCGATTGTGATATCTAACTAAACTAAAAATCAATTCTGCCCTTACTCGGTCCATATCCCTCTATTCCCTCCCTCTTCACGCACCCATCCAGATGCCTCGTAAATGTTGCTAATGTGCCTGCTCCCACCACCTCCTGTGGTAGCACGTTCCAGGCACTCACTACTGTCTGCGTGAAAAACTCCACCCACACATCTCTTTTCTACATTGGCCATTGATGAGGTCCCAGGTAATTGATGAGGTTACAACTAATCAAGTCTTAAAGGTACAGACAATGTGAGTGGAGAGAGGGTTAAGCACAGGTTAAAGAGATGTGTATTGTCTCCAGACAGTGCAGTAAGTGAGATTTTGCAAACCCAGGCAAGTCACGGGGGTTACAGATAGTGCGACATGAACCCAAGATCCCTGTTGAGACTGTCCTCATGTGTGCGGAACTTGGCTATCAGTCTCTGTTCAGCGACTCTGCGCTGTCGTGTGTCGTGAAGACTTCCTTGGAGATCAGAAGATCAGAGGCTGAATGCTCGTGACTGCTGAAATGTTCGCCAACAGGAGGGGAACACTCTTACCAGGTGATTGTTGAGTGGTGTTCATTCATCTGTTGTTGTAGTGTCTGCATGGTCTCCCCAATGTACCATGCCTTGGAACATTCTTTCCTGCAGCGTATCAGGTAGACAACATTGGCCGAGTTGCAAGAGTTGCGGTCATGGGCATTCGGTCTCTGACCTTCGGGTAAGCATTCTCCAAGGCGGCCTTCACGACACACAACAGCGCAGAGTCGCTGAGCAGAGACTGATAGCCAAGTTCCGCACACATGAGGACGGTCTCAACAGGGATCTTGGGTTCATGTCGCACTATCTGTAACCCCCATGACTTGCCTGGGCTTGCAAAATCACTAACTCTCCTGTCTGGAGGCAATACATGAGATGTTGAAGACTCTGGAGAAGATGTCTAGCTTCGTCGTCCAGTACTTCCCCAGAGTGGAGAAGTTGCGACATCTTTTCCGGAGCCTTCCACATGTCATTGATGAAGACGAACATCTCGCCAAGGCCATCCCCACACCCCCACTTCTTGCCTTCAAACAACCGCACAACCTCAAACATAGAACATAGAACATTACAGCGCAGAACAGGCCCTTCGGCCCACGATGTTGCGCCGACCAGTTACAAAACAATGACCCACTAACCTAAACCAATCCTTTCTCGTCCATAAACCTATCCACAGATCTCTTAAACGCCCCCAAACTAGATGCATTTACAACTGCAGCAGGCAGGGCATTCCAGTCCCTCACCACCCTCTGGGTAAAGAACCTACCCCTGACATCTGTCCTATAACTACCCCCCCTTAATTTAAAGCCATGACTCCTCATGCTAGCTTTCTCCATCCTAGGAAAAAGGCTATCACTATCTACCCTATCTAAACCTCTAATCATCTTATATGTTTCAATAAGGTCCTCTCTTAGCTGCCTTCTTTCCAGCGAAAACAACCCCAAATCTCTCAGCCTCTCCTCATAGGACCTCCCCTCCATACCAGGCAACATCCTGGTAAACCTCCTCTGCACCCTCTCCAAAGCCTCCACATCCTTCCTATAATGTGAACAAAGAACAAAGAACAACACAGCATGGGAAACAGGCCCTTCGGCCCAACGAGCCCGCGCCGCCGTCCCATGGTCAGTGACCTATTCATGATTTTAGTTTATGCCTAATGTGTGAGGATCAGGGAGGTCCAATATAGGGACAATTTGTTACCCAATTAATCAGCCTAAAAGCACATTTTTGGGATGTGGGAGGAAACCGGAGCACCCGGAGGAAACCCACGCAACCACGGGGAGAACGCGCAAACTCCCACGGACACAGGCCCAAATCCATGTGTCCGCACAGCAACAGAGATAGCCTCTGAGCTATCATGATGCCCTCGAGATGGTCCAGTTTACGCACACCAACGACATGAAGCAGTAGGCAACTCCCGAAGCAATATCCAAGAGCAGCCCACCACAACCTGCCGCACGCATGCCCCTTGCTGGACTTAAATGCCTGTGGATAAAAAATTCATTAATAAAAGACTCTATATCCCTGAGGCTAAAACTGAATCCCAAGCCTACAATGTTTAGTAAGGCCTGCTATATCCCTCTATATGTAGACCGCTCATGTGGCTGTCCAAGTGACTCTTGAACAACCCTAGCGTGCCTGCTTCCACCACCTTACTCGGCAGTGCATTCCACACCCCCACGACCCTTTGCGTGAAAAACTGCCCTCTAATATTAGTCTTATATCTAGCCCCCCTCACCCTAAGCCCGTGACCCCTCGTTCTATCCATTTCTAATAGCGGAAAAAGCTTACCACCATTTACTCTATCTGTCCCCTTCATAATCTTATAAACCTCTATTAGATCCCCCCTCAGCCGACGTCTCTCAAGGGAAAACAGCCCAAGTGCATTCAATCTTTCCTCGTAAGACAGCCCTTCCATACCAGTGGGGACATGTGGGGACCAGAACTGCACACAAAACTCCAAGTGCGGCCGCACCAGAGTTGTGTACAGTTGCATCATGACGCTGCGACTCCTAAATTCAATCCCCCTACCAATAAACGCCAAGACACCGTATGCCTTCTTAACAACCTTATCTACTTGATTCCCAACTTTCAGGGATCTATGTACAGATACACCTAGATCCCTCTGCTCCTCCACACTATTCAAAGTCCTCCCGTTAGCCCTATACTCAACACATCTGTTATTCCTACCGAAATGAATTACCTCACACTTCTCCACATTAAACTCCATCCGCCACCTCTCAGCCCAGCTCTGCAACCTTTCTAAGTCACCCTGCAAACTATGACACCCTTCCTCACAATCTACCACACCTCCGACTTTGGTGTCATCAGCAAACTTACTAATCCACCCAACTATAACCTCATCCAGATCATTAATAAAAATTACAAACAGCAGTGGCCCCAAAACAGATCCCTGAGGCACACCACTTGTAACCGAACTCCATGACGAATATTTCCCATCAACCACCACTCTCTGTCTCCTATCTGCTAGCCAATTCCTGATCCAATTACCTAGATCACCGCCAATCCCATACATCTGCATTTTCTGCAGAAGCCTACCATGGTGAACCTTATCAAACGCCTTGCTAAAATCCATATACACCACATCAACTGCCTTACCCCTATCCACCTCTTTGGTCACTTTCTCAAAGAACTCGATAAGGTTAGTAAGGCACGACCTACCCGCTACAAAACCATGCTGACTGTCTCTAATCAACTCATTACTCTCCAAATAACTATAAATCCTGTCTCTAATAATCCTTTCCAAAACCTTACCCACCACAGAAGTAAGACTCACCGGTCTATAATTCCCAGGGAAGTCTCTTCTCCCCTTCTTAAACAATGGGACAACATTTGCTGTCCTCCAATCTTCCGGTACTATACCAGAGACTAACGACGAACAGACCATTGTCCGCAGCAAACTACCCAGCCTTCAGGAGAACAGTGACCACAACACCACACAACCCTGCCACAGCAACCTCTGCAAGACATGCCGGATCATCGACATGGATACCATCATCACACGTGAGAACACCATCCACCAGGTACATGGTAAATACTCTTGCAACTCGGCCAACATTGTCTACCTGATACGTTGCAAGAAAGGATGTCCCGAAGCATGGTACATTGGGGAGACCATGCAGACGCTACGACAACGGATGAATGAACATCGCTCGACAGTCACCAGGCAAGACTGTTCCCTTCCTGTTGGCGAACACTTCAATGGTCACGTGCATTCAGCCTCTGACCTTCGGGTAAGCATTCTCCAAGGCGGCCTTCATGACACACGACAGCGCAGAGTCGCTGAACAGAGACTGATAGCCAAGTTCCGCACACATGAGGACGGTCTCAACAGGGATCTTGGGTTCATGTTGCACTATCTGTAACCCCCGTGACTTGCCTGGGTTTGCAAAACCTCACTTACTGTACTGTCTGAAGACAATACTCATCTCTTTAATCTATGCTTAATGTTATCTCCACTCACATTGTCTGGACCTTTAAGACTTGATTAGCTGGAAAGACTCGCATTCCAACCATTATTTTATAAATTGAGTTTGTGTCTTTATTTGTCCTGTTTGTGGACAGAACTCCCACTCAACTGATGAATGGGCAGTGCTCCGAAAGCTAGTGGCTTTTGCTACCAAACAAACCTGTTGGGCTTTAGCCTGGTCTTGTGAGACCAGTGGTGTTCCGCAGGGTTCTGTACTGGGGCCTCTGCTGTTTGTGATATATATAAATGATTTGGAAGATGATATAGCCGGTCCGATTAGTAAGTTTGTGGATGATACTGAGATTGGTGGAGTCACGGATAGTGATGAAGATTATCAGAGAATACAGCTGGATCTGGATAGGCTGGAAAACTGGGCGGAGAAATGACAGATGGAAGTTCATCTGGATAAATGTGAGGTGATGCATTTTGGTTGATCCAATTCAGCTGGGAGCGAGACAGTAAATGGCAGAACCATCAGGAACATAGAGACACAGAGATCTGGGAGTACAGGTCCACAGATCCTTAAAAGTGGCAGCACAGGTGGAGAAGGTGGTGAAGAAAGCATTTGACACGCTCACCTTCAATAAAGTGGGTATCGAGTATAAAAGTTGGCAAATTATGTTACAGTTATATGAACGATGGTTAGGCCACACTTGGAATATAGTGTTCAATTCTGATCACCACATGAGCAGATAGCTCCAAGAAAAGAAGTGGTAATAGCCAGAGATTTTAACTTTCCCAACATTGACTGGGACAGCCAGAGTATTAGAGGGTTGGATGGAGAGGAATTTGTTGAATGTATTCAGGAGGAATTTCTCATTCAGTATGTGGATGGCCCAATGGTTTTTTTTACTGTGCAAAGTGTAAAAGGAGGGTTGCAGTAGACAGCAGACAGCATCGGGAGTGGGCAGCAGAGTGAGAGGGAAACAGACTGAGCCGGGGCTCACAGGGTTTAGATGAAAAGGACAAGGTAAGTTTAAATTCTTTACTGTGTCCCGAATACACTAAGTGACTGAGATGGAGGGACATGTGATGTGCTGTTTCTGTATGATGTGGGAGCTGGTGGACCCCAAGTCCTTCCCAGTGACCATGTCTGCAGTAAGTGCTGGCTGCTTGAAGAGCTCCAGCTCAAAGTAGATGAGCTGAACTCCGAGCTTCAGACACTGAGACAAATCAGGGAAGGGGAGTGTAACCTGGATAATGTGTTACAAGAGAAAGTCAAACCCCTTAAACTGACAAACTCTGAGGGTCAGGAACAAGAGGGGGTTGCTGAGGGGAGGAAGGACAGGGGACTGTGGGGAGGAAGGAGGGGGAGACCCAAAAGCCTCAGCCCCTGAATCTGCACAACAGGTTTGAGATTCTTGCTCTCAGTGTGGACAAGAACGAGGACTGCAAGGTGGACGAGCAAACTGCCCACGGTACAGTGGTGCAGACATAGGACAAAGAGGAAGAAGTAAAGATGAATGTAGTGGTAATTGGGGACAGTGTAGTTAGGGGCATAGACACTGTCCTTTGTGACAAGGATAAAGAATACCAAAGGGTGTGTTGCCTGCCTGGTGCTCGGGTCCAGGATGTCTCATCTGGGCTGCAGGGGAACCTGGAGTGGGAGAGAGAGAATCCGGTCGTTGTGGTTCATGTGGGTGCCAATGACATAGGCAAAATAGGAACTAAGGATCTGCAGAGGGAGTATGAAAAGCTGGGAATGGAATTAAAAAGCAGAACCGACAAGGTGGTTATCTCTGGATTACTACCTGAACCACGTGCAGATGGGCGTAAGGTAAATAGGATTAAAGAGATGAATGCGTGGCTGAAGGAAAGGTGTGGGAGGAATGGGTTTGAATTTATGGGGCATTGGCACCAGTATTGGGGCAGGTGGGACCTGTTCAGATGGGATGGTCTTGGTCTGAATCATGCTGGGACCAGAGTCCTGGCGAATCGTATAACTAGGACTGTAGATAGGGCTTTAAACTAATTGCGCGTGGTGGGGGGGAAGGGGTGGGGGTGGGGGGTTACAAAATCTACATCAAAGGAGAGGGTACGTGTGCAGGTAAATGTTAATTAGTGGAACATCCTCAAAAGGAGTAGGGGGCATGAGAGAGGTTAGTAGCATTCCTTCAAATAAGGTCCAGGTAAAGGCTGGTATAAAGACACTTTACCTGAATGCACGAAGCATTCAGAACAAAGTGGATGAGCTGATGGCGCAGATCAGCACAAATGGATATGATCTGGTGGCCATTACAGAAACATGGTTGCAGGGTGACAGGGACTGGGAACTGAATGTCCAGGGGTATCAGGTGTTTGGGAAGGATAGACGGGAGGAAAAAGGGGGTGGGGTAGCTCTGCTGATTAGGGATAATATCAGGGCGGTAGTAAGGGAAGATATAGGCTCCAAAGAGCAGAACGTGGAATTGTTGTGGGTGGAGATAAGGAACAGTAAGAGGAGGAAGACGCTGGTGGGTGTGGTCTACACGCCCCCAAATAATAACTTGGAGGTGGGGCGGGCTATAAACAAGCAAATAAATGATGTGTGCAGAAATGGAACGGCAATAATTATGGGGGTTTTCAATCTGAATATTGATTGGTTGACCCAAGTCAGACACGGTGGGCTTGAGGAAGAGTTCTTGGAATGCTGCCGGGATAGTTTCCTTCAACAGTATATGACGGAACCTACAAGGGAGCGAGCTATCTTAGATCTGGTGTTGTGTAATGAGGCAGGAAGAATTAGGGATCTTCTTGTGAAGGATATTTTGGCCCTGGAGGGAGTGCAGAGGAGGTTTACTCGGCTGATACCGGAGTTGAGGGGATTGAGCTATGAGGAGAGGCTGAATAAACTAGGCTTGTACTCGTTAGAGTTTAGAAGAATGAGGGGAGATCTCATTGAGACGTATAAGATGATGAATGGGATGGATAGGATAGAGGTGGAGAGACTCTTCCCGCTCAAAAAAGACAGTAGGACTAGGGGGCACAGCCTCAAGATAAAGGGGGGACGGTTTAGAACAGAGTTGAGGAGGAACTTCTTCACTCAAAGGGTGGTGAATCTCTGGAATTCTCTGCCCGTTGAAGTGGTGGAGGCTGCCTCGCTAAATATTTTTAAGAAACGGGTTGATGGGTTTTTGATAAGAGAGGGGATTAAGGGTTATGGGGAGAGGGCAGGAAGGTGGAGCTGAGTCACGACAGATCAGCCATGATCTTATTGAATGGCGGGGCAGGCTCGAAGGGCCAGATGGCCTACTCCTGCTCCTATTTCTTATGTTCTTATGTTCTTATGATCCTCTTGGGACAAGTGATCACAATATGGTTGAATTTCTGATGCAGATGGAGGATGAGAAAGTCGGATCCTGAACCTGTGTCCTCTGAACAGAGGGGAGTACGATAGGATGAGAGCGGAATTGGCGAATGTAGATTGGGGGTGCAGATTGATTGGTCGGACGGCTGGGGAACAGTGGAGGATTTTTAAGGAGATCTTTTTTGTACTCAGCAGAAATATATTCCAGTGGTAATGAAAGACTGTAGGAGAAGGGATAACCAGCCGTGGTTATCGAAGGGAATAAAGGAGAGTATTAAATTAAAAACTGATGTGTTCAGAGCAGCTAAAAATAGTGGGCGATTAGAAGATTGGGAAAGATTAAAAAATCAACAAAGAATGACTAAGAAGGTGATAAAGAAAGGAAGGATAGACTATGAAGCTAAACTAGCACTAAATATAAAAAAGGACAGTAAGAGTTTTTACAAATATATAAAGAAGAGAAGGCTGGCTAGGGTGAACGTTGGACCCTTAGAGGATGAGAGGGGGGATTTAGTGGTGGGAGATGAGGAAATGGCTGAGGCCTTAAATAAGTTTTTTACCTCAGTCTTCACGGAGGAGGATGCGAATAGTTTGCTGGATATTAAAGATAGAAGGATGGTCGGAGTTGAGGGCCTGAATGTGATTACTGGTGTGCCTCAGGGATCTGTTTTACAAAGAACAAAGAACAAAGAACAAAACAGCACGGGAAACAGGCCCTTCGGCCCAACGAGCCCGCGCTGCCGTCCCATGGTCAGTGACCTATTCATGACTCTAGTCTATGCCTAATGTGTGAGGATCAGGGAGGTCCAATATAGGGACAATTTGTTACCCAATCAATCAGCCTAAAAGCACATTTTTGGGATGTGGGAGGAAACCGGAGCACCCGGAGGAAACCCACGCAACCACGGGGAGAACGCGCAAACTCCCACGGACACAGGCCCAACTCCATGTGTCCGCACAGCAACAGAGATAACCTCTGTGCTGCCATGATGCCCTCGAGATGGTAAGTGCCTGTGGATAAAAATTTCATTATTAAAGACTCTATACCCCTGAGACTAAACTGTGATCCTCCCGCAGGGGGGGCCACTGCTGTTTGTAATTTTTATTAATGATCTGGATGAGGGTATAGTTGGGTGGATTAGTAAATTTGCTGATGACACCAAAGTCGGAGGTGTAGTAGATTGTGAGGAAGGGTGTCATAGTTTGCAGGGTGACTTAGAAAGGTTGCAGAGCTGGGCTGAGAGGTGGCGGATGGAGTTTAATGCGGAGAAGTGTGAGGTAATTCACTTTGGCAGGAATAACAGATGTGTAGAGTATAGGGCTAACGGTAGGACTCTGAATAGTGTGGATGAGCAGAGGGATCTAGGTGTATGTGTACATAGATCCGTGAAAGTTGGGAATCAAATAGATAAGGTTGTTAAGAAGGCATACGGTGTCTTGGCGTTTATTGGTAGGGGGATTGAATTTAGGAGTCGCAGCGTCATGATGCAACTGTACACAACTCTGGTGCGGCCGCACTTGGAGTACTGTGTGCAGTTCTGGTCCCCACATTACAGGAAGGATGTGGAGGCTTTGGAGAGGGTGCAGAGGAGGTTTACCAGGATGTGATAGATAGATAGAACATTACAGCACAAACAGGCCCTTTGGCCCTCGAGTTGCGCCGATCGCATCAACCCCACCAATCTATAGACCTATCTATAACCCCCAATCCCATTAAACCCCATATACTCATCCAGAAGTCTTTTAAAAGACCCCAGCGAGTTCGCCTCCACCACCGACGACGGCAGCCGATTCCATTCACTCACCACCCTCTGAGTGAAAAACTTACCCCTAACATCACCTCTGTACTTCCCTCCCCGCACCTTAAATCTGTGTCCTCTCGTAGCGACCATTTCAACCCGGGGAAATAGCCTCTGAGAGTCCACCCTATCTATTCCTCTCAACATTTTATAAACTTCTATCAGGTCGCCTCTCAACCTTCGCCTCTCCAGGGAAAAGAGTCCCAGCTCCCTCAACCTATCTTCATAAGGCATGCCTCCCAGTCCAGGCAACATCCTTGTAAATCTCCTCTGCACCCTTTCAATAGCTTCTACGTCTTTCCTATAGTGAGGCGACCAGAACTGCGCACAGTACTCCAAATGAGGCCTGACGAGGGTCCTGTAAAGTTGCAGCATTACCTCCCGACTCCTAAACTCAATCCCTCGATTAATGAAGGCCAGTACACCATACGCCTTCTTGACCACCTCCTCCACCTGCGAGGCTGATTTAAGAGTCCTGTGAACCCGGACCCTGAGATCCTTCTGCTCTTCAACGCTACTAAGACCCCTGCCCTTAATAGTATACTCGTTCATCCCGTTGGTTCTGCCGAAATGGACGACTACACATTTATCCGCGTTGAAGTCCATCTGCCACTTCTCCGCCCATTCCTGCATCCTATCTATGTCCTGCTGCAACTTTTGACATCCTTCCAGACCATCCACAACACCGCCGACCTTCGTGTCATCAGCGAACTTGTTAACCCATCCCTCCACTTCCTCATCCAGGTCATTTATGAAAATGACAAACAGCAAGGGTCCCAGAACAGATCCCTGGGGCATCCCACTGGTGACTGACCTCCATTCCGAAAAAGACCCATCCACAACCACTCTCTGCCTTCTGCAGGCAAGCCAGTTCTGGATCCACAAGGCCAAAGGCCCTTGGATCCCATGCCCTCTCACCTTCTCAAGAAGTCTTGCATGGGGGACCTTATCAAAAGTCTTGCTGAAGTCCATGTACACTACGTCCACGGCACTTCCTTCGTCAATGTGTTCAGTCACATTATCGAAGAACTCAACTAGGCTCGTAAGGCACGACCTGCCCTTGACAAATCCATGCTGACTATTCCTGATCATGTCAAACCTCTCCAAATGCTCGTAAATCTTGTCCCTCAGAAGCCTCTCCATCAGCTTACCAACCACTGAGGTCAGACTCACCGGGCGGTAATTTCCCGGGCTATCTCTGTTCCCTTTCTTGAAAATAGGGACTACATCCGCAATCCTCCAATCTTCCGGAACCTCTCCCGTCTCCATTGACGACGCAAAGATCATCACCAGGGGCTCTGCAATCACTTCCCTGGCCTCCCACAGTATCCTGGGGTACATCCCATCTGGTCCCGGCGACTGTAGAAAGGAGGTTAAAAGGGAAATTAGGAGAGCCAGAAGGGGTCATGAGAAGACCTTGGCGGGTAAGATTAAAGAAAATCCCAAGGCCTTCTATAAGTATGTGAAAGATCGCCCTTGGTGATGATCTTTGCGTCGTCAATGGAGACGGGAGAGGTTCCGGAAGATTGGAGGATTGCGGATGTAGTCCCTATTTTCAAGAAAGGGAACAGAGATAGCCCGGGAAATTACCGCCCGGTGAGTCTGACCTCAGTGGTTGGTAAGCTGATGGAGAGGCTTCTGAGGGACAAGATTTACGACCATTTGGAGAGGTTTGACATGATCAGGAATAGTCAGCATGGATTTGTCAAGGGCAGGTCGTGCCTTACGAGCCTAGTTGAGTTCTTCGATAATGTGACTGAACACATTGACGAAGGAAGTGCCGTGGACGTAGTGTACATGGACTTCAGCAAGGCTTTTGATAAGGTCCCCCATGCAAGACTTCTTGAGAAGGTGAGAGGGCATGGGATCCAAGGGCCTTTGGCCTTGTGGATCCAGAACTGGCTTGCCTGCAGAAGGCAGAGAGTGGTTGTGGATGGGTCTTTTTCGGAATGGAGGTCAGTCACCAGTGGGGTGCCCCAGGGATCTGTTCTGGGACCCTTGTTGTTTGTCATTTTCATAAATGACCTGGATGAGGAAGTGGAGGGATGGGTTAACAAGTTCGCTGATGACACGAAGGTCGGCGGTGTTGTGGATGGTCTGGAAGGATGTCAAAAGTTGCAGCAGCACATAGATAGGATGCAGGAATGGGCGGAGAAGTGGCAGATGGACTTCAACGCGGATAAATGTGTAGTAGTCCATTTCGGCAGAACCAACGGGATGAACGAGTACACTATTAAGGGTAGGGGTCTTAGTAGCGTTGAAGAGCAGAAGGATCTCGGGGTCCGGGTTCACAGGACTCTTAAATCGGCCTCGCAGGTGGAGGAGGTGGTCAAGAAGGCGTATGGTGTACTGGCCTTCATTAATCGAGGGATTGAGTTTAGGAGTCGGGAGGTAATGCTGCAACTTTACAGGACCCTCGTCAGGCCTCATTTGGAGTACTGTGCGCAGTTCTGGTCGCCTCACTATAGGAAAGACGTAGAAGCTATTGAAAGGGTGCAGAGGAGATTTACAAGGATGTTGCCTGGACTGGGAGGCATGCCTTATGAAGATAGGTTGAGGGAGCTGGGACTCTTTTCCCTGGAGAGGCGAAGGTTGAGAGGCGACCTGATAGAAGTTTATAAAATGTTGAGAGGAATAGATAGGGTGGACTCTCAGACGCTATTTCCCCGGGTTGAAATGGTCGCTACAAGAGGACACAGATTTAAGGTGCGGGGAGGGAAGTACAGAGGTGATGTTAGGGGTAAGTTTTTCACTCAGAGGGTAGTGAGTGATTGGAATCGGCTGCCGTCGTCGGTGGTGGAGGCGAACTCGCTGGGGTCTTTTAAAAGACTTCTGGATGACTATATGGGGTTTAATGGGATTGGGGGTTATAGATAGGTCTATAGATTGGTGGGGTTGATGCGATCGGCGCAACTCGAGGGCCGAAGGGCCTGTTTGTGCTGTAATGTTCTATAGACCGGTGAGTCTTACTTCTGTGGTGGGTAAGGTTTTGGAAAGGATTATTAGAGACAGGATTTATAGTTATTTGGAAAGTAATGAGTTGATTAGAGACAGTCAGCATGGTTTTGTAGCGGGTAGGTCATGCCTTACTAACCTTATCGAGTTCTTTGAGAAAGTGACCAAAGAGGTGGATAGGGGTAAGGCAGTTGATGTGGTGTATATGGATTTTAGCAAGGCGTTTGATAAGGTTCACCATGGTAGGCTTCTGCAGAAAATGCAGATGTATGGGATTGGGGGTGATCGAGGTAATTGGATCAGGAATTGGCTAGCAGATAGGAGACAGAGAGTGGTGGTTGATGGGAAATATTCGTCATGGAGTTCGGTTACAAGTGGTGTGCCTCAGGGATCTGTTTTGGGGCCACTGCTGTTTGTAATTTTTATTAATGATCTGGATGAGGGTATAGTTGGGTGGATTAGTAAGTTTGCTGATGACACCAAAGTCGGAGGTGTGGTAGATTGTGAGGAAGGGTGTCATAGTTTGCAGGATGACTTAGAAAGGTTGCAGAGCTGGGCTGAGAGGTGGCGGATGGAGTTTAATGTGGAGAAGTGTGAGGTAATTCATTTCGGTAGGAATAACAGATGTGTTGAGTATAGGGCTAACGGGAGGACTTTGAATAGTGTGGAGGAGCAGAGGGATCTAGGTGTATGTGTACATAGATCCCTGAAAGTTGGGAATCAAGTAGATAAGGTTGTTAAGAAGGCATACGGAGTTTTGGCGTTTATTGGTAGGGGGATTGAATTTAGGAGTCGCAGCGTCATGATGCAACTGTACACATCTCTGGTGCGGCCGCACTTGGAGTTTTGTGTGCAGTTCTGGTCCCCACATTACAGGAAGGATGTAGAGGCTTTGGAGAGGGTGCAGAGGAGGTTTACCAGGATGTTGCCTGGTATGGAGGGGAGATCCTATGAGGAGAGATTGAGAGATTTGGGGTTGTTTTCGCTGGAAAGAAGACGGCTAAGAAGGGATCTCATTGAAACATTTAAGATGATTAGAGGTTTAGACAGGGTAGATAGTGATAGCCTTTTTCCTAGGATGGAGAAAGCTAGCACGAGGGGGCACGATTTTAAATTAAGGGGGGGTAGTTATAGGACAGATGTCAGGGGTAGGTTCTTTACCCAGAGGGTGGTGAGGGACTGGAATGCCCTGCCAGCTGCAGTTGTAAATGCACCTAGTTTGGGGGCGTTTAAAAGATCTGTGGATAGGTTTATGGATGAAAAGGGATTGGTTTAGGCTAGTGGGTCATTGTTTTGTAACTGGTCGGCGCAACATCGTGGGCCGAAGGGCCTGTTCTGCGCTGTAATGTTCTATGTTCTAACTTCCAAGTCTAGCACCTGGTCTGGCTCATTACCCAGCACCAAATCCAATATAGCCTCACCTCTAGTCAGCCTATCTACATACTGAGTCAAAAAACCTTCCTGCACACTTTGAACAAAAACTGACCCCTCTAACGAGCTAGAGCTGTAGCAATTCCAATCTACATGAGTAAAATCCCCCATAACAATTACCCTATTACTTTCACTCCTAACAAGGATCGTCTCCGCAATCCTTTCCTCAACCTCTCTAGAACTTTTTGGAGGTCTATAAAAGACTCCCAACAGGGTGACCTCTCCTCTCCTATTTCTAATCTCCGCCCATACTACCTCAACAGACAAGTCCTCATCAAAGTTCCTCTCTGACACTGAGATACAGTCCTTGACCAATAATGCTACCCCACCCCCCCTTCTACCTCCTTGTCTACTCCGACTAAAGCATTTGTACCCCGGGACCTGCAACATCCATTCCTGACCCTGCTCTACCCAAGTCTCTGAAATGGCCACAACATCGAAGTCCCAGGTACTGGTCCACGCTGCAAGTTCATCCACCTTAAATAGGAGCAGGAGTAGGCCATCTAGCCCTTCGAGCCTGCCCCGCCATTCAATAAGATCATGGCTGATCTGTCATGGCTCAGTTCCACCTTCCCGCCCTCTCCCCATAACCCTTAATCCCCTCTCTTATCAAAAACCCATCAACCCGTTTCTTAAAAATATTTAGCGAGGCAGCCTCCACCACTTCAACGGGCAGAGAATTCCAGAGATTCACCACCCTTTGAGTGAAGAAGTTCCTCCTCAACTCTGTTCTAAACCGCCCCCCCCTTTATCTTGAGGCTGTGCCCCCTAGTCCTACTGTCTTTTTTGAGCGGGAAGAGTCTCTCCACCTCTATCCTATCCATCTCATTCATCATCTTATACGTCTCAATGAGATCTCCCCTCATTCTTCTAAACTCTAACGAGTACAAGCCTAGTTTATTCAGCCTCTCCTCATCCATGCTTCCTGAATCCTGCCATTTCTATCCTCTTTTGTAGGGACATTCCTGTCCTGCATTTCAATCAACTGGTCTTTAAAAGTTTCCCACATGCCGGATGTGGATGTGCCCTCAAATAGCTACTCCCAATCCACATTCCTAGTTCATGTTAAAGTTGGATGTAATTGGCCCTGGTCCAATTAAGCACTCTCACCTGAGGGCCTCTCCTGTTCTTATCTATGACCACCTGAAATCTTTTGGAATTATGGTCGTGAAGCCCAAAATGCTCCCCCACTGAAACATTGATCACTTGGCCCAGTACATTCTCCAATACCAAGTCTAGTATAATTCCCCTCCCTGGTTGGATTATAAGAACATAAGAACATAAGAAATAGGAGCAGGAGTAGGCCATCTAGCCCTTCGAGCCTGCCCCGCCATTCAATAAGATCATGGCTGATCTGTCGTGACTCAGTTCCACCTTCCCGCCCTCTCCCCATAACCCTTAATCCCTTCTCTTATCAAAAACCCATCAACCCGTTTCTTAAAAATATTTAGCGAGGCAGCCTCCACCACTTCAACGGGCAGAGAATTCCAGAGATTCACCACCCTTAGAGTGAAGAAGTTCCTCCTCAACTCTGTTCTAAACTGCCCCCCCCTTATCTTGAGGCTGTGTCCTCTAGTTCTGCTATCCTTTCTAAGCGGGAAGAATCTCTCTACCTCTACCCTATCCATCCCCTTCATTATCTTATACGTCTCTATAAGATCCCCCCTCATCCTTCTAAACTCCAACAAGTACAAGCCCAGTCGATTCAGCCTCTGTTCATAGTCCAACCCCCTCATCTCTGGTGTCAGCCTAGTAAACCTCCTCTGCACTCCCTCCAAGGCCAAAATATCTTTGCGCAAGTGCGGCGACCAAAACTGCACACAGTACTCCAGCTGCGGCCTCACCAATGCCCTATACAGCTGCAGCAAGACCTCCCTACTTTTATATTCAATCCCCTTCGCTATGAAGGCCAGCATCCCATTCGCCTTCCTGACCACCTGCTGCACCTGCAAGCTGGGTTTTTGCGACTCGTGCACAAGGACCCCCAGGTCCCTCTGCACCGTAGCATGCTGCAGCTTTTCGCCCTTTAAATAATAATCCCTCCTACTATTATTTCTGCCGAAGTGTTTAACCTCACACTTGCTAACATTATACTCCATCTGCCAGGTCCTCGCCCACTCGCTCATCCTATCCAGATCCCTCTGCAGACTTTCCACACCCTCCACGCAATTTGTTTTTCCACTCATCTTTGTGTCATCAGCAAATTTCGACACCCTGCACTCGGTTCCCTCCTCCAGATCATCTATATAAATGGTAAATAGCTGAGGCCCCAGCACCGACCCCTGGGGCACTCCACTAGTCACCAACCACCAACCAGAATAGCACCCATTGACCCCCACTCTCTGCCTATTTGACAGCCAATCCTCTATCCACGCTAACACCTTACCCCCAACTCCAAGCCCCCTGACCTTCTGCAGCAACCTTTTGTGAGGCACCTTATCAAACGCCTTCTGAAAATCAAGAAATACCACATCCACCGGTTCCCCTCTGTCTACCGCACTAGTCACATCCTCATAGAATTCCAATAAATTTGTCAGACACAACTTCCCCTTAATGAATCCGTGCAGCGTCTGCTCTATCAAACAATTCTTCTCAAGGCGCTTCACTATTTAAGAACATAAGAACATAAGAAATAGGAGCAGGAGTAGGCCATCTGGCCCTTCGAGCCTGCCCCGCCATTCAATAAGATCATGGCTGATCTGTCGTGGCTCAGTTCCACCTTCCCGCCCTCTCCCCATAACCCTTAATCCCTTCTCTTATCAAAAACCCATCAACCCGCGTCTTAAAAATATTTAGCGAGGCACCCTCCACCACTTCAACGGGCAGAGAATTCCAGAGATTCACCACCCTTTGAGTGAAGAAGTTCCTCCTCAACTCTGTTCTAAACCGCCTCCCCTTTATCTTGAGGCTGTGCCCCCTAGTCCTACTGTCTTTTTTGAGCGGGAAGAGTCTCTCCACCTCTATCCTATCCATCCCATTCATTATCTTATACGTCTCAATGAGATCTCCCCTCATTCTTCTAAACTCCAACGAGTACAAGCCTAGTTCATTCAACCTCTCCTCATAGCTCAACCCCCTCAACTCCGGTATCAGCCTAGTAAACCTCCTCTGCACTCCCTCCAAGGCCAAAATATCTTTGCGCAAGTGCGGCGACCAAAACTGCACACAGTACTCCAGCTGCGGCCTCACCAATGCCCTATACAGCCGCAGCAAGACCTCCCTACTTTTATATTCAATTCCCCTCGCTATGAAGGCCAGCATCCCATTCGCCTTCCTGACCACCTGCTGCACCTGCAAGCTGGGTTTTTGCGACTCATGCACAAGGACCCCGAGGTCCCTCTGCACCGTCGCCTGCTGCAGTTTTTCGCCCCGTAAGTAATAGTCCTTCCTACCATTCCTCCTACCAAAGTGGACCACCTCACACTTGCCAACATTAAATTCCATTTGCCACTTCCTGGCCCATTCGCCCAGCCTATCTAGATCCTTCTGCAGACTCTCCACACCCTCCACACAATTTGCCGTTCCCCCAATCTTGGTGTCATCAGCAAATTTCGACACCCTGCACTCGGTTCCCTCCTCCAGATCATCTATATAAATGGTAAATAGCTGAGGCCCCAGCACCGACCCCTGGGGCACCCCACTAGTCACCAACCGCCAATCCGAATAGCACCCATTGACCCCCACTCTCTGCCTCCTATTTGACAACCAATCCTCTATCCACGCTAACACCCTACCCCCAACTCCAAGTCCCCTGACCTTCTGCAATAACCTCTTGTGAGGTACCTTGTCAAACGCCTTCTGAAAATCCAGAAAGACCACATCCACCGGCTCTCCTCTATCCACCGCCCTAGACACATCCTCATAGAACTCCAGTAAATTTGTCAGACACGACTTCCCTTTAATGAAACCGTGTTGCGTCCGCCCTATCAAGCAATTCCCTTCAAGATGCCTCGCAATTTCCTCTTTAATGACGGATTCTAACATTTTACCTACCACAAACGTTAAACTAACCGGCCTATAATTCCCTGCCTTTTGCCTGGCACCCTTCTTAAACAACGGCGTAACATTAGCCGTTTTCCAATCTTCCGGCACTTCCCCGGAATCCAGTGACGTCTGGAAAATAACCACCAAGGCATCCACTATCACCTCTTTGATGACAGATTCCAGCATTTTTCCCACAACAGACGTTAAACTAACCGGCCTATAATTCCCTGCCTTTTGCCTGCTACCCTTTTTAAACAGCGGCGTAACATTAGCCCTCTTCCAATTTTCCTGCACTTCCCCGGAATCCAGCGAGGTTTGGAAAATAACCACTAAGGCATCCACTATCACCTCTGCCATTTCCTTCAGAACCCTGGGATGCATTCCATCCGGTCCTGGGGACTTGTCCACCATATCAATGTAGTCTATCAAAAAGCCCACCTGGACACATCTAAAATTGCTCTCCATCTGATCCCCTGGCTATAAGGGATTCCCAGTCAATATGGGAGGAGTTAAAGTTACTCACCACAACTACCCTACCCTGTTAATGTTATTCTCTGTAATTGTAATTGCATCATTAGCACAGTGGTTGTATCACATGATACGATACAGGGTATCCTTAATGTGAAGACAGGCCATGGTCTCCACAAGGACTATGCAGTGGTCACACTTACCAATATAGTTGACTCTGTGACATATAGATTGGTGAGGATGAGTATGTTTTTACCTCTGGTCAGTTTGCTCAGCAGCTGCTGTAATGCAATCTAGCAACTTTACCCTTTAAAAGTTGGCCAGCTCAGTCAATGGTGGCACTACCAAGCCACAGTCAGGCGATGGGCATCTGCTCTCGTACCACAAAAAGGTTATTGTGAAAAATAAAAGTGTAACAGGAACTGTGGAAAAGGATCTTTGTGGTTGTAGTGCAGACTTGCAGCAGACTGGAAAACTTGAGCATGTAGATATTAAGAAAGAGGAAGTGTTGGAGCTTTTGAATAGCATCAAGATAGATAAGTCGCCAGGACCGGATGGGATGTGCCCCAGGTTACTGTGGGAGGTAAGGGAGGAGATTTCTGAGCCTCTGGCGATGATCTTTGCATCATCAGTGGAGACGGGAAGGGTTCCGGAGGATTGTAGATATGGTTCCTTTATTCAAGAAAGGGAGAAAAGATAGTCCTGGAAATTATAGACCAGTGAGTCTAACCTCAGTGGTTGGTAAATTGATGGAGAAGATCCTGAGAGGCAGGATTTATGAACATTTGGAGAGGTATAGTATGATTAAGAATAGTCAGCATGGCTTTGTCAAAGGCAGATCATGCCTTACGAGCCTGATTGAATTTTTTGAAGATGTGACGCAACACATTGATGAAGGAAGAACAGTAGATGTGGTTTATATGGACTTCAGCAAAGCGTTTGATAAGGTGCCCCATGTAAGGCTTATTGAGAACGTGAGGGGGCATGGGATCCAAGGGTACATTGCTTTGTGGATCCAGAACTGGCTTGCCCACAGAAGGCAAAGAGTGGTTGTGGATGGGTCATATTCTGCATGGAGGTCCAGGGATCTGTTCTGGGACCCTTACGCTTTGTAATTTTTATAAATGACTTGGACGAAGAAGTGGAGGGGTGGGTTGGTAAGTTTGCTGATGATACGAAGGTTGGAGGTGTTGTGGATAGTGTGGAGGGATGTCAGCAGTTGCAACGAGACATTGATAGGATGCAAGACTGGGCAGATGGAGTTCAACCCAGATAAGTGTGAAGTGGCTCATTTTGGCAGGTCAAATAGGATGGCAGAACATAATATTAATGGTAGGACTGTTGGCAGTGTGGAAGATCAGAAGGATCTTGGGGTCTGAGTTCATAGCACAGTGGTTAGCACTGCTGCTTCACAGCTCCAGGGTCCTGGGTTCGATTCCCAGCTTGGGTCACTGCCTGTGTGGAGTTTGCACATTCTCCTCATGTCTGCGTGGGTTTTCTCCGGGTGCTCCGGTTTCCTCCCACAGTAAAAAGATGTGTGGGTTAGGTTCATTGGCTATGCTAAAATTGCCCCTTAGTATCCTGGGATGTGTAGGTTAGAGGGATTAGCAGGTAAAATGTGTAGAGATATGGGGATAGGGTCTGGGTGGGATTGTGTTCATAGAACATAGAACATAGAACATTACAGCGCAGAACAGGCCCTTCGGCCCACGATGTTGCGCCGACCAGTTACAAAACAATGACCCACTAACCTAAACCAATCCCTTTTCATCCATAAACCTATCCACAGATCTTTTAAACGCCCCCAAACTAGGTGCATTTACAACTGCAGCTGGCAGGGCATTCCAGTCCCTCACCACCCTTTGGGTAAAGAACCTACCCCTGACATCTGTCCTATAACTACCCCCCCTTAATTTAAAATCGTGCCCCCTCGTGTTAGCTTTCTCCATCCTAGGAAAAAGGCTATCACTATCTACCCTGTCTAAACCTCTAATCATCTTATATGTTTCAATGAGATCCCCTCTTAGCCGCCTTCTTTCCAGCTAAAACAACCCCAAATCTCTCAATCTCTCCTCATAGGATCTCCCCTCCATACCAGGCAACATCCTGGTAAACCTCCTCTGCACCCTCTCCAAAGCCTCTACATCCTTCCTGTAATGTGGGGACCAGAACTGCACACAAAACTCCAAGTGCGGCCGCACCAGAGATGTGTACAGTTGCATCATGACGCTGCGACTCCTAAATTCAATCCCCCTACCAATAAACGCCAAAACTCCGTATGCCTTCTTAACAACTTTATCTACTTGATTCCCAACTTTCAGGGATCTATGTACACATACACCTAGATCCCTCTGCTCCTCCACACTATTCAAAGTCCTCCCGTTAGCCCTATACTCAACACATCTGTTATTCCTACCGAAATGAATTACCTCACACTTCTCCACATTAAACTCCATTCGCCACCTCTCAGCCCAGCTCTGCAACCTTTCTAAGTCATCCTGCAAACTATGACACCCTTCCTCACAATCAACCACACCTCCGACTTTGGTGTCATCAGCAAACTTACTAATCCACCCAACTATACCCTCATCCAGATCATTAATAAAAATTACAAACAGCAGTGGCCCCAAAACAGATCCCTGAGGCACACCACTTGTAACCGAACTCCATGACGAATATTTCCCATCAACCACCACTCTCTGTCTCCTATCTGCTAGCCAATTCCTGATCCAATTACCTAGATCACCCCCAATCCCATACATCTGCATTTTCTGCAGAAGCCTACCATGGTGAACCTTATCAAACGCCTTGCTAAAATCCATATACACCACATCAACTGCCTTACCCCTATCCACCTCTTTGGTCACTTTCTCAAAGAACTCGATAAGGTTAGTAAGGCATGACCTACCCGCTACAAAACCATGCTGACTGTCTCTAATCAACTCATTACTTTCCAAATAACTATAAATCCTGTCTCTAATAATCCTTTCCAAAACCTTACCCACCACAGAAGTAAGACTCACCGGTCTATAATTCCCAGGGAAGTCCCTTCTCCCCTTCTTAAACAATGGGACAACATTTGCTGTCCTCCAATCTTCTGGTACTATACCAGAGACTAACGACGACCTGAAGATCAGAGCCAGAGGCTCCGCAATCACCCCTCTTGCCTCCCAAAGAATCCTAGGGTAAATCCCATCTGGACCAGGGGACTTATCTATTTTCAATCCCTCTAAAATATCCAGCACATCCCCCGTATCAACTGCAATACTATCTATTTCACACCCCTGCACCCCAGTGTCCTCCTCAGCTACATTCCTGTCCCCTTGCGTGAACACCGAAGAGAAATATTGGTTCAACGCCTCTCCAATCTCCTCCGGTTCCACACACAACTTCCCTCTACTGTCTGTAACTGGCCCTAATCTTGTCCTAACCAACCTTCTGTTCTTGGCATACCTGTAAAACGCCTTAGGGTTCTCCTTAATCCTATCAGCCAAAATCATCTCATGCCCTCTTTTAGCCCTTCTTAACTCCCTCTTCAACTCCCTCCTAGCCAATCTAAAACTTTCTAATGCACTACCTGAGCCCTCAAGCCTCATCCGAACATAAGCCTCCTTTTTCTTCCTAACCAACGAATCAACTTTTTTGGTGCACCACGGTTCCCTGGGCCTACCAAATCCTCCTTGCCTGACGGATATACCTATCACAGACCCGCAATAGCTGCTCCTTGAAAAATCTCCACATCTCGGATGTTCCCAGTCCCTGTAATCTCCCATTCCAACCAATGCTTCCTAATTCTCTCCTAATAGCCTCATAATTACCCTTCCCCCAGCTGAAACTACTGACCCGAGTTTCATGCCTATCCCTTTCCATCACTAAGGTGAGCGTAATCGAATTGTTCGGTGCAGACTCGATGGGCCGAAGGGGCTGTTTCTGCACTGTAGGGTTCTATGACACTCGAAGCAGCTACGCAGGTTGAAGCTGTGGTTAAGAAGGCATATGGGTGTACTGGCCTTCATCAGTCGAGGAATTGAGTTTAGGAGTCGAGAGATAATGTGGCAGCTATGTAGGACCCTGGTCAGACCCCACTTGGGGTACTGTGCTCAGTTCTGGTCACCTCATTACAGGAAGGATGTGGAAGCTATTGAGAGGGTGCAGAGATTTACAAGGATGTTGCCTGGATTGGGAGGCATGCCTTATGAAGATAGGTTGAGGGAGCTGGGACTCTTTTCCCTGGAGAGACGAAGGTTGAGAGGCGACCTGATAGAGGTTTACAAAATGTTGAGAGGTATAGATCAGGTGATCGTGATCAAGGCAGCAAATGGGATGTTGGCCTTTATAGCGAGGAGGATAGAATGTAACAGCAGGGGGGTCTTGCTGCAACTGTATAGGGCTTTGGTGAGGCCACAGCTGGAGTACTGTGTGCAGTTTTGGTTGCTGCACTTGCGCAAGGATATTTTGGCCTTGGAGGGAGTGCAGAGGAGGTTTACTAGGCTGATACCGGAGTTGAGGGGATTGGACTATGAGGAGAGACTAAATAGACTGGATCTGTACTCGTTGGAGTTTAGAAGGATGAGGGGGGATCTTATAGAGACGTATAAGATAGTGAAGGGGATGGATAGGGTAGAGGTAGAGAGATTCTTCTCGCTTAGAAAGGATAGCAGAACGAGAGGGCACAGCCTCAATATTGGGGGGGGTGCGCGAGGGAGGGTGGGTGAGTCGGGTGTGTGTGTGTGTGTGGGCGGGGAGCAGTTTAGATCAGAGTTGAGGAGGAACTTCTTCACTCAAAGGGTGGTGAATCTCTGGAATTCTCTGCCTGTTGAAGTGGTGGAGGCTGCCTCGCTAAATATATTTAAGTCATGGGTAGATAGGTTTCTGATAGACAAGGGAATTAAGGGTTATGGGGAGAAAGCAGGAAAGTGGAACTAATCCATTTCAGATCAGCCATGATCTTATTGAATGGTGGGGCAGGCTTGAAGGGCTAGATGGCCTACTCCTGCTCCTATTTCCTATGGATTCTCAGAGGCTATTTCCCAGGGCTGAAATGGTCGCTACGAGAGGACACACGTTTAGGGTGCTGGGGAATAGGTACAGAGGAGATAGCAGGGATAAGTTTTTCATTTAGAGGGCGGTGGGTGAGTGGAATCGGCTGCCATCGGTGGTGGTGGAGGTGAACTTGTTGGGGTCTTTTAATAGACTTCTGGATGAGTACACAGGACTTAATAGGATTGAGAGTTATAGATAGGCCTGGTAGGTAGGGATATAATCAGCGCAACTTGTGGGCCGAAGGACCTGTTTATGCTGCAGTGTTCTATGTTCATAGTGATGAGGACCATCAGACGATACACCAGGATATAGATCGGTTGGAGACTTGGGTGGAGAAATGGCTGATGGAGTTTAATCCGGACAAATGAGAGGTTAACGCATTTTGGAAGGTCTAATACAGATAGGAAATATATAGTAAATGTCAGAACCCTTAAGAGTATTGATAGGCAATCACAGATCACTGAAAGTGGCAATGCAAGTGGAGCAGGTAGTCAAGAAGGCATACGGCATGCTTGCCTTCATCAGCCGGGGCACTGAGTTTAAAAATCAGCCAGTCATGTTGCAGCTTTCTAGAAGCTTTGTTTGGCCGCACTTGGAATATAGTGTTCAATTCTGGTTGCTGCACTGCCAGAAAGATGTAGAGCCTTTGCAGAGGTACAGAAAATATTTACCAGGATGTTGTCTGGTATGGAGGGCATTAGCTATGAAGAGAGATTCGGGAAACTTGGTTTGTTCTCACTGGAGTGACAGAGGTTGAGAGGCGACCAGATAGAAATCTACAAGATTATGAGAGACATGGACAGAGTGGATAGTCAGAAGCTTTTTCCCAGGGTGGAAGAGTCAGTTATGAGGGGGCAGAGGTTTAAGGTGTGAGGGACAAGTTTTTTTACACAGAGAATGGTCAGTGCCTGGAACTCGCTGCCAGGCAAGGTAATGGAAGTAGATCCGATAGTGACTTTTAAGGGGTGTCTTGACAAATGCATGAATAAGATGGGAATAGAGGGATATGGTCCCCAGAAGTGTACGGGATTTTAGTTCAGTCAGGCAGCATAATCAGTTCAGGCTTGGAGGGCCAAAGGGCCTGTTCCTGTCTGTCATTTTCTTTGCTCTTGTTCCACAGTGTTCCTATCAAACACTCCCAGGACAGGTACAGCACAGAGTCAGGTATGGGATAAAGCTCCCTCTACACTGTCCCCATCAAACATACTAAAGCAGGATATTGGTTTGGCAGATGTTGTTAGCCCCATATCATTGCTTGGATAGCAATATGTCTTCCCTTGATAGTAAGAAAAAACACTGTGCAGTATTTAAACATAAATTCAGTGTGAGCATCTCCGTATCTGGAAGCTTGACTGTGAGTGACCCCGTGCGCTGGAATCTGCCAATGTGATTAATGTGGTTAAAATCAAACATTGCCAACCCCACATCTCAAATTATCCAAGTTACACTTTTATTCAATTTCCTTTCTGGAAAGTTCTTTACAATGAGAAAAAACATTTTATATCAATTACATAAAAACAAGTGTATTGGGATTCTTGCACAGAATATTCTCCCTGATTCAGTCCCACATAGGGCAGAGTTGGGGGTGTCTAATCTGATGACTTTTTTCCTCTGAAGAATTCTCAAACACATCGGTGGAACAACATGCCACGTTCGGGGCTCCAAGTCAAATCACTGATGTCAAGTTCTCTCATTCCAGAGGACCCGCTGAGTACCACAGACACTTGCTGAGTATAGTCAATGTGCCGTGACTGAATCCTACAGTAAGTTTACTGGAAATCTCAGCAACCCCTTCAGTTCAATTGCTGGAAGATAAATAGAAATGATGTGGAAGGCCCATCACTAATAGAATGACAGAGTTGAGCTACAGAGCAGTGGAAAACAGTGTGTGGATCACAGTACCATGGAGACAGCAGCAATATTCTGCCACATCTCTCATTGAGAGTCTGGAGGGTACAGACACACAGAAAGACGGTCAGTGCAGGCGGTCCAGTTTTGCCTGCAGTGATTTGAAATTTCCAATTATTGTCTGTAAGCTGCTGGTAGGACTCATAGACTGAAGTTCAACAAGGAATCGGCCAATTGCATCCAGGCAGCTGTTGGTGAATCGCCGTCTGAAACAGAAAAAATATTCTCAAGTGTCATAGAAACATAGAAAATAGGAGCAGGAAGTCATTTGGCCCTTTGAGCCTGCTGCGCCATTCATTGTGATCATCCAACTCAATAGCCTGATCCCCCCCCTACCTGTCAATTTGATTCCTTTTGCCCCAAGTGTTTGACTGCCAATCACCATGCCCATAGCCCCTGGCCAATCACCTATCAAAGCTGCTAGCCATTCAGTGGACAAAGAGCCATTGGCCTATCACTCCATCTGGGGCAGTTGGTATTTAATCCTGAAAAGTGGGAGGTGATGCACTTTGGAAGAAGGAACAAGATGAGAGAGTATTTAATGAATGACAGGACACTGGGAAGCTCAGAGAGATCTTGGGGTAATTATTCACTGATCCCTGAAGTTGGCACAGCAGGTGAATAGGGGAGTTAAGAAGGCAGATGGGATACTTGCTTTTATCAGCTGTGGTACAGAGTATAAGAGCCAGGAGAACAAAGCATTGGTGAGGCCACAGCTAATCACTAGTTCACTAATGTCCTTTAGGGAAGGAAATCTGCCATCCTTACCTGGTCTGGCCCAAATGTGACTCCAGACCCACAACAATGTAGCTGATTCCCAACTGCCCTCTGAACAAGAGCAATTAGGGATGGGCAATAAATGCTGGCCAGCCAGTGATGGCCATGTCCCATGGATGAATAAACAAAATAAAATAGTGTGTACAGGTTTGCTCTTCTCATTCTAAGAAGGATGTGACAGCACTCGAGGGGGTACAGAGAACATTCACCAGGATGTTGTCTGGGATGGAGCATTTGAGCTATAAGGAGAGACTGGATAGGCTTGGGTTGTGATGTTGAGATGCTAGCGTTGGGCTGGGGTGGATGAAGGAGCAGTGCTCCGAAAGCTTGTGAATCCAAGTAAACCTGCCGGACTTTAACCTGATGTTTTGAGACTTCTTAAAGAAAAGTACCGCACAAGAACAGGCCATTCAGCCCTCCAAGCCCAGGCCAATCACGATGCCCTAACTAAACTAAAAAAAACTCCTGCTTTTACTCAGTCCGTAACCCTCCATTCCCTTCCTATTCATGTATCCATCCAGATGCCTCTCAAATGTTGCTGATGTGCCTGCTTCCACCACCATTTCTGGCAGATCACTGCAGGCACCCACCACATCATGTGTGGAAAAACTTCCGCCGCGTATCTCCCTTAAACTTTCCTCCTATAACCTTGAACCTGTGCCCCCTTGTAATTGACACGTTCACCCAGGGGAGAAGCCTCTGATTATCCACCTTGTCTATGCAAAGAACAGTACAGCACAGGAAGAGGCTCTTTGGCCCTCCAAGACTGTGCCGATCACCTTGTCCTATCAAGACCTATCCCTGTTTGTTCATGTGTCTATCCAGATAAGTCTTAAATGTCGCTAACTTTTCTGCCTCAACCACCTCACTTTCAGTGCATTCCAGGCTGCCACCCCCCTCTGTGTAAAAGAAGTTTCCCCGCACATCTCCACTGATCCTTTCCCCCTTATGTTGAACTTGTGTCCGTTTGTAATTGTCATTTCTGCCTTGGGAGAAAGCTTCCAACTGTTCACCCTATCCATACCCCTCATAATTTTATAAACTTCTATTAGGTCGTCCCTCAGCCTCTGTCTTTCCAAGGAGAATAATCCCAGTTTATTCAATCTCTCTTCAGCTAATATCCTCCACACCAGGCAACATCCTGGTAAACTCTTTCTGCACTCTCTCCAAAACCTTCACATTCTCTGGTAGTGTGGTGACCAGAATTGGACATAGTATTCAAAATGTGGCCTAACCAACGTTTTATACAACTGTAACATAATTTGCCAACTTTTATACTCGATGCCCCGTCTGCCATTCATTATGATCATGACTGAGCATCCAACTCAACAGCCTAATCCTGCTTCTTCTCCATAACCTTTGATCCCATTCACCTCAAGTGCTATATCCAGCTGCCTCTTGAATGCATTAAATGTTTTGGCATCAACAACTTCCTATGGTAATGAATTCCACAGGATTCATTTAAGGATCCGTGGATCTGTTTTCCCAGATCTCTCTCTGTGTCTATGCTCCTGATGGTTCTGCCATTTATTTTGTAGCTCCCACTTGAAATGGATCTACCAAAATGCATCATCCTGCATTTGTCCAGATTAAATTCCATCTGCTGTTTCTCCACCCCGTTTTTCAGCCTATCCATATCCTGCTGTATTCCTTGACAACCTTCATCACTATCTGCAACTCCACCAATCTTAGAATCATTCCCAAACTTGCTAATCAGACCAGTAACGTTTTCTTCTAAGTCATTTATACATACTACAAACAGCAGAGGTCCTAGTACTAATCTCTAGGGAAACCACGAGTTACAGATCTCCACCAGAAAAACACCCTTCCACCACTACCCTCTGTCTTCTACAGCTAAACACACTAAAAACTCTCACCACACCAGGTTTATTTGGTAGCACGAGCCACTAGCTTTCAGAGCGCTGCTTCTTCATCAGGTGAGTGGGAGTTCTGTTCACAAACAAATAGAACATAGAACATTACAGCGCAGAACAGGCCCTTCGGCCCACGATGTTGCACCGACCAGTTACAAAACAATGACCCACTAGCCTAAACCAATCCCTTTTCATCCATAAACCTATCCACAGATCTCTTAAACGCCCCCAAACTAGGCGCATTTACAACTGCAGCTGGCAGGGCATTCCAGTCCCTCACCACCCTCTGGGTAAAGAACCTACCCCTGACATCTGTCCTATAACTACCCCCCCTTAATTTAAAATCGTGCCCCCTCGTGCTAGCTTTCTCCATCCTAGGAAAAAGGCTATCACTATCTACCCTGTCTAAACCTCTAATCATCTTATATGTTTCAATTTTTTTTTTAGAAGGGAGTACATCTGTATTGAAAAAATGAATCAAAATAAAATTTAAAAATGCTAACTCAGATTAGCAAAGGCACAAATTCAGAATACAGACCCTTCCCACCACCCACCACCCCCCACTACGGGTGCAGCTGAATCAAGATATCTCTACATTCAAATCTCCCAGATTAACACGTTGCTCAGTGCCAGTTGGAATCCCAGCTGCATCAGTATTCCACATACTATTTTATTGGTAAGGAACAAAGCAGTTTCTCTTCATACTTGGGATGAAAGCAGATTGCAGTCAATGTGTAGTCCTTTTCCAGTCTTCTCTTTCTGTAGCAGCCCTGCCATTATAGCTCCATGACTGTATAAGCCTGTAGCCAGATCAGTCATAGCTACTCCAGGTCTAACAGGGTCACCATCCTGCGGACCAGTGATATGCATAAGGCCAGACACAGCACATACTATGGAGTCATACCCTGCACATTGTGACATTGGGCCAGTTTGTCCGTAACCTGTAATTGAACAATAAACTATGTGTGGAGCAACTTCCTGTAAGTGTCTATAGCCCAGACCCATTTCTGCTAGTTTTCCAGGAACATAATTTTCCATCAGCACATCACAAACAGATGCCAGATCTTTTATTATACGGGCACCACAGGGGTCCTTCAGATTCACTGCTATACTCTTTTTATTTCGATTTACACTAAGGAAGTAGGCACTTTCTGTTCCCACAAATGGCCCCAAGCTCGAGTATCGTCGCCCACACCTGGTCTTTCTACTTTGATGACTTCTGCACCCAGATCTCCCAAGATCATTGTGGCAAAAGGCCCTGCCAACACTCTTGTGAGATCTAGGATTTTAACTCCTTCCAATGGTTTTACATGTCCTGTGCCGCTTGTGCTCACGGTTCCGGTCAGCCTCCGACAGCCTCGAGCTGCTGCCGCCAACCGCAGCATTTTTGGATCCGGAAATGAGTCACAAAATTCCTCGTCCCAGGACAAGCGGAACGGAGCAGCCAAGGCATATAAAAGCTCAAACTCAATTTACAAAATAATGGTTGGAATGTGAGTCTTCACAGGTAATCAAGTCTTAAACTGTCTGTGCTTTATATGCTCTGTCTGAGGCCAGAACTCTCCATTCACCTGACGAAGGGACTAACCCCGAAAGCTTGTGAGAATATTATCAAATAAATAGGTTGGACTAAAACCTGGTGTTGTCAGACTTTTTACTGTGTTTACGCCAGTCCAACGCCGGCATTCCCACATCATGACTTCTATGGCCAAGCCAGTTCTTCACCCATCTAGCTGGTTCTCCTTTTATCCCGTGAGACTGAACCTTTTGCACCAACCTGCCATGAGGGACTTTGTCAAACGCTTTACTAAAATCCATATAGACGACATCCACGGCCCTTCCCTGGCTAATTGTTTGTCACCTCCTCAAAAAACTCAACCAAATTTGAGAGGCATGACCTCCCTCTTACAAAACCATGCTGTCCATCATTAATGAGATTATTCCGTTCTAAACGTGCATACATCCTATCTCTAAGAATCCATTCCAACAATTCCCCTACCACAGACGTCAAGCTCACCGGCCTATATTTACCTGGGTTATCCTTGCTACTCTTCTTAAATAACGGGACCACATTTGCTATCCTCCGATCCTCTGGGACCTCACTTATGTCCAGTGAAGAGACAAAGATTTCTGTCAGAGGCCCAGCAATTTCATCTCTTGTCTTCCTGAGCAGTCTAGGATCGATGCTATCAGGCCCTGGGGATTTGTCAGTCTTAATGTTCCCTAGAAAACGTAACACTTCCTCCCTTGTAATGGAGATTTTCTCTAACGGGTCAACACCTCCCTCTGAGACACTCCCAATCAACACATCCCTCTCCTTTGTGAAAACTGGTGCAAAGTATTCATTTAGGATCTCCCCTGTTCCCTTGGGCTCTAAGCATAATTACAAAGAAGAACAAAGACAAAGAACAACCCAGCATGGGAAACAGGCCCTTCGGCCCAATGAGCCCGCACCGCCATCTTAACGAAGCATTTTCCTACACCTATCCTGGCCCGTGTGTATGCGTATGGTACCCCCATCCCCTCCTTTGTCCCTGAGAGGTCCAATTTTTTCCCTGACAACTCTTTTGTTCCTAATGTATGAATAAAATGCCTTAGGATTCTCCTTAATCTTGTCTGCCAAGGACATTTCATGACCCCTTTTTGCCCTTCTAACTCGCCCATTTGAGTTCTTTTTTACTTTCTCTGAATTCTTCCAGTGCTCCATCTGTTTATAGCTGCCCGCACCTAACATATGCCTCTCTTCTTTTTGATCAGAGCCTCAGTTTCCCTGGTTATCCACAGCTCTTTAATCCTACCTTTTCTATCATTCCTTTTTATAGGCACATGCCTGTCCTGCAGGCCTATCAACTGCTCCTTAAAAGATTCCCACATGCCTGATGTAGATTTACCCTTGAACAGCCTCTCCCAATCAAAAGCCACCAATTCCTGCCAGATCCAGCTATTGTTAGCCTTTCCCAATTTAGCACCTTACCCATAGGACAACACTCATTTTTTTCCATTATTATCCTAAATTTTACAGAATTGTGGTCACTATTTGCCACATTTCCCTACTGAAACTTTGATGATCTGACCGGGCTCATTCCCCAGTACTAGGTCCAGTATAGCCCCCTCTCTAGTTGGGCAATCCACATATTGTTCCAAAGAACCTTCCTGTACGCATTTTATAAATTCCTCCCCATCCAGTGCCCCAGCCCGAAGCGGTTTCCAGTCTATACAAGGGAAATCAAAGTCTCCACTATAACAACCCTATTTTTTTTGCACCTATCCAGAATCTCCTTACATATCCGTTCCTCCACTTCCCGTTGGCTGTTGGGTAATAAGAACATAAGAAATAGGAGCAGGAGTAGGCCATCTGGCCCTTCGAGCCTGCCCCGCCATTCAGTAAGATCATGGCTGATCTGTCGTGGATCAGTTCCACTTTCCTGCTTTCTCCCCATAACCCTTAATTCCCCTGTCTATCAGAAACCTATCTACCCGTGACTTAAACATATTTAGCGAGGCAGCCTCCACCACTTCAGCGGGCAGAGAATTCCAGAGATTCACCACCCTTTGAGTGAAGAAGTTCCTCCTCAACTCCGATCTAAACTGCTCCCCCCCCCCCCCACTTATCTTGAGTCTGTGCCCTCTAGTCCTGCTGTCCTTTCTAAGCGGGAAGAGTCTCTCTACCTCTACCCTATCCATCCCCTTCATTATCTTATATGTCTCTATAAGATCCCCCCTCATCCTTCTAAACTCCAACGAATACAGACCCAGTCTATTTAGCCTCTCTTCATAGTCCAACCCCCTCATCTCCAGTATCAGCCTAGTGAACCTCCCCTGCACTCCCTCCAAGGCCAAAATATCCTTGCGCAAGTGCGGCGCCCAAAACTGCACACAGTACTCCAGCTGCGGCCTCACCAGTGCCCTGTACAGTTGCAGCAAGACCTCCCTGCTTTTATATTCTATCACCCTCGCTATAAAGGCCAGCATCCCATTCGCCTTCTTGATCACCTGCTGCATCTTATACTATCAAGGTCAAGAGTCTTAGTAGCGTTGAAGAGCAGAAGGATCTCGGGGTCCGGGTCCACAGGACTCTTAAATCGGCCTCGCAGGTGGAGGAGGTGGTCAAGAAGGCGTATGGTGTACTAGCCTTCATTAATCGAGGGATTGAGTTTAGGAGTCGGGAGGTAATGCTGCAACTTTACAGGACCCTTGTCAGGCCTCATTTGGAGTACTGTGCGCAGTTCTGGTCGCCTCACTAAAGGAAAGACGTAGAAGCTATTGAAAGGGTGCAGAGGAGATTTACAAGGATGTTGCCTGGACTGGGAGGCATGTCTTATGAAGATAGGTTGAGGGAGCTGGGACTCTTTTCCCTAGAGAGGCGAAGGTTGAGAGGCGACCTGATAGAAGTTTATAAAATGTTGAGAGGAATAGATAGGGTGGACTCTCAGAGGCTATTTCCCCGGGTTGAAATGGTCGCTACGAGAGGACACAGATTTAAGGTGCGGGGAGGGAAGTACAGAGGTGATGTTAGGGGTAAGTTTTTCACTCAGAAAGTGGTGAGTGAATGGAATCGGCTGCCGTCATCGGTGGTGGAGGCGAACTCGCTGGGGTCTTTTAAAAGACTTCTGGATGAGTATATGGGGTTTAATGGGATTGGGGGTTATAGATAGGTCTATAGATTGGTGGGGTTGATGTGATCGGTGCAACCCGAGGGCAGAAGGGCCTGTTTGTGCTGTAATGTTCTATGTTCTATCTGCAGACTGGGTTTTTGAGACTCATGCACAAGGACCCCCAGGTCCCTCTGCACCGTAGCATGCTGCAGCTTTTCGCCCTTTAAATAGTAATCCCTCCTACTATTATTTCTGCCAAAGTGGATAACCTCACACTTGCTAACATTGTACTCCATCTGCCAGGTCCTCGCCCACTCACTCAGCCTATCCAGATCCCTCTGCAGACTTTCCACACCCTCCGCGCAATTTGCTTTTCCACTCATCTTTGTGTCATCAGCAAATTTCGTCACCCTACACTCAGCCCCCTCCTCCAGATCATCTATATAAATGGTAAATAGCTGAGGCCCCAGCACCGACCCCTGGGGCACCCCACTAGCCACCAACCGCCAATCAGAATAGCACCCATTGATACCAACTCTCTGCCTCCTATTACACAGCCAATCCTCTATCCACGCTAACACCTTACCCCCAACTCCGTGCACCCTAACCTTCTGTAGCCACCTTTTGTGAGGCACCTTATCAAACGCCTTCTGAAAATCAAGAAACACCACATCCACCGGTTCCCCTCTGTCTACCGCACTAGTCACATCCTCATAGAATTCCAATAAATTCGTCAAACACGACTTCCCCTTAACGAATCCGTGCTGCGTATGCTCTATCAAACCATTCCTTTCCAGGTGCCTCACTATTTCTTCTTTGATGACGGATTCAAGCATTCTTCCAACAACAGACGTTAAACTAACCGGCCTACAATTCCTTGCCTTTTGCCTGCTACCTTTTTTAAACAGCGGCGTAACATTAGCCATTTTCCAATCTTCCGGCACTTCCCTGGAATCCAGCGAAGTTTGGTAAATAATCACTAAGGCATCCACTATCAGCTCTGTCATTTCCTTCAGAACCCGGGATGCATTCCATCCGGTCCTGGGGACTTGTCCACCATCAGTCCCGTTAGTCTATCAAGCACTACCTCTCTAGTGACAGTAATTGAATTCAGCCCCTCAACTCCTACCATCCTTCTATCTTTAGTATCCAGCAAACTATTTGTGTCCTCCTCCGTGAAGACTGAGGTAAAAAACCTATTTAAGGCCTCAGCCATTTCCTCATCTCCCACCGCTAAATCCCCCCTCTCATCCAATAAGGGTCCAACATTCACTCTAACCAGCCTCCTCTTCTTTATATATTTATAAAAACTCTTACTGTCCTTTTTTATATTTAGTGCTAGTTTAGTTTCATAGTCTATCCTTCCTTTCTTTATCAACTTCTTAGTCATTCTTTGTTGATTTTTAAACCTTTCCCAATCTTAATCGCCCACTATTTTTAGCCACTCTGAATGCATCAGCTTTTAATTTAATACTCTCCTTTATTTCCTTCGATAACCACAGCTGGTTATCCCTTCTCCTACATTCCTTCTTTACCATTGGAATATATTTCTGTTGGGTGGCCTGTACTATACCCCCAGCACTGTGATTCTGCCCTTCCTGTTTCTGAGCTCCACCCACAGTGACTCGCTACATGACCCCACTAAACTGTCCACCCTCTGTACTGCTGTAATAGGCAGCGATTGAGATGTTTTAGACTATGAGAGATATGGACAGGGTGAGTAGGAAACAGCTGTTCCCCTTGGGTGAGAGATCAATCACAAGGGGGCAGAGTTTGAGGTAAGGGGCAGGAGATTCATGGGGGATTTGAGAAAAAATGTTTTTATGTAGAGGGTGATAGGAATCTGGAATGCACTGGGAAAGTAGTGGGGACCAGAAGCATTACGTTTAAAAAATATTTTGATGAGCACTTGAAACATTAAAGATTCAGGGATCTGGGACAAGTACAGGGTAATGGGATGAGCCTGTCTTTTGTGGAAGTTACTGTCAGTGCAGACTCGAAGGGCTGAAGGAGCTTTTCTGAGCCGTATGAATCATAAAAACATAAGAAATAGGAGCAGGAGTAGGCCATCTGGCCCTTCGAGCCTGCCCCGCCATTCAATAATATCATGGCTGATCTGTCGTGGCTCAGTTCCACATTCCCGCCCTCTCCCCATAACCCTTAATCCCCTCTCTTATCAAAAACCCATCAACCCGCTTCTTAAAAATATTTAGCGAGGCAGCCTCCACCACTTCAACGGGCAGAGAATTCCAGAGATTCACCACCCTTTGAGTGAAGAAGTTCCTCCTCAACTTCGTTCTAAAACGCCCCCCCTATATCTTGAGGCTGTGCCCCCTAGTCCTACTGTCTTTTTTGAGCGGGAAGAGTCTCTCCACTTCTATCCTATCATAAGAACATAAGAATATAAGAAATAGGAGCAGGAGTAGGCCATCTGGCCCTTCGAGCCTGCCCCGCCATTCAATAAGATCATGGCTGATCTGTCGTGACTCAGCTCCACCTTCCCGCCCTCTCCCCATAACCCTTAATCCCCTCTCTTATCAAAAACCCATCAACCCGTTTCTTAAAAATATTTAGCGAGGCAGCCTCCACCACTTCAACGGGCAGAGAATTCCAGAGATTCACCACCCTTTGAGTGAAGAAGTTCCTCCTCAACTCTGTTCTAAACCGCCCCCCCTTTATCTTGAGGCTGTGCCCCCTAGTCCTACTGTCTTTTTTGAGCGGGAAGAGTCTCTCCACCTCTATCCTATCCATCCCATTCATCATCTTATACGTCTCAATGAGATCTCCCCTCATTCTTCTAAACTCCAACGAGTACAAGCCTAGTTCATTCAGCCTCTCCTCATAGCTCAACCCCCTCAACTCCGGTATCAGCCTAGTAAACCTCCTCTGTACTCCCTCCAAGGCCAAAATATCTTTGCGCAGGTGCAGCGCCCAAAACTGCACACAGTACTCCAGCTGCGGCCTCACCAATGCCCTATACAGCCGCAGCAAGACCTCCCTACTTTTATATTGAATCCCCCTCGCTATGAAGGCCAGCATCCCATTCGCCTTCCTGACCACCTGCTGCACCTGCAAGCTGGGTTTTTGTGACTCATGCACAAGGACCCCGAGGTCCCTCTGCACCGTCGCCTGCTGCAGTTTTCGCCCCGTAAGTAATATTCCTTCCTACCATTCTTCCTTCCAAAGTGGACCACCTCACACTTGCCAACATTAAATTCCATTTGCCATTTCCTGGCCCATTGGCACAGCCTATCTAGATCCTTCTGCAGACTCTCCACACCCTCCGCACAATTTGCCGTTCCCCCAATCTTGGTGTCATCTGCAAATTTTGACACCCTACACTCGGTTCCCTCCTCCAGATCATCTATATAAATGGTAAAAAGCTGAGGCCCCAGCACCGACCCCTGGGGCACCCCACTAGTCACCATCCGCCAATCCGAATAGCACCTGTTGACCCCCACTCTCTGCCTCCTATTTGACAACCAATCCTCTATCCACGCTAACACCCTACCCCCAACTCCAAGTCCCTGACCTTCTGCAATAACCTCTTATGAGGTACTTTATCAAATGCCTTCTGAAAATCCAGAAAGACCACATCCACCGGCTCTCCTCTATCCACCGCCCTAGACACATCCTCATAGAACTCCAGTAAATTTGTCAGACACGACTTCCCTTTAATGAAACCGTGCTGCGTCTGCTCTATCAAGCAATTCCCTTCAAGATGCCTCGCAATTTCCTCTTTAATAACAGATTCTAACATTTTACCTACCACAGACGTTAAACTAACCGGCCTATAATTCCCTGCCTTTTGCCTGGCACCCTTCTTAAACAACGGCGTAACATTAGCCGTTTTCCAATCTTCCGGCACTTCCCCGGAATCCAGCGACGTCTGGAAAATAACCACCAATGCATCCACTATAACCTCCGCCATTTCTTTCAGAACCCTCGGATGCATTCCATCCGGTCCTGGGGACTTGTTCACAATCAGCCCCTCCAGTCTGTCGAGCACCGCCTCTCTAGTAACAGTAATGTCATTAAGACCCTACAGTCCTACCACCTTTCCATCACTAACACCCGGCAAATTATTCACGTCCTCCTCCGTGAAGACAGAAACAAAAAAGTTATTCAATACATTAGCCATATCCCCATCCCCTGCCACGAGGTCACCTTTCTCATCCTCTAAAGGACCAACGTTCACCCTAGCCAGCCTCTTCCTTTTTATATATTTATAAAAACTCTTGCTATCCTTTTTTATATTAAGCGCTAGCCCAGCTTCATAGTTTCTCCTACCCTTCTTTATCAACTTCTTTGTCAATCTTTGTTGACATTTAAACCTCTCCCAATCCTCTTCTTGCCCACTACTCTTCGCTACTCTAAATTCCTCCGCTTTTAATTTAACACTTTCCTTCACCTCCTTCGTTATCCACGGCTTATTACCTCTCCTCCTACAGTCCTTTTTGACCATCGGAATAAATTTCTGCTGAGCACCAAGAAAGATCTCCTTAAAGATCCTCCACTGCTCCTCAGCAGACCCTCCCTCCAGCGCACTCCCCCAGTCCACATTCGCCAATTCTTCTCTCATCCTCCCCTCTATTCAAACAAAGGACATGTGTAGCCTTTCATTGTTTGCTGGAGCAGACGAGTGAAGGAGCAGAGAGAAAGCTATGTTCTATGAGCAGAGAGAAAGCTAAGAATTTACCTGTTAAAAACCTGTTTAAAATAAGTTTAAAGCACTTTGTTCTTTGTAGCCTGCTTTAAAGCGTCAGGTTTAAAAGGTGTAGACAGCGGGCAGCGTCTGAGCGGGCAGTGGAGTTAACAGGGCTTAATATCAAAAAGGGCTTGAAGGAAAAAAGGCCAGGTGAGTTTCTTTGAAAAAACAAGGAAAAAAAAATTTTTTTTTTCTCAAACCTACTACAGTGAATAATGGAGGGGCATGTGATGTGTGGTTTCTGTATGATGTGGGAACTGGTGGACCCCAGGGTCCATCCCAGTGACCATGTCTGCAGTAAGTGCAGGTTGCTGGAGGAGCTCCAGCTCAAGGTGGATGAGCTGGCCTCTGAGCTACAGACACTGAGGCTCATCAGGGGGAGAGAGGGTGCCATTGTCAATGGGTGCAAGAGACATCCACCCCTAGACTGGCTAAATCTAAGGGTCAGGGACAAGAGGGGGCTGCTGGGAAGAGGAAGGGGGGTGAGGAGCGGAGGCCTCAGCCTCTTAATCTGCATAACAGGTTTGAGGTTCTTGCTGCCAGTCTGGAAGAGGACGAGGCAGGTGAGGTTGGTGAGCAAATTGCACACGGTACAGTGATGCAGCAGGACATAGGCAAAGAGAAGGGGAAAAGGAACGCAGTAGTAATTGGGGACAGTGGGGTGAAGGGTATTGACACTGTCCTTTGTCACAATTGGGTTTATTAGTAGGGGAATTGAATTTAGGAGTTGCAGCGTCATGTTGCAACTGTACACAACTCTGGTGCGGCCGCACTTGGAGTTTTGTGTGCAGTTCTGGTCCCCACATTACAGGAAGGATGTGGAGGCTTTGGAGAGGGTGCAGAGGAGGTTTACCAGGATGTTGCCTGGTATGGAGGGGAGATCCTATGAGGAGAGGCTGAGAGATTTGGGGTTGTTTTCGCTGGAAAGAAGGTGGCTAAGAGGGGATCTCATTGAAACATATAAGATGATTAGAGGTTTAGACAGGGTAGATAGTGATAGCCTTTTTCCTAGGAATGGAGAAAGGGGCACGACTTTAAATTAAGGGGGGGTAGTTATAGGACTGATGTCAGGGGTAGGTTCTTTACCCAGAGGGTGGTGAGGGACTGGAATGCCCTGCCTGCTGCAGTTGTAAATGCGCCTAGTTTTGGGGCGTTTAAGAGATCTGTGGATAGGTTTATGGACGAAAAGGGATTGGTTTAGGCTAGTGGGTCATTGTTTTGTAACTGGTCGGCGCAACATCGTGGGCCGAAGGGCCTGTTCTGCGTTGTAATGTTCTATGTTCTATGACAAAGTGCACAGAAGGGTGTGTTGTCTGCCTGGTGCTCAGGTACGGGATGTCGCAGCTGGGCTGCAGAGGAACCTGGAGTGGGACGGGGAGAATCCGATCGTTGTGGTACATGTGGGTGCCAATGACGTAGGCAAAGTGCGGACTGAGGATCTGGGAAGGGAGTATGAGAAGCTGGGAATGGAATTAAAAAGTAGAACCGACAAGGTGGTTATCTCTGGGCTACTGCCTGAACCATGTGCAGACGGGCGTAGGGTTGACAGGATTAAGGAAATGAATGGGTGGCTCAGAGATTGGTGTGGGAGGAATGGGTTTGAATTTATGGGGCATTGGCACCAGTATTGGGGTAGGTGGGACCTGTTCGGGCAGGATGGGGTTGGTCTGAATCATGCTGGGACCAGAGTGCTGGCGAATCGAGTTAAGAGGACTGTAGACAGGGCTTTAAATTAATTAGGAGGGGGGACGTGCGAGGGTAGGTGACCTTATGAGGTCTAAAGTTAAGGAGAAGGTACAGGTAAGGGAAGAGGCCGAGGATGTCCCAATAATAGAGGGAGTAGGGGGCGTGAGTATGGTTGGTGGCGTTATGGCAAATAGGGTCCAGGTGAAGGCTGGGATGAAAGCGCTGTATCTGAATGCACGAAGCATTCGGAATAAAGTGGATGAGCTGGTGGTGCAGATCGACACAAATGGATATGATCTGGTGGCCATTACAGAGACGTGGCTGCAGGGTGACAGGGACTGGGAGCTGAATGTCCAGGGGTATCAAGTGTTTAGGAAGGATAGGCAGGAGGGAAAAGGGGGGGGCGTAGCTCTGCTGATTAAGGATAGCATCAAGGTGGTAGCAAGGGATGATATAGGAACCAAAGAGCAGAAACTGGAATCATTGTGGGTAGAGATTAGGAACAGAAAAGGGAGGAAGACGCTGGTGGGTGTCGTCTATAGGCCCCAGAATAATGATCTGGAGGTGGGGCGGGCTGTTAACGCGCAAATAAGTGCGGCGTGCAGGAATGGGACGGCCGTAGTTATGGGGGATTTCAATCTGCATATTGATTGGTCGACCCATGTTGGACGAGGTGGGCTCGAGGAGGAGTTCTTGGAATGCTGCCGGGATAATTTCCTTGAACAGTGTGTGTTGGAGCCGACGAGGGAGCGAGCTATCTTGGATCTGGTGCTATGTAATGAGGCGGGTAGAATTAGGGACCTTGCGGTGAAGGATCCTCTTGGAGAGAGTGATCATTGTATGGTGGAGTTTCTGGTGCAGATGGAGGAGAAAGTGGGTTCCCGGACACACGTCCTTTGTTTGAATCACTGAGTAACCATGTGCTTAATACTCCAAAACACCCACCATAATCACCATAACCACAACTCACCTCTCATGGGCTGGAACTTTATTGGGTTCTTGTACGTAGTCACTGAGAAGGACATGAATACACTCCAGCAAGTGGAGAGGCTTTTTGACCTTCTGCCAGTAAGGATCCTAAAAAAGGGCAAAGCAGAATCAGAAACAACACCAGCAACTAGTCAGATAATAACAAGTGTCAGAACTGTGACCTCTGTTGTTGAAAGCAGTCATGATGTGGAGATGCCAGAGTTGAATTGGGGTAAACACAGTAAGAAGTCTCACAACACCAGGTTAGAGTCCAACCAGTTTATTTGATAGTAATCTTACAAGCTTTCGTCAGGTCTGTGGAAGGTTTTGATCAGAGAAGGGCATATAAGGTCTCACACAGTTTACAGAATACTGATTAGAATGCAAGTCTTTACAGCTAACCTGCTATTCAAGTCTTAAAGATGCAGACAATGTGAGTGGAGATAGCATTAGCATAGGTTAAAGAGATATGTATTGTCTCCAGACAGGACAGTAAGTGAAATTGTACAAGCACATTTTGGCAGGTCCAATAAGAACATAAGAAAATAAGAACATAAGAAATAGGAGCAGGAGTAGGCCATCTGGCCCTTCGAGCCTGCCCCGCCATTCAATAAGATCATGGCTGATCTGTCGTGACTCAGCTCCACCTTCCCGCCCTCTCCCCATAACCCTTAATCCCTTCTCTTATCAAAAACCCATCAACCCGTTTCTTAAAAATATTTAGCGAGGCAGCCTCCACCACTTCAACGGGCAGAGAATTCCAGAGATTCACCACCCTTTGAGATGGGATGACGGAGTACACTATCAAGGGTAGGAGTCTTAGCAGTGTAGAGGAGCAGAAGGACATTGGGGTCCGGGTCCACAGGACTCTTAAATTGGCCTCGCAGGTGGAGGAGGTGGTCAAGAAGGCCTATGGTGTACTGGCCTTCATTAATCGAGGGATTGAGTTTCGGAGTCGGGAGGTAATGCTGCAACTTTATAAGACCCTTGTCAGACCTCACTTGGAGCACTGTGCGCAGTTCTGGTCGCCTCACTACAGGAAGGATGTGGAAGCTATTGAAAGGGTGCAGAGGAGATTTACAAGGATGTTGCCTGGATTGGGAGGCATGCCTTATGAAGATAGGTTGAGGGAGCTTGGCCTTTTCTCCCTGGCGAGATGAAGGTTGAGAGGCGACCTGATAGAAGTTTATAAGATGTTGAGAGATATTGATCGGGTGGATTCTCAGAGGCTATTTCCCAGGGCTGAAATGATTACTACGAGAAGACACAGGTTTAAGGTGCAGGGGAGTGGGTACAGAGGAGATGTCAGAGGTAAGTTTTTCACTCAGAGGGTGGTGAGTGAGTGGAATCGGCTGCTGTCGGTGGTGGTGGAGGCGAACTCGCTGGGGTCTTTTAAAAGACTTCTGGATGAGTACATGGGATTTTTAAAATAAACTTTATAAGTACTTACCTCCGGGTATCGGCCTCATTGTTCCTGTGGAGCAGCATGGAGAGGCAGTGATTTGGGCGAGTGTGGTGGTTGAGATTAAAGGTAAATTTTTAACTTTTTCTTTCTAATTAAAGTTGCGAGCAGCAGTGGTTTTTTCTGTACCTTTTTTTAAATTAACTAGAAACTGGAAGTCATCATTAGGAGGCTTACCAGTAGTTGTAGTTTTTTCTTTGTCTCTCTGACCCTATAAATTGGTACAGGGAGGATACCCGATCCTCTACACAGGTAGAGTATCCCACCCTCCCCCCTCCTCTAACCTAATAATAAGAGTGTGGGAAGTTTTTTTTTCCCTCCTGGAAATTGTATCAGAGATGGCGGTTCGGGCAGTAAGCTGCACCTCCTGCGGTATGTACAAGGTGAGGGACACCAGTAGTGTTCCTGCTGATTATACCTGAAGGAAGTGTGCACACTTGCAGCTCCTAGACGATCATGTTAAGGAGCTGGAGCTGGAATTGGAGGAACTCCGGATAATTCGGGAAGTTGAGGTGGACATTGACACGAGTTACAAAGAGATAGTCACTCCTAAAAATGAGTCTTGGGTAACTGCTAGGAAGAGGAGTAAGAAGCAATCGAAGAGACAATCCCCCAGGGCTGTTCCCCTCCAAAATAAGTTTTCTGTCCTGGAGGCTACAGTTGAGGAAGAATCAACTGGAGATTGCCAAAGGGAGCAGGTCTCTGGGGGTGAGCCTGTTGTGAAGGCTCAGGTGGGTAGGGGAAGTAAAAGATTGGGCCTGGTGATTGGGGTCTCCATAGTTAGGGGGACAGATAAGAGAGTCAACAGTAATGGAAGGGACTCAGGGCTGGTGTGTTGCCTCCCAGGGGCTGGGGTCCAGGATGGTTCAGAGAGGGTGTTTAAGACCCTCAAGGGAGAGGGGAGTCAGCCCCAAGTCATAGTTCATGTGGGAACACATGAACTATGTCAAGGGCAGGTCGTGCCTTACGAGCCTAGTTGAGTTCTTCGATAATGTGACTGAACACATTGACGAAGGAAGTGCCGTGGACGTGGTGTACATGGACTTCAGCAAGGCTTTTGATAAGGTCCCCCATGCAAGACTTCTTGAGAAGGTGAGAGGGCATGGGATCCAAGGGCCTTTGGCCTTGTGGATCCAGAACTGGCTTGCCTGCAGAAGGCAGAGAGTGGTTGTGGATGGGTCTTTTTCGGAATGGAGGTCAGTCACCAGTGGGGTGCCCCAGGGATCTGTTCTGGGACCCTTGCTGTTTGTCATTTTCATAAATGACCTGGATGAGGAAGTGGAGGGATGAGTTAGCAAGTTCGCTGATGACACGAAGGTCGGCGGTGTTGTGGATGGTCTGGAAGGATGTCAAAAGTTGCAGCAGGACATAGATAGGATGCAGGAATGGGCGGAGAAGTGGCAGATGGACTTCAACGCGGATAAATGTGTAGTCGTCCATTTCGGCAGAACCAACGGGATGAACGAGTACACTATTAAGGGCAGGGGTCTTAGAAGCGTTGAAGAGCAGAAGGATCTCGGGGTCCGGGTTCACAGGACTCTTAAATCGGCCTCGCAGGTGGAGGAGGTGGTCAAGAAGGCGTATGGTGTACTGGCCTTCATTAATCGAGGGAGTGAGTTTAGGAGTCGGGAGGTAATGCTGCAACTTTACAGGACCCTCGTCAGGCCTCATTTGGAGTACTGTGCGCAGTTCTGGTCGCCTCACTATAGGAAAGACGTAGAAGCTATTGAAAGGGTGCAGAGGAGATTTACAAGGATGTTGCCTGGACTGGGAGGCATGCCTTATGAAGATAGTTTGAGGGAGCTGGGACTCTTTTCCCTGGAGAGGCAAAGGTTGAGAGGCGACCTGATAGAAGTTTATAAAATGTTGAGAGGAATAGATAGGGTGGACTCTCAGAGGCTATTTCCCCGGGTTGAAATGGTCGCTACGAGAGGACACAGACTTAAGGTGCGGGGAGGGAAGTACAGAGGTGATGTTAGGGGTAAGTTTTTCACTCAGTGGGTGGTAAGTGAATGGAATCGGCTGCCGTCATCGGTGGTGGAGGCGAACTCGCTGGGGTCTTTTAAAAGACTTCTGGATGAGTATATGGGGTTTAATGGGATTGGGGGTTATAGATAGGTCTATAGATTGGTGGGGTTGATGTGATCGGCGCAACTCGAGGGCCGAAGGGCCTGTTTGTGCTGTAATGTTCTATTTTCTTTGTTCTATACAAGAAAGCAGACAAGATACCGAAAGGACTACAGATCACATAAGAACATAAGAAATAGGAGCAGGAGTAGGCCATCTGGCCCTTCGAGCCTGCCCCGCCATTCAATAAGATCATGGCTGATCTGTCGTGACTCAGCTCCACCTTCCCGCCCTCTCCCCATAACCCTTAATCCCTTCTCTTATCAAAAACCCATCAACCCGTTTCTTAAAAATATTTAGCGAGGCAGCCTCCACCACTTCAACGGGCAGAGAATTCCAGAGATTCACCACCCTTTGAGTGAAGAAGTTCCTCCTCAACTCTGTTCTAAACCGCCCCCCCTTTATCTTGAGGCTGTGCCCCCTAGTCCTACTGTCTTTTTTGAGCGGGAACAGTCTCTCCACCTCTATCCTATCCATCCCATTCATCATCTTATATGTCTCAATGAGATCTCCCCTCATTCTTCTAAACTCTAACGAGTACAAGCCTAGTTTATTCAGCCTCTCCTCATAGCTCAATCCCCTCAACTCCGGTATCAGCCTAGTAAACCTCCTCTGCACTCCCTCCAGGGCCAAAATATCCTTAGCAGGTGCGGCGACCAAAACTGCACACAGTACTCCAGCTGCGGCCTCACCAATGCCCTATACAGCTGCAGCAAGACCTCCCTACTTTTGTATTCAATCCCCCTCGCTATGAAGGCCAGCATCCCATTCGCCTTCCTGACCACCTGCTGCACCTGCAAGCTGGGTTTTTGCGACTCATGCACAAGGACCCCGAGGTCCCTCTGCACCGTCGCCTGCTGCAGTTTTTCGCCCCGTAAGTAATAGTCCTTCCTACCATTCCTCCTACCAAAGTGGACCACCTCACACTTGCCAACATTAAATTCCATTTGCCATTTCCTGGCCCATTCGCCCAGCCTATCTAGATCCTTCTGCAGACTCTCCACACCCTCCGCACAATTTGCCTTTCCCCCAATCTTTGTGTCATCAGCAAATTTCGACACCCGACACTCGGTTCCCTCCTCCACATCATCTATATAAATGGTAAATAGCTGAGGCCCCAGCACCAACCCCTGGGGCACCCCACTAGTCACCAACCGCCAATCCGAATAGCATCACGAACCCACTCAGGTCAACCTATGACACAGACTACACTGACAAACTTTGCCGTCGCACGTCTCTCACACTCCTCAACCTCATACACCAGCTCTACAGCAAATGCCGCACCTGCTCATTGTTCCGTGGGAGCACTGAAGAGAGGCTGCGATTTGTGAGTGGAGAGCTTGTGGGTGAGTACAGTGACTTTTTCTTTCTTTTAAAAACTAACTTTGTTTTTAGTGAGTTTAGTGGGGTTTTTTTTTGCTTGATTTAAGTTTGACCCCGGAAGTAGTTGCGAGGGCACTCAGGTTTTTTTTTTCACTTACTATAAATTAGACCGGAGGGGAAACCAGTTTAAGGAGCTGCAATTGCAGCTTGAGGACCTTTGGCTCATTCGGGAGAGTGAGGAGGTTATATAAGAACATAAGAAATAGGAGCAGGAGTAGGCCATCTAGCCCTTCGAGCCTGCCCCGCCATTCAATAAGATCATGGCTGATCTGTCGTGGCTCAGTTCCACCTTCCCGCCCTCTCCCCATAACCCTTAATCCCTTCTCTTATCAAAAACCCATCACCCTCCGCACAATTTGCCGTTCCACCAATCTTGGTGTCATCAGCAAATTTCGACACCCTGCACTCGGTTCCCTCCTCCAGATCATCTATATAAATGGTAAATAGCTGAGGCCCCAGCACCGATCCTTGGGGCACCCCACTAGTCACCATCCGCCAATCCGAATAGCACCCATTGACCCCCACTCTCTGCCTCCTATTTGACAACCAATCCTCTATCCACGCTAACACCCTACCCCCAACTCCATGTCCCCTGACCTTCTGCAATAATCTGATAGGATGTAGGTTATAGATAGGAGCTACCAGCATGTAGTCACACCAGGGAAACGGGATGAGGGCACTTGGGTAACTATTACGAAGGGGAAACCACGGGTGATGGAGAGCACTCCGGTGGATGTCCCCCTTCAAAATAAGTACTCCGGCCTGAGTACTACTAGGGGGGACAGCTCATGTTGTCCCATTGTTTAAGAAGGGGAGAAGGGACTTCCCTGGGAATTATAGACCGGTGAGTCTTACTTCTGTGGTGGGTAAGGTTTTGGAAAGGATTATTAGAGACAGGATTTATAGTTATTTGGAGAGTAATGAGTTGATTAGAGACAGTCAGCATGGTTTTGTAGCGGGTAGGTCGTGCCTTACTAACCTTATCGAGTTCTTTGAGAAAGTGACCAAAGAGGTGGATAGGGGTAAGGCAGTTGATGTGGTGTATATGGATTTTAGCAAGGCGTTTGATAAGGTTCACCATGGTAGGCTTCTGCAGAAAATGCAGATGTATGGGATTGGGGGTGATCTAGGTAATTGGATCAGGAATTGGCTAGCAGATAGGAGACAGAGGGTGGTGGTTGATGGTAAATATTCGTCATGGAGTTCGGTTACGAGTGGTGTGCCTCAGGGATCTGTTTTGGGGCCACTGCTGTTTGTAATTTTTATGAATGATCTGGATGAGGGTATAGTTGGGTGGATTAGTAAATTTGCTGATGACACCAAAGTCGGAGGTGTGGTAGATTATGAGGAAGGGTGTCATAGTTTGCAGGGTCACTTAGAAAGGTTGCAGAGCTGGGCTGTGAGGTGGCGGATGGAGTTTAATGTGGAGAAGTGTGAGGTAATTCATTTCGGTAGGAATAACAGATGTGTTGAGTATAGGGCTAATGGGAGGACTTTGAATAGTGTGGAGGAGCAGAGGGATCTAGGTGTATGTGTACATAGATCCCTGAAAGTTGGGAATCAAGTAGACAAGGTTGTTAAGAAGGCATACGGTGTCTTGGGGTTTATTGGTAGGGGGATTGAATTGAAGAGTCGCAGCGTCATGATGCAACTGCACACAACTCTGGTGCGGCCACACTTGGAGTTTTGTGTGCAGTTCTGGTCCCCACATTACAGGAAGGATGTAGAGGCTTTGGAGAGGGTGCAGAGGAGGTTTACCAGGATGTTGCCTGGTATGGAGGGGAGGTCCTATGAGGAGAGACTGAGAGATTTGGGGTTGTTTTCGCTGGAAAGAAGGCGGCTAAGAGGGGACCTTATTGAAACATATAAGATGATTAGAGGTTTCGACAGGGTAGATAGGGATAGCCTTTTTCCTAGGATGGAGAAAGCTAGCACGAGGGGGCACGATTTTAAATTAAGGGGGGGTAGTTATAGGACAGATGTCAGGGGTAGGTTCTTTACCCAGAGGGTGGTGAGGGACTGGAATGCCCTGCCAGCTGCAGTTGTAAATGCACCTAGTTTGGGGGCGTTTAAGAGATCTGTGGATAGGTTTATGGATGAAAAGGGATTGGTTTAGGCTAGTGGGTCATTGTTTTGTAACTGGTCGGCGCAACATCGTGGGCCGAAGGGCCTGTTCTGCGCTGTAATGTTCTATGTTTCTGTAGAAAGGAGGTTAAAAGGGAAATTAGGAGAGCCAGAAGGGGTCATGAGAAGACCTTGGCGGGTAAGATTAAGGAAAATCCCAAGGCCTTCTATAAGTATGTGAAAGGTAAAAGGGTGAGAAGGGAAAGGATAGGACCTATAAAAGGTGAAGGGGGAAAGGTCTGTGTAGAACCAGAAGAAATGGCGGAGGTGCTTAATGAGTACTTTGCCTCAGCATTCACAGTGGAAGCTGATTTGGGAGATCTTGCTATGGAGTTGCAGCAGATGGAAAAGATTGAGTACGTGGACATTAAGGAGGAGGATGTGTTAGAACTTTTGAATTCTATCAAAATAGATAAGTCGCCGGGACCAGATGGGATGTACCCCAGGATACTGTGGGAGGCCAGGGAAGTGATTGCAGAGCCCTTGGCGATGATCTTTGCATCGTCAATGGAGACGGGAGAGGTTCCGGAAGATTGGAGGATTGCGGATGTAGTCCCTATTTTCAAGAAAGGGAACAGAGATAGCCCGGGAAATTACCGCCCGGTGAGTCTGACCTCAGTGGTTGGTAAGCTGATGGAGAGGCTTCTGAGGGACAAGATTTACGAGCATTTGGAGAGGTTTGACATGATCAGGAATAGTCAACATGGATTTGTCAAGGGCAGGTCGTGCCTTACGAGCCTAATTGAGTTCTTCGATAATGTGACTGAACACATTGACGAAGGAAGTGCCGTGGACATGGTGTACAAGGACTTCAGCAGGGCGTTTGATAAGGTCCCCCATGCAAGACTTCTTGAGAAGGTGAGAGGGCATGGGATCCAAGGGCCTTTGGCCTTGTGGATCCAGAACTGGCTTGCCTGCAGAAGGCAGAGAGTGGTTGTGGATGGGTCTTTTTCGGAATGGAGGTCAGTCACCAGTGGAGTGCCCCAGGGATCTGTTCTAGGACCCTTGCTGTTTGTCATTTTCATAAACGACCTGGATGAGGAAGTGGAGGGATGGGTAAGTAAGTTCGCTGATGACACGAAGGTCGGTGGTGTTGTGGATGGTCTGGAAGGATGTCAAAAGTTGCAGCAGGACATAAATAGGATGCAGGACTGGGCGGAGAAGTGGCAGATGGACTTCAACGCGGATAAATGCGTAGTCATCCATTTTGGCAGAACCAACAGGATGAACGAGTACACTATCAAGGGCAGGAGTCTTAGTAGTGTTGAAGAGCAGAAGGATCTTGGGGTCCGGGTCCACAGGACTCTTAAATCGGCCTTGCGGGTGGAGGAGGTGGTCAAGAAGGCGTATGGTGTACTGGCCTTCATTAATCGAGGGATTAAGTTTAGGAGTCGGGAGGTAATGCTGCAACTTTATAAGACCCTTGTCAGGCCTCATTTGGAGTACTGTGCGCAGTTCTGGTCGCCTCACTATAGGAAAGACGTAGAAGCTATTGAGAGGGTGCAGAGGAGATTTACAAGGATGTTGCCTGGACTGGGAGGCATGCCTTATGAAGTAAGGTTGAGGGAGCTGGGACTCTTTTCCCTGGAGAGACGAAGGTTGAGAGGCGACCTGATAGTGGTTTATAAAATGTTGAGAGGAATGGATAGGGTGGATTCTCAGAGGGTATTTCCCCAGGTTGAAATGGTCGCTACGAGAGGACACAGATTTAAGGTGCGGGGAGGAAAGTACAGAGGAGATGTCAGGGGTAAGTTTTTCACCCAGAGGGTGGTGAGTGAATGGAATCGGCTGCCGTCAGTGGTGGTGGAGGCAAACTCGCTGGGGTCTTTTGAAAGACTTCTGGATGAGTATATGGGGTTTAATGGGATTGGGGGTTATAGATAGGTCTATAGATTGGTGGGGTTGATGTGATCGGCGCAACTCGTGGGCCGAAGGGCCTGTTTGTGCTGTAGTGTTCTATGTTCGATGTTCCTGGAAACCAAGACAGAATACATATTCTCAACTTGCACTCAGGACGCAGACCAGCTGCGAAACTCTGCCAAGCAGATGAGACAAAGAAACTACACCACCTACATGCACACCAAGAACAGGAAACTTGAGAATTTCGGCATCACCACCAGCAACAACAAGGCCTCTCCCAGCACCACAGTAGAAAACAGCACCACTGCAGGGAAGTCCAGTGTCAACTTGTCAGACTACACACTTCAACCAGATGAAATCGAAGTTCTCAGCCGATGGCTCAATTTCTGCCCCACCACCAAAATGGACCCCATCAGTCTCGCAGCAGACAGAGAGGAATTCATCAGGTGAATGAGGCTGCGGAAGTTCTTCCACAAACCCCAAGAGACCAACAGCAAATACAATGAGACAGCCGATGAACCAGAACAGCCGACAGAAAGGTCCACAGTGCAGTAGCCGAAGAGGAAAGAGTCCAATAGGACTCCTCCGGGACTGCCCTCGACTGGACAAGTATGCCTAAGCCATCAGGAAATGCGTCAACACCAGATTCACCAACTGCATTCACAAGACAGCCCCAAACATCACCCAAGCACAATGCAACACCATCCACGCTCTCAAGACCAACCGCAACATTGTCATCAAACCAGCAGACAAAGGAGGGGCCATCGTCATACTGAACAGAATGGATTACTGCAAAGAAGTGTATCGACAACTAAACAATGAAGAACACTACAGACAGTTACCTGCAGATCCGACCAAAGAACATATCCGTCAACTCAACACTCTGATCAAGACCTTTGATCTGGACCTTCAGAGCACCCTCTGTGCTCTCATCCCACTTACTCCCTGCATTGGAGTTCTCTACTGCGTCCCAAAGATACACAAGACAAACACACCCGGCCGTCCCATCGTATCGGGCAATGGGACTCTGTGTGAGAATCTCTCCGGCTACGTCGAGGGCATCCTGAAACCCATTGTACAAAGAACATAGAACATAGAACATTACAGCACAAACAGGCCCTTCGGCCCTCGAGTTGCGCCGATCGCATCAACCCCACCAATCTATAGACCTATCTATAACCCCCAATCCCATTAAACCCCATATACTCATCCAGAAGTCTTCTAAAAGACCCCAGCGAGTTCGCCTCCACCACCGACGACGGCAGCCGATTCCATTCACTCACCACCCTCTGAGTGAAAAACTTATCCCTAACATCACCGCCCAGCTTTTGTCACGACATTGCGGACTTCCTACAGAAACTCAGCACACATGGAGCAGTTGAACCAGGGACACTCGTTGTCACAATGGATGTCTTGGCACTCTACGCCAACATGTCCCACAACGATGGCATTGCTGCGACTGCCTCAGTACTCAACACCCAACAACTGCCAGTTTCCAGATGCAATTTTACAACTCATCCGCTTCACCCTGGACCATAATGTCTTCACCTTCAACAACTAGTTCTTCACCCAGACACACAGACACAGACACAGCCATGGGGACCAAATTCACATCTCAAAATGCCAACATCTTCATGCACAGGCTCGAACAAGACTTCTTCGCCACACAGGACCTTCAACTGATGCTATACGCTCGATACGTTGATGACATTTTCGTACCAACCTCCTCAGAAGACAAACATGGGACACAGTGGACAGAGTACCCTTCGTCGTCCAGTACTTCCCCGGAGCGGAGAACCTACGACATCTTCTCCGCAGTCTTCAACATATCATTGATGAAGACGAACATCTCACCAAGGCCATCCCCACACCCCCACTTCTTGCCTTCAAACAACTGCACAACCTCAAACAGACCACTATCCGCAGCAAACTACCCAGCCTTCAGGAGAACAGTGATGACAACACCGCACAACCCTGCCACAGCAACCTCTGCAAGACATGCCGGATTATTGACACGGATACCATCATCACACGTGAGAACACCATCCACCAGGTACACAGTACATACTCTTACAACTCAGCTAATGTTGTCTACCTAACATGCTGCAGGAAAGGATGTCCTGAAGCATGGTACATTGGGGAGACCATGCAGATGCTACAACAACGGATGAATGAACATCGCACGACAATCACCAGGCAACTCTGTTCCCTTCCTGTTGGCAAACACTTTTGCAGTCACGGGCATTCGGTCTCTGATCTTCGGGTAAGCATCCTCCAAGGTGGCCTTCATGACACACGACAGCGCAGAGTCGCTGAACAGAGACTGATAGCCAAGTTCCGCACACATGAGGACGGTCTCAACCGGGATCTGGGGTTCATGTCGCACTATCTGTAACCCCCGTGACTGGAGGTTGTAAAATCTCACTTACTGTCCTGTCTGGAGACAATACACATCTCTTTAACCTATGCTTAATACTATCTCCACACACACTGTCTGCGTCTTTGAGACTTGAATAGCAGATTAGCTGTAAAGATTTGCATTCTAATCAGTATTCTGTAAACTGTGTGTGACTTTATTGCCTTTCTCTGATCAGAACCTTCCGCACACCTGATGAAGGAACACCATTTCCAAAAGCTTGTGGGATTACTATCAAATAAACTGGTTGGATTCTAACCTGGTGTTGTGAGACTTCTTATTGTTGAAAACAGGCACATATACGCTCATCTTCAGCCCCACTGACAAACTCCTTCACCTCGCCATACACACCACCCCCCTTCACCTCCTCACATACAGCCCTTCACTCCCTCAATCTCACACACACACAAACACCCACTCTCACCCAGTGTTAGGAACATTTGTTTTATTCATTCGTGAGACATGGGCATCACTGGATGGCCAGTATTTATTGCCCTTCTCTAGTTTTCCTTGGAAGGCAGTTGTGAGTCACCCACATTGCTGTAGCTCTGGAGTCACATGTAGGCCAGACCAGGGTAAGGATGGCATGTTTCCTTCCTGAAAGGGACATCAATGACCCAGATTGTTTTTCCAACAATCGACAATGGTTTCACGGTCATCAGTAGATTCTTAATTTAAGAATCTACCTTAATTTAAGGTAATGCTGCAACTTTACAGGACCCTCGTCAGGCCTCATTTGGAGTACTGTGCGCAGTTCTGGTCGCCTCACTATAGAAAAGACGTAGAAGCTATTGAAAGGGTGCAGAGGAGATTTACAAGGATGTTGCCTGGACTGGGAGACATGCCTTATGAAGATAGGTTGAGGGAGCTGGGACTTTTTTCCCTGGAGAGACGAAGGTTGAGAGGCGACCTGATAGAAGTTTATAAAATGTTGAGAGGAATAGATAGGGTGGATTCTCAGAGGCTATTTCCCAGTGTGAAATGGTCGCTACGAGAGGACACAGATCGAAGGTGCAGGGAAGCAAGTACAGAGGTGATGTTAGGGGTAAGTTTTTCACTCAGAGGGTAGTGAGTGAATGGAATCGGCTGCCGTTGGTGGTGCTGGAGGCGAACTCGCTGGGGTCTTTTAAAAGACTTCTGGATGAGTATATGGGATCTAATGGGATTGGGGGTTATAGATAGGTCTATGGCTTAGTAGACATTGAGGCAACTAGTGGGCCGAAGGGCCTGTTTGTGCTGTAGTGTTCTATGTTCTAAGACATCAAGATTGTAGAGAGGTTAATAGTGAACAGGATGGTCAGAGGTTACAGGAAGATATAGATGGGTTGGTCAGATAGGCAGAGCAGTGGCAGATATTATTTCACTTTGATAAGGATGAGGTGGTGCAAGGAAGAATTTAAGGAATGACAGGACGCTGGGCAGCTTGGAGGAACAGAGGGATCTTGGGGTAATTATTCCTGGATCCCTGAAGGTGGCAGAGCAGATGAATAGGGAATTAAGAAGGCATGTGAGACACCTGATTTTATCAGTCGTGGTATAGAGTATAAGAGCAAGGAGGGAATGTTGGTGTTGGACAGTGTTGGTTAGCCCAGAACTGGAGTACTGTGTGCAGTTCTAGTCACCTCACTATAGGAAGCATGTGATAGCACTGGAGGTGGTGCAGAGGAGGTTCAGGATGTTGCCTGGAATGGAGCATTTGAGCTGAAAGGAGAGACTGGACAGGCTTGGATTATTTGCTCTATGATGTAGCAATGCCGACATTGGACTAGGGTAAACACAGTTAGAAATCTCACAACACAGGTTAAACATCATCTGATGAAGAGCAGTGCTCCAAAAGCTAGTAGCTTTTGCTACCAAATAAACCTGTTGGACTTTAACCTGGTGTTGTGAGACTTCTTACTGTTCACTCTATAGCAGAGAAGACTGAAGGGAGACATGATTATGTAGAAGATTAGAAGGTGTAGAAGATTATGAGGAGTATGGACAGGGTGGATAGGGAGCAGCTGTTCCCCTTGGTTGAGTGGTCAATACAAGAAGGCAGAATTTTCGGGTGAGAGGCAGGTTTAGAGCGGATTTGAGAAAAAGCCTTTTCAGTCAGAGGGTGGTGGGAATCTGGAAGGTAGAACATAAGAACATAAGAAATAGGAGCAGGAGTAGGCCATCTGGCCCTTCGAGCCTGCCCCGCCATTCAATAAGATCATGGCTGATCTGTCGTGACTCAGCTCCACCTTCCCGCCCTCTCCCCATAACCCTTAATCCCTTCTCTTATCAAAAACCCATCAACCCGTTTCTTAAAAATATTTAGCGAGGCAGCCTCCACCACTTCAACGGGCAGAGAATTCCAGAGATTCACCACCCTTTGAGTGAAGAAGTTCCTCCTCAACTCTGTTCTAAACCGCCCCCCCTTTATCTTGAGGCTGTGCCCCCTAGTCCTACTGTCTTTTTTGAGCGGGAAGAGTCTCTCCACCTCTATCCAATCCATCCCATTCATCATCTTATACGTCTCAATGAGATCTCCCCTCATTCTTCTAAACTCTAACGAGTACAAGCCTAGTTTATTCAGCCTCTCCTCATAGCTCAATCCCCTCAACTCCGGTATCAGCCGAGTAAACCTCCTCTGCACTCCCTCCAGGGCCAAAATATCCTTGCGCAGGTGCGGCGCCCAAAACTGCACACAGTACTCCAGCTGCGGCCTCACCAATGCCCTATACAGCTGCAGCAAGACCTCCCTACTTTTATATTCAATCCCCCTCGCTATGAAGGCCAGCATCCCATTCGCCTTCCTGACCACCTGCTGCACCTGCAAGCTGGGTTTTTGCGACTCATGCACAAGGACCCCGAGGTCCCTCTGCACCGTCGCCTGCTGCAGTTTTTCGCCCCGTAAGTAATAGTCCTTCCTACCATTCCTCCTACCAAAGTGGACCACCTCACACTTGCCAACATTAAATTCCATTTGCCATTTCCTGGCCCATTCGCCCAGCCTATCTAGATCCTTCTGCAGACTCTCCACACCCTCCGCACAATTTGCCTTTCCCCCAATCTTGGTGTCATCAGCAAATTTCGACACCCTGCACTCGGTTCCCTCCTCCAGATCATCTATATAAATGGTAAATAGCTGAGGCCCCAGCACCGACCCCTGGGGCACCCCACTAGTCACCAACCACCAATCCGAATAGCATCCATTGACCCCCACTCTCTGCCTCCTATTTGACAACCAATCCTCTATCCACGCTAACACCCTACCCCCAACTCCATGTCCCCTGACCTTCTGCAATAACCTCTTGTGAGGTACCTTGTGAAACGCCTTCTGAAAATCCAGAAAGACCACATCCACCGGCTCTCCTCCATCCACTGCCCTAGACACATCCTCATAGAACTCCAGTAAATTTGTCAGACACGACTTCCCTTTAATGAAACCGTGTTGCGTCCGCCCTATCAAGCAATTCCCCTCAAGATGCCTCGCTATTTCCTCCTTAATGACGGTTTCTAACATTTTACCTACCACAGACGTTAAACTAACCGGCCTATAATTCCCCGCCTTTTGCCTGGCACCCTTCTTAAACAACGGCGTAACATTAGCCGTTTTCCAATCTTCCGGCACTTCCCTGGAATCCAGCGACGTCTGGAAAATAACCACCAAGGCATCCACTATCACCTCCGCCATTTCTTTCAGAACCCTCGGATGCATTCCATCCGGTCCTGGGGACTTGTCCACAATCAGCCCCTCCAGTCTGTCGAGCACCACCTCTCCAGTAACAGTAATGTCATTAAGACCCTCCATTCCGACCACCTTTCCATCGCTAACACCCGGCAAATTATTCACGTCCTCCTCCGTGAAGACAGAAACAAAGAAGTTATTCAAGACCTTAGCCATATCCCTATTCCCTACCACTAGCTCCCCTTTCTCATCCTCTAAAGGACCAACGTTTACCCTAGCCAGCCTCTTCCTTTTTATATATTTATAAAAACTCTTGCTATCCTTTTTTATATTAAGTGCTAGCCCAGCCTCATAGCTTCTCCTACCCTCCTTTATCAATTTCTTTGTCAATCTTTGTTGACATTTAAACCTTTCCCAATCCTCTTCTCGCCCACTGCTCTTAGCTACTCTAAACTCCTCCGCTTTTAATTTAACACTTTCCTTCACCTCCTTCGTTATCCACGGCTTATTACCTCTCCTCCTACTGTCCTTTATAACCATCGGAATAAATTTCTGCTGAGCACCAAGAAAGATCTCCTTAAAGATCCTCCACTGCTCCTCAGCAGACCTACCTTCCAACGCGTTCCCCCAGTCCACATTCGCCAATTCTTCTCTCATCCTACCATACTCCCCTCTATCCAAACAAAGGACGCGTGTCTGGGAACCCACTTTCTCCTCCTCCATCTGCACCAGAAACTCCACCATACAATGATCACTCTCTCCAAGAGGATCCTTCACCACAAGGTCCCTAATTCTACCCACCTCATTACATAGCACCAGATCCAAGATAGCTCGCTCCCTCGTCGGCTCCAACACACACTGTTCAAGGAAATTATCCCGGCAGCATTCCAAGAACTCCTCCTCGAGCCCACCTCGTCCAACATGGGTCGACCAATCAATATGCAGATTGAAATCTCCCATAACTACTGCCGTCCCATTCCTGCACGCTGCACTTATTTGCGCGTTAACAGCCCGCCCCACCTCCAGATCATTATTCGGGGGCCTATAGACGACACCCACTAGCGTCTTCCTCCCTTTTCTGTTCCTCATCTCCACCCACAACGATTCCACTTTCTGCTCCTTGGCTCCGATATCATCCCTTGCTACCACCTTGATACTATCCTTAATCAGCAGAGCTACGCCACCCCCTCTTTCCTCCTGCCTATCCTTCCTAAACACTTGATAACCCTGTACATTCATCTCCCAGTCCCTGTCACCTTGCAGCCACGTCTCTGTAATGGCCACCAGATCGTATCCATTTGTGTCGATCTGCGCCATCAGCTCATCCACTTTATTCCGAATGCTTCGTGCATTCAGATAAAGTGCTTTCATCCCAGCCTTCACCTGGACCCTACTTGCCGTAACGCCACCAATTGGGACATCCTTGGCCTCTTCCCTTACCTGTACCCTATCCTTAACTTTAGACCTCATATCGTCACCTACCCTCGCACCCTCCCCCCCCCTAATTAGTTTAAAGCCCTGTCTACAGTCCTCTTTACTCGATTCGCCAGCACTCTGGTCCCAGCATGATTCAGACCAACCCCATCCTGCCCGAACAGGTCCCACCTACCCCAATACTGGTGCCAATGCCCCATAAATTCGAACCCATTCCTCCCACACCAATCCCTGAGCCACCCATTTACTTCCTTTATCCTATCAACCCTACGCCCGTCTGCCCTCGGTTCAGGCAGTAGCCCAGAGATAACCACCTTGTCGGTTCTACTTTTTAATTCCATTCCCAGCTTCTCATACTCCCTTCCCAGATCCTCAGTCCGCATTTTGCCTACGTCGCCGGCACCCACATGTACTACAACGACTGGGTTCTCACCCTCCCACTCCAGATTCCTCTGCAGCCCAGCTGCGACATCCTGTACCCGAGCACCAGGCAGACAACACACCCTTCTGTGCACTTTGTCATTGTGACAAAGGACAGTGTCAATACCCTTCACCCCACTATCCCCAATCACTACTACGTTCCTTTTCCCCTTCTCTTTGCCTATGTCCTGCTGCATCACTGTACCGTGTGCAGTTTGCTCACCAACCTCTCTTGCCTCGTCCTCTTTCAGACTGGAAGCAAGAACCTCAAACCTGTTATGCAGGTTAAGAGGCTGAGGCCTCCGCTCCTCACCCCCCTTCCTCCTCCCAGCAGCCCCCTTTTGTCCCTGACCCTTAGATTTAGCCAGTCTAGGGGCACCCTCTCTCCCCCTGATGAGCCTCAGTGTCTGTAGCTCAGAGGCCAGCTCATCCACCTTGAGCTGGAGCTCCTCCAGCAACCTGCACTTACTGCAGACATGGTCACTGGAAAGGACCCTGGGGTCCACCAGTTCCCACATCATACAGAAACCACACATCACATGCCCCTCCATTATTCACTGTAATTTTTTATGTGAAAAAATTTTTTCCTTGTTTCTTGCTGTAGTAGTATTGGGAAAAAAAAATTTTTTTTTTCCTTGTTTTTTTTCAAACGAACTCACCTGGCCTTTTTTCCCTCCAGCCCTTTTTGATATTAAGCCCAACACAGCACAGGATAGAGGCCCTTCGGCCCTACAAGCCCACGCCGCCCATTTTAACACTCAGTGAGTGCCTCAATCCAATCCTCCTTCTATCTACGACTTTTGTCTACGCCTCTTGAACTCCACAATAAAGGGGGTGCAAATTTAGGGAATTATATGTGCACCAGATTAAGGGAGATCCAATTTAGGGACAATTTATTGACACCAATCAGCCTAAAAGCATGTTTTTGGGGTGTGGGAGAAAAACAGAGCACCCGGAGAAAACCCTCGCAAGCACGGGGAGAATGTGCAAACTCCCTCAGAAACCGACCCAAGTCAGAAATCAGACCTAGGTCTGTGTACCTGCACAGTAAACAGTGATAGTCACTGAGCTGTCGTGTTGCCCGTCAGTTGGTCCAGTTTAAGCGCACACTAACATAGAACATAGAACATAACAGCACAAACAGGCCCTTCGGCCCTCGAGTTGCGCCGATCGCATCAACCCCACCAATCTATAGACCTATCTATAACCCCCAATCCCATTAAACCCCATATACTCATCCAGAAGTCTTTTAAAAGACCCCAGCGAGTTCGCCTCCACCACCGACGACGGCAGCCGATTCCAATCACTCACTACCCTCTGAGTGAAAAACTTACCCCTAACATCACCTCTGTACTTCCCTCCCCGCACCTTAAATCTGTGTCCTCTCGTAGCGACCATTTCAACCCGGGGAAATAGCCTCTGAGAGTCCACCCTATCTATTCCTCTCAACATTTTATAAACCTCTATCAGGTCGCCTCTCAACCTTCGCCTCTCTAGGGAAAAGGGTCCCAGCTCCCTCAACCTATCTTCATAAGGCATGCCACCCAGTCCAGGCAACATCCTTGTAAATCTCCTCTGCACCCTTTCAATAGCTTCTACGTCTTTCCTATAGTGAGGCGACCAGAACTGCGCACAGTACTCCAAATGAGGCCTGACGAGGGTCCTGTAAAGTTGCAGCATTACCTCCCGACTCCTAAACTCAATCCCTCGATTAATGAAGGCCAGTACACCATACGCCTTCTTGACCACCTCCTCCACCTGCGAGGCCGATTTAAGAGTCCTGTGAACCCGGACCCCGAGATCCTTCTGCTCTTCAACGCTACTAAGACCCCTGCCCTTAATAGTGTACTCGTTCATCCCGTTGGTTCTGCCGAAATGGACTACTACACATTTATCCACGTTGAAGTCCATCTGCCACTTCTCCGCCCATTCCTGCATCCTATCTATGTCCTGCTGCAACTTTTGACATCCTTCCAGACCATCCACAACACCGCCGACCTTCGTGTCATCAGCAAACTTGCTAACCCATCCCTCCACTTCCTCATCCAGGTCATTTATGAAAATGACAAACAACAAGGGTCCCAGAACAGATCCCTGGGGCACCCCACTGGTGACTGACCTCCATTCCGAAAAAGACCCATCCACAACCACTCTCTGCCTTCTGCAGGCAAGCCAGTTCTGGATCCACAAGGCCAAAGGCCCTTGGATCCCATGCCCTCTCACCTTCTCAAGAAGTCTTGCATGGGGGACCTTATCAAAAGCCTTGCTGAAGTCCATGTACACTACGTCCACGGCACTTCCTTCGTCAATGTGTTCAGTCACATTATCTAAGAACTCAACTAGGCTCGTAAGGCACGACCTGCCCTTGACAAATCCATGCTGACTATTCCTGATCATGTCAAACCTCTCCAAATGGTCGTAAATCTTGTCCCTCAGAAGCCTCTCCATCAGCTTACCAACCACTGAGGTCAGACTCACCGGGCGGTAATTTCCCGGGCTATCTCTGTTCCCTTTCTTGAAAATAGGGACTACATCCGCAATCCTCCAATCTTCCGGAACCTCTCCCGTCTCCATTGACGACGCAAAGATCATCGCCAAGGGCTCTGCAATCACTTCCCTGGCCTCCCACAGTATCCTGGGGTACATCCCATCTGGTCCCGGCGACTTATCTACCTTAATAGAATTCAAAAGTTCTAACACATCCTCCTCCTTAATGTCCACGTACTCAATCTTTTCCACCTGCTGCAAGTCCATAGCAAGATCTCCCAAATCAGCTTCCACTGTGAATACTGATGCAAAGTACTCATTAAGCACCTCCGCCATTTCTTCTGGTTCTACACAGACCTTTCCCCCTTCACCTTTTATAGGTCCTATCCTTTCCCTTCTCACCCTTTTACCTTTCACATACTTATAGAAGGCCTTGGAATTTTCTTTAATCTTACCCGCCAAGGTCTTCTCATGACCCCTTCTGGCTCTCCTAATTTCCCTTTTAACCTCCTTTCTACAGTCCTTATATTCTTCAAGATCCTTAACCTCTCCTAGTTCCCTGAACCTTTTGTATACCTTCCTTTTCCTCCTGACTAGGTTCAACACAGCCTTCGTGCACCACGGTTCCCGCGACCTACCAAAACCCCCTTGCCTTATCGGAACATTGTCATGCAGAGCGCTAGACAAACATTCCTTGAATATCCGCCACCTTCCTTCGGTACTCTTCCCTAAGAATGCCTCCTTCCAGTTTATTTGTCCAAGTAACTTCCTGACTTCTTCGTATCTCCCCTTACTCCAGACAAACACCTTCCTAGCCTGTCTGATCCTATCTCGTTCCAATGCAATTGTGAAGGAGATAGAATTATGATCACCATTCCCAAGATGCTCTCCTACCGAGAGATCCATCACCTGCCCTGGTTCATTCGCCAGTACCAGGTCAAGTACTGCCTCACCCCTCGTAGGCTTGTCCACATACTGTGTCAGGAAACCTTCCTGAACACACCTAACAAACTCCTCTCCAGCCGAACCCCTTACTCTCGGGATATTCCAGTCGATGTTTGGGAAATTGAAGTCTCCCATCACGACCACTCTGTTTTTAATACATTTCTCCAGAATCTGGTTCCCTATCTGCACTTCAACTTCCCTGTCACTATTGGGCGGCCTATAGAATACACCCAGCAAAGTTTTCGACCCTATGCTGTTCGTAACTTCCACCCACAGAGACTCTGTAGAAAGTCCCTCCACGGCATCCTCTTTCTCTGCAGCCATGACACTGTCCCTTATTAACAGTGCCACTCCACCACCTCTTCCGCCAGCCTCCCTGTCCTTCCTGAAACATCTGAAACCTGGCACCTGAAGTACCCAGTCCTGTCCCTGAGACATCCAAGTCTCCGTAATGGCCACTACATCACATTCCCAAGCAGCAATCCACGCCCTAAGCTCATCTACCTTGTTTACTATACTCCTTGCATTAAAATATACACACTTCAGCCCCTCAGTCTGGGCATTTCCCTTCTCCACCTCCTGTCTAACCTCCCTCCCATGTTTCCTGCGGTCCTCCCCTACCTTTAAAGTATTAAAGCACATGCATTTCAAACCCTGCTCCGCCCCACCCCCACTACGCCGTGCCTTGCATTCCCCATCTATGCCCCCCTCCCTTTCACGACGTGAAGCACTAGGCAACTCTCGAACCAACATCCAAGAGCAGCCCTCGCACGACCCACTGCGTGTATGCCCTTTGTTGGCCAACAAGGTGGACCGAATCACTTGTGGATGTTAAAAAAAAGACATCAATAAACATACACAGCTTATTCAGACATTCACAGAAGATCCCCAGTAGCTCCAATGTAAGAGACAGGTGAGCCATAAAATACGTTGGACGGCCCATAGGAATCTATTGATTCCCAGGAACATCCTGAGGCTCTTGATCCTTAACTAGAACATTCTTTTGTATCCCTCCATCTCTAGTCTGCTCATGTGCCTATCTAGGTAAGCCTTAAACAACTCCAGCGTGCCCACCTCCACCACCCTACTTGGTAGTGCATTCCAGGCCCCCATAACCCTCTGTGAGAAAAACATCCCTCTAACATCTTAATTATACCTCTCCCCTCTAACCCTAAGCCCGTGACCCCTCATGATTTTTGCCCCCAACCTGGGAAAAAGCTTCCCACTGTTTACTCTATCTATACCCTTCATAATCTTATACACCTCTATTAGATCTCCCCTCATTCTCCGTCTTTCCAGACAGAACAGCCCCAATTTGCCCAATGTCTCCTCATAGCTAAGACCTTCCATACCAGGCAGCATCCTAGTAAACCTCCTCTGCACTCTCCAGAGTTTCCACGTCCTTCCAGTAGTGTGGCGACCAGAACTGGACGCAGTACTCCAAATGTGGTCTAACCAATGTTCTACACAACTGCAACATTAGACTCCAGCTTTTATACTCTATACCCTTTCCTATAAAGGCAAGCATACCATATACCTTCTTCACCACCTTCTCCACCTGTGCTGCCACCTTCAAGGGCTTGTGAACTTGCACACCTAGGTCCCTCTGTGTTTCTATACTCCTAATAGTCCTACCATTTATTGTATAACTCCCTCTACATTAATTCTACTAAAATGCATCACCTCGCATTTATCTGGATTAAATTCCATCTGCCATTTCTCTGACCAGTTTACCAGCCTATCTATATCCTGCTATATTGTCCGACACTGTTCATCACTATCAGCAAGTCCAGCCATCTTCGTGTCATCCGCAAACTTGCTGATCACACCAGTTACTCCCTTTTCCAAATCATTTATTTATATATTACAAATATACTGAGCCCTGCGGCACACCATTAGTCACAGACCTCCAGTTAGAAAAAGACCCTTCGACTGCTCCCCTCTGTCTCCTGTTGCCAAGATGTGGCATTGGACTGGCGTAAACACAGTAAAAAGTCTGACAACACCAGGTTTTAGTCCAACCTATTTATTTGATAATATCCTCACAAGCTTTCGAGGGGACTGCCTCTTCGTCAGGTGAATTCGCCAGAACTCTCCATTCACCTGACGAAGAGGCAGTCCCCTCAAAAGCTTGTGAGGATATTATCAAATTCTAATCAGTAATCTCTAAACTGTCTGTGCTTTATATGCTCTGTCTGAGGCCAGAACTCTCCATTCACCCGACGAAGAGGCAGTCCCCTCGAAAGCTTGTGAGGATATTATCAAATAAATAGGTTGGACTAAAACCTGGTGTTGTCAGACTTTTTCCTGTTACCAAGCCAGTTCTCCACCCATCTAGCCACCTGTCCTTGTATCCCATGAGCCCTAACCTTTTTCACCAACCTACCATGAGGGACTTTGTGAAACACCTTACTGAAATCCATACAGACGACATCCACGGCTTGTCCTTCATCAACGGTTTTTGTCACCTCCTCAAAAAATTCTACCAGATTCCTAAGGCATGACCCCCCTTTACAAAACCATGTTGCCTGTCACTAATCAGATTGCTATGTTCTAAATGCGCATACATCCTATCTCTAAGAATCCTCTCTAACAAGTTCCCTACCACTGACGTCAAGCTTACCAGCCTATAATTACCCAGGTTATCCCGACTACCCTTTTTAAACAATATATTTAAAAACTCTGCAACCAGCCTGAACAAGTATGCCACTCCAGTAACTGACTTCATTAGTAAGCATGCAGAAGACTGTGCGCCAAAGAAGCAAATCCGTGTGTTCCCCAATGGAAACCATGGATGAACAGGGATATCCGCTGCTTGCTGAAGTCCAGGTCTGAGATGTTCAAGTCAGCGACCTGACATTTACAAGAAAGCCAGATACGATCTAAGGAGATCCATCAAAGATGCCAAAAGACAGTGCTGGACCAAGCTCGAGTCCCAGGCTAGCCTCACAGACCCCTGCTGACTATGGCAAAGTCTGAAGACATAACAAACTACAAGATGAAGGCATGTAAAATTGCCAGCTCCAAATCACCCCTTCCTGATGAGCTCAATGATTTCTTTGTTTGTTTTGAGCAAGAGGACAGCGAGAGCATGCTCTCTACCCTGGATGAACCTGTATCTGGGATCACCATTGCGACGTTAGAGCAGCTTTCTCGAAGGTCAACCCACAGAAAGCGTCTGGCCCACATGGGGTACCCTGACAAACACTCAGATTCCTGCATGGATCAGCTAGTGGGAGTCTTCGCAGACATCTTCAACCTCTTTTTACAATAAGCTGAGGTCCCTGTCTGCTTCAAGACGACAAGCATCATCCTTTGAAAGGCCAGTCATGGCACAAATACACCCTCAGGACCACCTGGAGCCACTACAGTTTGCCTACTACCGCAACAGGTCAACAGCACCCACTATCTCCTTGGCCCTGCACTTAACCCTGGAACACCTAGATAACAAGGACATCTATGTCAGACCCCTGTTCATAGACTACAGCGCAGCCTTTAACACCGTTATTTTCACGATATTCATCTCCAAACTCCATGGCCTGGGCCTCAGCTCCTCCATCAGCGGCTGAATTTCCTAAGTCACAGACCACATTCAGTAAGGATAGGCAACAACGCCTCCTCCACGATCATCCTCAACACCGGTGCCCCACAAGGCTGTGTGCCCCCTACTGCACTCCTTATACGCCGATGACGGTGTGGTCAAATTCCGTTCCAGCTCTATTTTCAAGCTTGCTGACAACATCATCGTAGTGGGTCAGATCTCAACAGTGATGAGACAGAGCGGAGGAATGAAATAGAGAATCTGGTAAACTATTGGTGACAATAATCTCTCCCTCAATGTCAACAAAATGAAGGTGATTGTCATTGACTTTACGAAGTGTGGAGGAGAACATGCCCGTCTACATCAAGTAAAAAGTCTGACAACACCAGGTTTTAGTCCAACCGATTTATTTGATAATATTCTCACAAGCAAGCAAGCTTTCGAGGTTACCCTCTTCGTCAGGTGAGGGTAACCTCGAAAGCTTGCTTGCTTGTGAGAATATTATCAAATAAATCGGTTGGACTAAAACCTGGTGTTGTCAGATTTTTTACTGTGTTTACGCCAGTCCAACGCCGGCATACCCACATTATGTCTACATCAACACAGACAAAATAGAAAGAGTCGAGAACTTTAAGTTTATAGGTGTCCAGATCACCAACAACCTGTTCTGGTCCCCCCCCGCTGACACTATAGTTAAGAAAGCCCACCAACGCCTCTGCTTTTTCAAAAGACTAAGGAAATCTGGCACGTCTGCTATGACTTTCACCAACTTTTACAGATGCACTACAGAAAGCATTCTTTCTTGTGGAATCACAGGTTGGTATGGCTCTTCCTCTGCCTAAGACTGCAAGGAACTACAAAAGGTTGTGAGTGTAGCCCAATCCATCTTGCAAACCAACTTCCCATCCAATGACTCTGTCAACACTTCCTGCAGCCAGCATAATTAAGGACCCCATGCACACCGGACATTCTCTCTTCCACCTTCTTCAGTCGGGGAAAAGATACAAAAGTCTGAGGATAAATATGTCGTGGTCCATTTTGGCAGGTCCAATGGAATGAAGGAGTACAATATCAAGGGTAGGAGTCTTAGCAGTGTAGAGCAGCAGAAGGATCTTGGGGTCCGGGTCCACAGGACTCTTAAAACGGCCTCATAGGCGGAGGAGGTGGTCAAGAAGGCGTATGGTGTCCTGGCCTTCATTCATTGAGGGATTGAGTTTAGGAGTCGGGAGTAATGCTGCAACTTTGTAAGACCCTTGTCAGACCCCACTTGGAGTACTGTGCGCAGTTCTGGTCGCCTCAATACAAGAAGGATGTTGAAGCTATTGAGAGGGTGCAGAGGAGATTTACAAGGATGTTGCCTGGATTGGGAGGCACGCCTTATGAAGATAGGTTGAGGGAGCTCGGTCTTTTCTCCCTGGAGAGACGAAGGTTGAGAGGTGACCTGATAGAGGTTGAGAAGGTGTTGAGAGGCATAGATAGGGTGGATTCTCGGAGGCTATTTCCGAGTGCTGAAATGGTTGCTACGAGAGGACATAGGTTTAAGGCGCTGGGGAGTAGGTACAGAGATGATGTCAGGGGTAAGTTTTTCACTCAGAGGGTGGTGAATGAGTGGAATCTCAGCAGCTGTCAGTGGTGGTAGAGGCGAACTCGTTGGGGTCTGTTAAGAGACTTCTGAATGAGTACATGGGATTTAATGAGATTGAGTTATAGATAGGCCTAGTAGGTAGGGATATGATCAGCGCAACTTGTGGACCGAAGGGTCTGTTTGTGCTGTAGTGATCTATGTTCTATGACTCAAGGACAGCTTCTTCCCTGCTGCTGTCAGACTGTTGAATGGACGTACCTTGCATTAAGTTGAGTTTTCTCTACACCCTAGCTATGACTCTAACACTACGTTCTGCACTTTCTCGTTTACTTCTTTATGAATGGTATTCTGTCTGTATAGCGCGCAAGAAACAATACCAATACATGTGACAATGATAAATCAAATCAAATATATGAATGAGCACTTGAAATATCATAACATTCAATGACATGGGACAAGTGCAAGAAAATGAGATTAGTGTGCCTTACGCGATATTGTATGTACAGACTCAATGGACCGAAGGGCGTTTTCTGCACAGTATTACGCAATGACCCACACACCCACTCACACAAGCTCACTCCCATCCACACACTCTCACCCACACACAGACACACAAGCTCACCTCATTGGGGGTTAACATGTAACACAATAACATTGACAGGAGTCAAGCTGAGACATTCATACAGACTCAGAGCTCTGAATACTTCAACTTTTCACCCTTACCCGTGTTTTGAAGAGTTGATTATAAACCTCTAGCAATCTGGGTAGAGAAATTCCTATTTCTTGCATGGTGAAGGTCACAAAGCCGATGTCCCAGTTAAGCACACAGGACTGCTGCTCCAGGTACTGGACCAGAAATTCTAGATAATGAACAAGAGCAATCTCATACATATCCACATGACTCAACCCCATACAGGTCACTTTCTTCAATACTCCAGCTCAGCAAGCTGCTTCCAGCCTGCTGTTTGCTTACATCACTGTGAAACTGCATCTAAACATGTGAGTTACAGAAGAATGTCAAAAGGGACATCCATCATGAATTGTCTCAAAAGAGAATGGGGATGAGAAAAATATAAAGCAGACTCGATGAGCCAAGTGGCTTAATTCTGCTCCTATATCTTATGGATAAGGCAGAAATCATGCTTTGCACAGGAAGAACTGCAGTAAGCTGGGAGGAGAAATGGAGGCGGGGAGACAATGAGGGGATCTCAGGAGAGGGGGAGCCAGGGGTCGGGAAAGAGCGGGAGGGGGCTGGGGGCCAGGAGAGTTGGAGGGACAGAGGGATGTCCAGGAGAGGAGGATGCCAGGGGCCAGGACAGGTGCAGCTGGGACGCAACGAGAGAGGGGAGGGCCGCGGCCAGGGTGCAGGGAGAGTGGGCAGTGTGGGGGAGGGGGGGGGGGAGGGTAAATGAAGGGAGAGGTAGGGAAAGCAAAGGCTGGAAGGAGAGTGGGGATAAGGAATCTCCTCAGGGTGGGGTGGGCATGGGTGCAAGGAGGGGTAGCTGCTGAGATGCAGGGAGTGCAGCCGGGGTGCAGGGAGGGAAGGGGCAGCAGGGATACAAGGAGGCGGAGGACAGGGTGGCCGGATTTCAGGTTTGGGGGAGGGGAGGGGGAGGGTGGGATTCAGGAGCGGTGGGGGGTGGCCGGGGTGAAGGGGAGACGGGACGGCCGGGATGCAGAGAGGGAGGGGGGGCAGCCAGGATGCAGGGGCAGTGGGTGGCTGGTAAATGAAAGGAGAGGTAGGGAAAATGGCTGGAAGGAGACTGGGGATAAGGAATCTCCCTGGAGATATATTCCATCTGCATTGTGACTGACAGGGACGGGGGTGGGGAGGTGGTCGGGGTGCAGGGAGGGAGGGGGGGGTGGCCAGCCGGTGTGCAGAGAGGGTGGGGGAGTCGTGGCCAGGGTGGAGGAATGAGGTGGGGCAGTTGGGGTGCAGGGAGGAGAAGTGGGGGGGTGGGGGGCAGATGGGGTGCAGGAAGGGATGGGGAAGGAGCAGGGTGCGGTGGGAGGCGTCCAGGGTGCAGGGAGCGGTGAGGGGTGGAGCAAGGGGGTGGTGGCTGGGGGACGGGGAGTAGTGGTCGGGGTACAGGGAGGGGACGGCTGGAGTGCAGGGAAAGGGTGTCAGTGGTAGTGGGGGGCAACCGGGGTGCAATGAAACATACATACCAAGTGGGAAATAGCGTGGAGTCCCAGCGTAAAGTTTTCCCAGAGACACAAGTTTCATACTCAGGGTCTGCATCCGATCCATACAACTCATCAACCGACTGTCACACAACTCTGAAAAACAACAATGGATTAAATCAGAGAAACAAGCCAAGTAAGGCACAGAAAGGATGATGATTGGACTTCCACACATCACTCACCTTTCTCAATGATTTCTTGCCAAAGGGTTTGTACAAGGATGGTGTCTGAATGACCTGCACAGTGGATGATGGCCAGCTTACACTCCGAGAGACGGAAATGATCAGCAAACTCTCCATATAACTGCAGAGGCAGGAGGGAATCCCAATATCAGATTAACATTCAGCATTTACTTTGTTGTGGGTCAGCAAATATACGGCAGATTTGGATATGGGAGATTTGATAGAGGTGTATAAAATTACGATGTGTATAGATAGAGTGAATGCAAGCAGGCTTTTCCCACTGAGGCTAGGGGAGAAAAAAAAACTAGAGGACACGGGTTAAAGGTGAAGGGGGAAAAGTTTAAAGGGAATATTAGGGGGGGCTTCTTCACACAGAGAGTGGTGGGAGTGTGGAATGAGCTGCCAGATGAAGTGGTAAATGCAGGCTCACTTTTAACATTGAAGAAAAACTTGGACAGGTACATGGAACATTACAGCGCAGAACAGGCCCTTCGGCCCACGATGTTGCGCCGACCAGTTACAAAACAATGACCCACTAGCCTAAACCAATCCCTTTTCATCCATAAACCTATCCACAGATCTCTTAAACGCCCCCAAACTAGGTGCATTTACAACTGCAGCTGGCAGGGCATTCCAGTCCCTCACCACCCTCTGGGTAAAGAACCTACCCCTGACATCTGTCCTATAACTACCCCCCCTTAATTTAAAATCGTGCCCCCTCGTGTTAGCTTTCTCCATCCTAGGAAAAAGGCTATCACTATCTACCCTGTCTAAACCTCTAATCATCTTATATGTTTCAATAAGATCCCCTCTTAGCCGCCTTCTTTGGATGAGAGGGGTGTGGAGGGATGTGGTCCAGGTGCAGGTCAGTGGGACGAGGGAAAAAATGGTTTGGCACAGACAAGAAGGGCCAAAAGGCCTGTTTCTGAGCTGGAATGTTCTATGGTTCTATGTGACTCGCAGGGCAGCTTAGGGATCAGTGTTTGGGCTCCATAATTCATTATGATCACAGCTGATCCTCGAATTCAATACACTGATTCTGCTACCCTACCCCCATGATCCCCAAGAACTATATCTTGAAATCAGACAACATTTTGGTCTCAACTACTTTCTGTGGCAGAGAATTCCACACATTCACCGCCCTCTGGGTGAAGAAATTTCTCCTCACCTCAGTTCTAAAAGGTTTACCCCTTCTATAAATGCGCCTAGTTTGGGGCGTTTAAGAGATCCGTGGATAGGTTTATGGATGGAAAGGGATTGGTTTAGGTTAGAGGGTCATTGTTTTTTAACTGGTCGGCGCAACATCGTGGGCCAAAGGGCCTGTTCTGCGCTGTAATGTTCTATGTTCTTCTCAAACTATGACTATTTAAGTCACGGGTAGTTAGGTTTTTGACAGACAAGGGAATTAAGGGTTATGGGGAGAGAGTGGGAAAGTGGAACTGATCCACTTCAGATCAGCCATGATCTTATTGAATGGCGGGGCAGGCTCGAAGGGCTAGATGGCCTACTGCCGCTATTATGTTCTTATGACAAAGATTGACAAAGAAGTTGATAAAGAAGGGTAGGAGAAACTATGAAGCTGGGCCAGCGCTTAATATAAAAAAGGATAGCAAGAGTTTTTATAAATATATAAAAAGGAAGAGGCTGGCTAGGGTGAATGTTGGACCCTTAGAGGATGAGAAGGGGGACTTAGTTGTAGGAGATGGGGAAATGGCTGAGGTCTTGAATAACTTTTTTGTTTCGGTCTTCACGGAGGAGGACGTGAATAATTTGCCGGGTGTTAACGATGGAAAGGTGGTAGGACTAGAGGGTCTCAATGATATTACTGTTCCTAGAGAGGTGGTGCTCGACAGACTGGTGGGACTGATTGTGGACAAGTCCCCAGGACCGGATGGAATGCATCCGAGGGTTCTGAAAGAAATGGCAGAGGTGATAGTGGATGCCTTGGTGGTTATTTTCCAAACGTCGCTGGATTCCGGGGAAGTGCCGGAAGATTGGAAAACGGCTAATGTTATGCCGTTGTTTAAGAAGGGTGCCAGGCATAAGGCGGGAAATTATAGGCCGGTTAGTTTAACGTCTGTTGTAGGTAAAACGTTAGAATCCGTCATCAAGGAGGAAATAGCGAGGCATCTTGAGGGGAATTGCTTGATAGAGCAGATGCAGCATGGTTTCGTTAAGGGGAAGTCGTGTCTGACAAATTTACTGGAGTTCTAGGAGGATGTGTCTAGGGCGGTGGATAGAGGAGAGCCGGTGGATGTGGTCTTTCTGGATTTTCAGAAGGCGTTTGACAAAGTACCTCACAAGAGGTTATTGCAGAAGGTCAGGGGGCTTGGAGTTGGGGGTAGGGTGTTAGCGTGGTTAGAGGATTGGTTGTCAAATAGGAGGCAGAGTGTGGGGGTTAATGGGTGCTATTCGGATTGGCGGATGGTGACTAGTGGAGTGCCCCAGGGGTCGGTGCTGGGGCCTCAGCTATTTACCATTTATATAGATGATCTGGAGGATGGAACCGAGTGTATGGTGTCGAAATTTGCTGATGACACCAAGATTGGTGGAACGGCAAATCGCGCAGAGGGAGTGGAGAGTCTGCAGAAGGATCTAGATAGGATGGGTGAATGGGCCAGGAAATGGCAAATGGAATTTAATGTTGGCAAGTGTGAGGTGGTCCACTTTGGTAGGAGGAATGGTAGGAAGGACTATTACTTACGGGGCGAAAAACTGCAGCAGGCGACGGTGCAGAGGGACCTCGGGGTCCTTGTGCATGAGTCGCAAAAACCCAGCTTGCAGGTGCAGCAGGTGGTCAGGAAGGCGAATGGGATGCTGGCCTTCATAGCGAATATAAAAGTAGGGAGGTCTTGCTGCGGCTGTATAGGGCATTGGTGAGGCCGCAGCTGGAGTACTGTGTGCAGTTTAGGTCGCCGGAGTGCAGAGGAGGTTTACTAGGCTGATACCGGAGTTGAGGGGGTTGAGCTATGAGAAGAGGCTGAATAAACTAGGCTTGTTCTCGTTAGAGTTTAGAAGAATGAGGGGAGATCTCATTGAGACGTATAAGATGATGAATGGGATGGATAGGATAGAGGTGGAGAGACTCTTCCCGCTCAGAAAGGACAGTAGGACTAGGTGGCACAGCCTCAAGATAAGGGTGGGGTGGTTTAGAACGGAGTTGAGGAGGAACTTCTTCACTCAAGGGGTGGTAAATCTCTGGAATTCTCTGCCCGTTGAAGTGGTGGAGGCTGCCTCGCTAAATATTTTTAAGAAACGGGTTGATGGATTTTTGATAAGAGAGGGGATTAAGGGTTATGGGGAGAGGGCGGGAAGGTGGAACTGAGCCACGACAGATCAGCCATGATCTTATTGAATGGCGGGGCAGGCTCGAAGGGCTAGATGGCCTACTCCTGCTCCTATTTCTTATGTTCTTATGACCCTTAGTTCTAGACCCCCTGATACTCCGGAGTTGTCTGATGACAACTTGCTGATGACACCAAGATTGGGGGAACGGCAAATTGTGCGGAGGGTGTGGAGAGTCTGCAGAAGGATCTAGATGGGATCAAGATCCCATAGAATTATAGAACCATAAAAAATTACAGCTCAGAAACAGGCCTTTAGCCCTTCTTGTCTGTGCCAAACCATTTTTTGCCTAGTCCCACTGACCTGCACTTGAACAATATCCTTCCACACCCCTCTCATCCATGAGCCCATCCCCAGATTGGAAAATTGCTCATGTCACTCCACTTTTTTAGGGTAAAAGAGGAAAATCAGGAAATTACAGACCAGTTATCCTGACATCGGTGATGGGGAGATTATTGGGCTTTGTAACCAAAGATAGGGTAACTGATCACCTTGTGAGATTCTCAAGCTCAAGATCGCTCCCCTAATCTATCAATATCCCTTGAGGGAGTTGGTCCAAGTCCCTCATCTACACTGTCCACAATGCTGCCTAACTTTTGTGTCATCAGCAAATATAGATGTAACTGCCATTATCCAAGTCGTTAATAAATATTGGCAACAATTGAGGCCTTAATTCTGATTCTTGTGGGACACCACTAGTCACACTGCCAATTTGAATCCCTATCCATTACCTGTACATTCTATCACTATTTCGAGGTCTAAAGTTAAGGAGAGGGTACAGGTAAGGAAAGAGGCCGAGGATGTCCCAATAATAGAGGGAGTAGGGGGCGTGAGTAGGGTTGGTGGCGTTACGGCAAATAGGGTCCAGGTGAAGGCTGGGATGAAAGCGCTGTATCTGAATGCACGAAGCATTCGGAATAAAGTGGATGAGCTGGTGGCGCAGATCGACACAAATGGATACGATCTGGTGGCCATTACAGAGACGTGGCTGCAAGGTGACAGGGACTGGGAGATGAATGTCCAAGGGTATCAAGTGTTTAGGAAGGATAGGCGGGAGGGAAAAGGGGGGGGCGTACCTCTGCTGATTAAGGATAGCATCAAGGTGGTAGCAAGGGATGATATTGGAGCCAAGGAGCAGAACGTGGAATCGTTGTGGGTAGAGATTAGGAACAGCAAAGGGAGGAAGACGCTGGTGGGTGTCGTCTATAGGCCCCCGAATAATGATCTGGAGGTGGGGCGGGCTGATAGCGCGCAAATAAGTGTGGCGTGCAGGAATGGGACGGCCGTAGTTATGGGGGATTTCAATCTGCATATTGATTGGTCGACCCATGTTGGACACGGTGGGCTCGAGGAGGAGTTCTTGGAATACTGCCGGGATAATTTCCTTGATCAGTGTGTGTTGGAGCCGACGAGGGAGCGAGCTATCTTGGATCTGGTGCTATGTAATGAAGCGGGTAGAATTAGGGACCTTGAGGTTAAGGATCCTCTTGGAGACAGTGATCATTGTATGGTAGAGTTTCTGGTGCAGATGGAGGAGGAGAAAGTGGGTTCCCGGACACACGTCCTTTGTTTGAATAGAGGGGAGTACGGTAGGATGAGAGAAGAATTGGCGAATATGGACTGGGGGAGTGCATTGGAGGGAGGGTCTGCTGAGGAGCAGTGGAGGATCTTTAAGGAGATCTTTCTTGGTGCTCAGCAGAAATTTATTCCGATGGTCAAAAAGGACTGGAGGAGGAGAGGTAATAAGCCGTGGATAACGAAGGAGATGAAGGAAAGTGTTAAATTAAAAGCGGAGGCATTTAGAGTAGCGAAGAGGAGTGGGCGAGAAGAGGATTGGGCGAGAGGAGGATTGGGAGAGGTGTAAATGTCAACAAAAATTGACAAAGAAGTTGATAAAGAAGGGTAGGAGAAACTATGAAGCTGGGCTAGCGCTTAATATAAAAAAGGATAGCAAGAGTTTTTATAAATATATAAAAAAGAAGAGGCTGGCTAGGGTGAACGTTGGTCCTTTAGAGGATGAGAAAGGGGACCTAGTGGTAGGGGATGGGGATATGGCTCAGGTTTGAATAACTTTTTTGTTTCCGTCTTCACGGAGGAGGATGTGAATAATTTGCCGGGTGTTAGCGATGGAAAGGTGGTAGGACTGGAGGGTCTTAATGACATTACTGTTACTAGAGAGGCGGTGCTCGACAGACTGGAGGGGCTGATTGTGGACCAGTCCCCAGGACCGGATGGAATGCATCCGAGGGTTCTGAAAGAAATGGCGGAGGTGATAGTGGATGCATTGGTGGTTATTTTCCAGACGTCACCGGATTCCGGGGAAGTGCCGGAAGATTGGAAAACGGCTAATGTTACGCCGTTGTTTAAGAAGGGTGCCAGGCAAAAGGCAGGGAATTATAGGCCGGTTAGTTTAACGTCTGTGGTAGGTAAAATGTTAGAATCCGTCATTAAAGAGGAAATTGCGAGGCATCTTGAAGGGAATTGCTTGATAGAGCAGACGCAGCACGGTTTCATTAAAGGGAAGTCGTGTCTGACAAATTTACTGGAGTTCTATGAGGATGTGTCTAGGGCGGTGGATCGAGGAGAGCCGGTGGATGTGGTCTTTCTGGATTTTCAGAAGGCGTTTGACAAGGTACCTCACAAGAGGTTATTGCAGAAGGTCAGGGGACTTGGAGTTGGGGGTAGGGTGTTAGCGTGGATAGAGGATTGGTTGTCAAATAGAAGGCAGAGAGTGGGGGTCAATGGGTGCTATTCGGATTGGCGGATGGTGACTAGTGGAGTGCCCCAGGGGTCGGTGCTGGGGCCTCAGCTATTTACCATTTATATAGATGATCTGGAGGAGGGAACCGAGTGTAGGGTGTCGAAATTTGACACCAAGATTGGGGGAACGGCAAATTGTGCGGAGGGTGTGGAGAGTCTGCAGAAGGATCAAGATAGGCTGGGCGAATGGGCCAGGAAATGGCAAATGGAATTTAATGTTGGCAAATGAGAGGTGGTCCACTTTGGAAAGAAGAATGGTAGGAAGGACTATTACTTACGTGGCGAAAAACTGCAGCAGGCGACAGTGCAGAGGGACCTCGGGGTCCTTGTGCATGAGTCACAAAAACCCAGCATGCAGGTGCAGCAGGTGGTTAGGAAGGCGAATGGGATGCTGGCCTTCATAGCGAAGGGGATTGAATATAAAAGTAGGGAGGTCTTGCTGCAGCTGTATAGGGTATTGGTGAGGCCGCAGCTGGAGTACTGTGTGTAGTTTTGGGCGCCGCACCTGCGCAAAGATATTTTGACCTTGGAGGGAGTGCAGAGGAAGTTTACTAGGCTGATACCGGAGTTGAGGGGGTTGAGCTATGAGGAGAGGCTGAATGAACCCTTGCTATTGAAAGGGTGCAGAGGAGATTTACAAGGATGTTGCCTGGACTGGGAGGCATGCCTTATGAAGATATCAGCCTCGATAATCGGCCTCGCAGGTGGTCAAGAAGGCATATAGAACATTACAGCACAAACAGGCCCTTCGGCCCTCGAGTTGCGCCGATCACATCAACCCCACCAATCTATAGACCTATCTATAACCCCCAATCCCATTAAACCCCATATACTCATCCAGAAGTCTTTTAAAAGACCCCAGCGAGTTCGCCTCCACCACCGATGACGGCAGCCGATTCCATTCACTCACCACCCTCTGAATGAAAAACTTACCCCTAACATCACCTCTGTACTTCCCTCCCCGCACCTTAAATCTGTGTCCTCTCGTAGCGACCATTTCAACCCGGGGAAATAGCCTCTGAGACTCCACCCTATCTATTCCTCTCAACATTTTATAAACTTCTATCAGGTCGCCTCTCAACCTTCGCCTCTCCAGGGAAAAGAGTCCCAGCTCCCTCAACCTATCTTCATAAGGCATGCCACCCAGTCCAGGCAACATCCTTGTAAATCTCCTCTGCACCCTTTCAATAGCTTCTACGTCTTTCCTATAGTGAGGCGACCAGAACTGCGCACAGTACTCCAAATGAGGTCTGACGAGGGTCCTGTAAAGTTGCAGCATTACCTCCCGACTCCTAAACTCAATCCCTCGATTAATGAAGGCCAGTACACCATACGCCTTCTTGACCACCTCCTCCACCTGCGAGGCCGATTTAAGAGTCCTGTGGACCCGGACCCCGAGATCCTTCTGCTCTTCAACGCTACTAAGACTCCTGCCCTTGATAATGTACTCGTTCATCCTGTTGGTTCTGCCGAAATGGACGACTACACATTTATCCGCGTTGAAGTCCATCTGCCACTTCTCCGCCCATTCCTGCATCCTATCTATGTCCTGCTGCAACTTTTGACATCCTTCCAGACCATCCACAACACCGCTGACCTTCGTGTCATCAGCGAACTTGCTAACCCATCCCTCCACTTCCTCATCCAGGTCATTTATGAAAATGACAAACAGCAAGGGTCCCAGAACAGATCCCTGGGGCACCCCACTGGTGACTGACCTCCATTCCGAAAAAGACCCATCCATAACCACTCTCTGCCTTCTGCAGGCAAGCCAGTTCTGGATCCACAAGGCCAAAGGCCCTTGGATCCCATGCCCTCTCACCTTCTCAAGAAGTCTTGCATGGGGGACCTTATCAAACGCCCTGCTGAAGTCCATGTACACTACGTCCACAGCACTTCCTTCGTCAATGTGTTCAGTCACATTATCGAAGAACTCAACTAGGCTCGTAAGGCACGACCTGCCCTTGACAAATCCATGCTGACTATTCCTGATCATGTCAAACCTCTCCAAATGCTCGTAAATCTTGTCCTTCAGAAGCCTCTCCATCAGCTTACCAACCACTGAGGTCAGACTCACCGGGCGGTAATTTCCCGGGCTATCTCTGTTCCCTTTCTTGAAAATAGGGGCTACATCCGCAATCCTCCAATCTTCCGGAACCTCTCCCGTCTCCACTGACGACGCAAAGATCATCGCCAGGGGCTCTGCAATCACTTTCCTCGCCTCCCACAGTATCCTGGGGTACATCCCATCTGGTCCCGGCGACTTATCTATTTTGATAGAATTCAAAAGTTCTAACACATCCTCCTCCTTAATGTCCACGTACTCAATCTTTTCCACCTGCTGCAAGTCCATAGCAAGATCTCCCAGATCAGCTTCCACTGTGAATACTGAGGCAAAGTACTCATTAAGCACCTCCGCCATTTCTTCTGGTTCCACACAGACCTTTCCCCCTTCACCTTTTATAGGTCCTATCCTTTCCCTTCTCATCCTTTTACCTTTCACATATTTGTAGAAGGCCTTGGGATTTTCCTTAATCTTACCCGCCAAGGTCTTCTCATGACCCCTTCTGGCTCTCCTAATTTCCCTTTTAACCTCCTTTCTACAGTCCTTATACTCTTCAAGATCCTTAACCTCTCCTAGTTCCCTGAACCTTTTGTACACCTTCCCTTTCCTCCTGACTAGGTTCAACACAGCCTTCGTGCACCACGGTTCCCACGACCTACCAAAACCCCCTTGTCTCATCAGAACATTGCCCTTTAAACTTTTCTCCTTTCACCCTTAACCCATGCCCTCTGGTTTTCTTTCTCCCCTAGTCTCAGTGGAAAAAGCCTGCTTGCATTCACTCTGTCTATACCCATCAAAATCTGATACACCTCTATCAAATCTCCTCTCATTCTTCGATGCTCCAGGGAATAAAGTCCTAACCTATTCAATCTCTCTCTGTAACTCAGCTTCTCAAGTCCCGGTAACATCCTTGTGAACCTTCTCTGCACTCTTTCAACCTTATTTACATCCTTCCTGTAACTAGGTGACCAAAACTGTACATAATACTTTAAATTCGGCCTCACCAAGGCCTTATATAACGTTACCCTAACACTCCAACTTTTATACTCGATACTCCGATTTATAAAGGCCAATGTACCAAAAAGCACTCTTTACGACCCTATTCACTTGTGACATCACTTTTAGAGAATTCTGTACCTGTATTCCCAGATCCCTCTGTTCAACTGCAATCTTCAGAGTCCTACCATTTACCCTGTATGTTCTACTTTGGTTTGTCCTTCCAAAGTGCAATACCTCACACTTGTCTGAGTTAAATTCCATTTGCCATTTTTCTAGTTCGTCCAAATCCCTCTGCAAGCTTTGAAAACCTTCCTCACTGTCCACTACACCTCCAGTCTTTGTATCATTAGCAAATTTGCTGATCCAATTCAGCACATTATACTCCATCTGCCAGATCCTTGCCCACTCACTTAGCCTATCCAAATCTCTCTGCAGACTTTGTGTCCTCCAAGCAATTTGCTTTCCCACTCATCTTTGTGTCATCCGCAAACTTTGTTACCCTACACTCGGTCCCTCCTCCAGATGGTCTGTGTATATGATAAACAGTTGAGGCCCCAGCACCAATCCCTGCGGCACTCCACTAGTCACTGATTGCCAATCGGAAAAGCATCCATTTATTCCGACTCTCTGCCTTCCGATACTTTGTGAGGTGATCAGTTATCTACCCTTGATTCCAGACTCCAATAATTTCCTCAGCATGAATATCAGGATAACTGTAAGTCTCTGGTTTTCATCTCTTACCCATAAAAAGTGGAGTGACAGGCAATGTTCCAATTTAGAGGGACGACTCTAGAATCTCGGGAACTCTGAAAGATCATGGGTGTCATGGTGATTAGCACTGCTGCTTCACAGCACCTGGGACTTGGGTCCAATTCTAGCTTTGGGTGTCTGTGTGGAGTTAGCATGTCCTCCCTGCATCTGTGTGGGTTTCCTTTGGGTGCTCCAGTTTCTACCCACAGTCCAAAGATGTGCAGGTTAGATGGATTGGCTGTGCTGAATTGCTTCTTAATGTCCAAAGATGTGTAGGTTGGGGATTAGCGGGATAAATGCATGGGGTTATGGATATATGGCAAGGGGTGGGATTGGGTAAAGATGCTCTGCTGGAGAGTTGGCACAGACTAAACAGGCCGAATGGCCCCCTCCTGCAATGCAGCAATTCTGTCACTCCATGATTATAGTTAGGGCATCGATAAAGTGCTCCCCCACTTCCTTTAGAACATAGAACATTACAGCGCAGAACAGGCCCTTCGGCCCACGATGTTGCACCGACCAGTTACAAAAACAATGTCCCACTAGCCTAAACCAATCCCTTTTCGTCCATAAACCTATCCACAGATCTCTTAAACGCCTCCAAACTAGGCGCATTTACAACTGCAGCTGGCAGGGCATTCCAATCCCTCACCACCCTCTGGGTAAAGAACCTAACCCTGACATCAGTCCGATAACTACCCCCCCTTAATTTAAAGTCGTGCCCCCTCGTGCTAGCTTTCTCCATCCTGGGAAAAAGGCTATCACTATCTACCCTGTCTAAACCTCTAATCATCTTATATGTTTCAAACGCCTTCTGATTGAAACTGTCAGGTTCTGGTAATCTGTCACTCTTTGGTTCCATTGATTTGCTCATTATCAGTGTTTTACTTCAGAAATGGTACACAATTCCAGTCCCAATCCACTATTATTTCCTCAAGACTTCCTGCCATTTCCCTACAGTCATTGAAAATGTCCCCACTTTTGGTCCTTAATGGACCAACATTTCCACTGACCATCTACTTTCCCCTTATGTAAATATGAAATTTCTTCTCAGGTAATGCGATTGACTCTTAATGCCCTCTGAAATGGCCAAGCAAGCCACTTAGTTCAAGGGTAATTAGGGATGGCCAATAAATGCTGGCCCAGTCAGACACCCACATCCTGTGAAAGGAGTTAAAAAACAGATTAAGAGTTATTTAGGACTACAGGAATCTCATAGAAACCTAAAAAGTTCTAACAGGACTGGATACCAGAATGATAGGGAGTGGGATAGCTTGATCTTGGGTTTGGACATAGCTCGGCACAACATTGAGGTCCGAAGGGCCTGTACTGTGCTATGTTTTCTATGATAGATGCAGGAAGGGTGTTCACACTGGTAGAGTGCCCAGCACTAGGGGCCAACCTTTCAAAGTTAAGGTGAGGAGAAATTTTTTCATCCAGAGAGTGATAAGCCTATGGAATTCATGACTATAGAAAGCAGTTAAAGACAAAACACTGTTTTCAAAGAGGAGTGAGATATAGCTCTTGGGACAATGGAGATCAAAGCATATGGGGGAAATATGGGAAAAGGTTACTGAGTTGACGAATAGCTATGATCATAATGGGTGGCAAAGCAGACTTGAAAGGCCGAATGGCCTCCTCCTACTCATATTTTTTGTGTCTCGAGACCATTAGTCTGATTGCCTGCTGCACTTGCACTGTTTGCATTCAGTGGTTATTGGTGAGGACCACAGGTCTATTTGTATCTACACCTTCTAGTTTTGGACATTTCAGAAAGACTCTCTGCTTCTGTTCCTTCTGCCAAAGTGAAGCATTGAACATTGTTCAACAGCGTGTTCCATCTGCCACGTTCTTGCCTATTCACCAGGTCTGTCCAGATTCCTGGTGCTTGGCAAAAGAATAGTGACACAATTGGGACAGCACAAGAGGTTGCAATTTGGCCTCTCATGTCTATGCTGTGTTTCCAAAGGAGTAATTACTAAATGTCATGCTCTCACCAGCCCTTTCTAAACAAATGCACAATATTTGCCACCCTCCAATCTTCAGGAACCTCACCCGTGACTATCGATAATTCAAATATCTCTGCTAGGGAACCTGCAATTTCCTCCCTCGGCTCCCACAATGTCCTGGAATACACTTCATCAGGTCCCCAAGATTTATCGACCTTGATCTGCCTTAAGACTTCCAGCACCTCCTTCTCTGTTATATTATTGACCCTAGCACCAGGGAGGCAACATACCACCCTAGAGTCTCATTTGCGTTCTCAAAAATGCTTATCCATTCCGCTGACAATTGAATCACCAATAACTATTGCATTCCCACATTTTTTACTCCTCCCCTCTGCAACAGAATCAACAGATTTAGCTGTTGCTGCTTTCTCCTGGAAGGCCATTCCACTCAACAGTATCCAAAATGGAGATTCCTGCAATGCCTGCCTGGTGGCCTTCCCTTCCCTCCCTGGCTGTGGAGTCTGAGCCTGCAGTATGACCACCTCTCTATAAGTGCTATCCACAATACTCTGCACCTCACAGATGATTTAGAACGGAGTTGAGGAAGAATTTCTTCACTCAAAGGGTGGTGAATCTCTGGAAATCTCTGCCCGTTGAAGTGGTGGAGGCTGCCTTGCTAAATATTTTTAAGACGCGGGTTGATGGGTTTTTGATAAGAGAGGGGATTAAGGGTTATGGGGAGAAGGCGGGAATGTGGAACTGAGCCACGACAGATCATGATGTGGGTATGCCGGCGTTGGACTGGTGTAAACACAGTGAAAACTCTGACAACACCAGGTTTTAGTCCAACCTATTTATTTGATAATATTCTCACAAGCTTTCGGGTTAGTCCCTCACCTGACGAAAGGACTAACCCGAAAGCTTGTGAGAATATTATCAAATAAATAGGTTGGACTAAAACCTGGTGTTGTCAGACTTTTCACTGTGTTTACGACAGATCAGCCATGATCTTATTGAATGGCGGGGCAGGCTCGAAGGGCCAGATGGCCTACTCCTGCTCCTATTTCTTATGTTCTTATGATCCATAAACTCTTTTCCAACACACAGAGAATAGTCGTCACTAGGGCGCTTGCCGGTACTTGTAGTTTTTTTTTTCGGGTTTAAAAAGCTCCTACCTCCGTGTCTCGGCCTCATTGTTCCTGTGGAGCAGAGTCGAGAGGCAGCGATTTTTGGGCGAGTGAGGAGGCAGCAAAAAGGTATATTTTTCAGTTTATACTGGGTAACTTTTTATTTTAGTTTTAAAGTCGCGAGTTTCGGCGTTTTTTTTTTTAAAAATTAGCTAGAAACCGGGAGTCGTCACTAGGGCGCTTGCCGGTACTTGTAGTTTTTTTTTTCGGGCCCCTAACCCTATAAATTAGTGCAGAGAGGATACCCGATTCTCTACACTGGTAGAGAATCCCACCCTTCCACCTCCTCTAACCTAAATTATAAGAGTGGGGGAAGTTTTTTTTTAATATATTTTTATTTTTCTGCTGGGAACTGATTCAGGGATGGCAGTTCAGGCTGTAAGCTGCATCTCCTGTGGGATGTATGTGGTGAGGGAGTCCAGCAGTGTTTCAGGTGGTTTTACTTGTGGGAAGTGTGTAAAAGTGCAGTTTCTGGAGGAGCGTGTAAAGGAGCTGGAGGTGGAATTAGAGGAGCTCCGCATAATCCGGAAAGTGGAGGAGGACATAGAAAGGAGTTACAAGGAGATAGTCACTCCTAGAAATGAGTCTTGGGTCACTGTCAGGAAGAGGGGAAAGAAGCAGTTGGGGGTCAATCCCCTGGGGCTGTTCCCCTCCAAAATAGGTTTTCGGTCCTGGAGGCTACAGTTGAGGAGGAATCAACTGGCGATAGCCAAAGGGAGCAGGTCTCTCGGGGTGAGCCTATTGGGAAATCTCAGGTGGTTAGGGGTAAGAGGTTGGGCCTCGTGATTGGGGACTCCACAGTTAAGGGGACGGATAGGAGAGTTGGAGGTAAGGGTAGGGACTCAGGGCTGGTGTGTTGCCTACCTGGGGCTGGGGTCCGGGATGTATCGGACAGGGTATTCAGGACTCTTAGGGGAGAGGGAGATCAACCCCAAGTTATAGTTCATGTGGGGACACATGACATAGGGAGATTAAGGGAAGGGGATATGAAGCAAAGATTTATGGAGTTGGGGTGGAAACTCAAGGCCAAGTCTGGAAGAGTAGTTATATCCGGACTCTTGCCTGTGCCACGGGATAGTTTAGAGAGGAATAGAGAGAGGGAAAGTTTGAACTCGTGGCTGAGGGGATGGTGCAGGAGGGAGGGGTTCAGGTACTTAAGCAATTGGGGCTCATTCTGGGGAAGGTGGGACCTCTATATGAGTGATGGTTTACACCTGAACCAGAGGGGAATCAATATCCTGGGGGGTAAATTTGCAAAGGCTATGCGGGGAGGTTTAAACTGATTTGGGGGGGGGGGGGGGGGTGGGATCTTGAGTAGAGGGGGTGAAAGGGAGGGGGGCATAGATGGGGAATGCAAGGCACGGCATAGTGGGGGTGGGGCGGAGCAGGGTTTGAAATGCATGTGCTTTAATACTTTAAAGGTAGGGGAGGACCGCAGAAAACATGGGACGGAGGTTAGACAGGGGGTGGAGAAGGGAAATGCCCAGACTGAGGGGCTGAAGTGTGTATATTTTAATGCAAGGAGTATAGTAAATAAGGTAGATGAGCTTAGGGCGTGGATAGCTGCTTGGGAATGTGATGTGGTGGCCATTACGGAGACTTGGATGTCTCAGGGACAGGACTGGGTACTTCAGGTGCCAGGTTTCAGATGTTTCAGGAAGGACAGGGAGGCTGGCAGAAGAGGTGGTGGAGTGGCACTGTTAATAAGGGACAGTGTCATGGCTGCAGAGAAAGAGGATACCGTGGAGGGACTTTCTACAGAGTCTCTGTGGGTGGAAGTTACGAACAGCAAAGGGTCAAAAACTTTGCTGGGTGTATTCTATAGGCCGCCCAATAGTGACAGGGAAGTTGAAGTGCAAATAGGGAACCAGATTCTGGAGAAATGTATTAAAAACAGAGTTGTCGTGATGGGAGACTTCAATTTCCCAAACATCGATTGGAATATCCCTAGAGTAAGGGATTTGGCTGGAGAGGAGTTTGTTAGGTGTGTTCAGGAAGGTTTCCTGACACAGTATGTGGACAAGCCTACGAGGGGAGAGGCAGTACTTGACCTGGTACTGGCGAATGAACCAGGGCAGGTGATGGATCTCTCGGTAGGAGAGCATCTTGGGAATGGTGACCATAATTCTATCTCCTTCATAATTGCATTGGAACGAGATAGGATCAGACAGGCTAGGAAGGTGTTTGTCTGGAGTAAGGGGAGATACGAAGAAGTCAGGAAGTTACTTGGACAAATAAACTGGAAGGAGGGATTCTTAGGGAAAAGTACCGAAGGAAGGTGGCGGATATTCAAGGAATGTTTGTCTGGCGCTCTGCATGACAATGTTCCGATAAGGCAAGGGGGTTTTGGTAGGTCGCGGGAACCGTGGTGCACGAAGGCTGTGTTGAACCTAGTCAGGAGGAAAAGGAAGGTGTACAAAAGGTTCAGGGAACTAGGGGAGGTTAAGGATCTTGAAGAATATAAGGACTGTAGAAAGGAGGTTAAAAGGGGAATTAGGAGAGCCAGAAGGGGTCATGAGAAGACCTTGGCGGGTAAGATTAAGGAAAATCCCAAGGCCTTCTATAAGTATGTGAAAGGTAAAAGGGTGAGAAGGGAAAGGATAGGACCTATAAAAGGTGAAGGGGGAAAGGTCTGTGTAGAACCAGAAGAAATGGCGGAGGTGCTTAATGAGTACTTTGCCTCAGTATTCACAGTGGAAGCTGATTTGGGAGATCTTGCTATGGACTTGCAGCAGATGGAAAAGATTGAGTACGTGGACATTAAAGAGGAGGATGTGTTAGAACTTTTGAATTCTATCAAGGTAGATAAGTCGCCGGGACCAGATGGGATGTACCCCAGGATACTGTGGGAGGCCAGGGAAGTGATTGCAGAGCCCTTGGCGATGATCTTTGCGTCGTCAATGGAGGCGGGAGAGGTTCCGGAAGATTGGAGGATTGCGGATGTAGTCCCTATTTTCAAGAAAGGGAACAGAGATAGCCCGGGAAATTACCGCCCGGTGAGTCTGACCTCAGTGGTTGGTAAGCTGATGGAGAGGCTTCTGAGGGACAAGATTTACGAGCATTTAGAACATAGAACATTACAGCACAAACAGGCCCTTCGGCCCTCGAGTTGCGCCGATCGCATCAACCCCACCAATCTATAGACCTATCTATAACCCCCAATCCCATTAAACCCCATATACTCATCCAGAAGTCTTTTAAAAGACCCCAGCGAGTTCGCCTCCACCACCGACGACGGTAGCCGATTCCATTCACTCACCACCCTCTGAGTGAAAAACTTACCCCTAACATCACCTCTGTACTTCCCTCCCCGCACCTTAAATCTGTGTCCTCTCGTAGCGACCATTTCAACCCGGGGAAATAGCCTCTGAGAGTCCACCCAATCTATTCCTCTCAACATTTTATAAACTTCTATCAGGTCGCCTCTCAACCTTCGCCTCTCCAGGGAAAAGAGTCCCAGCTCCCTCAACCTATCTTCATAAGGCATGCCTCCCAGTCCAGGCAACATCCTTGTAAATCTCCTCTGCACCCTTTCAATAGCTTCTACGTCTTTCCTATAGTGAGGCGACCAGAACTGCGCACAGTACTCCAAATGAGGCCTGACGAGGGTCCTGTAAAGGTGCAGCATTACCTCCCATTTGGAGAGGTTTGACATGATCAGGAATAGTGAGCATGGATTTGTCAAGGGCAGGTCGTGCCTTACGAGCCTAGTTGAGTTCTTCGATAATGTGACTGAACACATTGACGAAGGAAGTGCCGTGGACGTAGTGTACATGGACTTCAGCAAGGCTTTTGATAAGGTCCCCCATGCAAGACTTCTTGAGAAGGTGAGAGGGCATGGGATCCAAGGGCCTTTGGCCTTGTGGATCCAGAACTGGCTTGCCTGCAGAAGGCAGAGAGTGGTTGTGGATGGGTCTTTTTCGGAATGGAGGTCAGTCACCAGTGGGGTGCCCCAGGGAACTGTTCTGGGACCCTTGCTGTTTGTCATTTTCATAAATGACCTGGATGAGGAAGTGGAGGGATGGGTTAGCAAGTTCGCTGATGACACGAAGGTCGGCGGTGTTGTGGATGGTCTGGAAGGATGTCAAAAGTTGCAGCAGGACATAGATAGGATGCAGGAATGGGCGGAGAAGTGGCAGATGGACTTCAACGCGGATAAATGTGTAGTCGTCCATTTTGGCAGAACCAACGGGATGAACGAGTACACTATAAAGGGCAGGGGTCTTAGTAGCGTTGAAGAGCAGAAGGATCTCGGGGTCCGGGTTCACAGGACTCTTAAATCGGCCTCGCAGGTGGAGGAGGTGGTCAAGAAGGCGTATGGTGTACTGGCCTTCATTAATTGAGGGATTGAGTTTAGGAGTCGGGAGGTAATGCTGCAACTTTACAGGACCCTCGTCAGGCCTCATTTGGAGTACTGTGCGCAGTTCTGGTCGCCTCACTATAGGAAAGACGTAGAAGCTATTGAAAGGGTGCAGAGGAGATTTACAAGGATGTTGCCTGGACTGGGAGGCATGCTTTATGAAGATAGGTTGAGGGAGCTGGGACTCTTTTCCCTGGAGAGGCGAAGGTTGAGAGGCGACCTGATAGAAGTTTATAAAATGTTGAGAGGAATAGATAGGGTGGACTCTCAGAGGCTATTTCCCCGGGTTGAAATGGTCGCTACGAGAGGACACAGATTTAAGGTGCGGGGAGGGAAGTACAGAGGTGATGTTAGGGGTAAGTTTTTCACTCAGAGGGTGGTGAGTGAATGGAATCGGCTGCCGTCATCGGTGGTGGAGGCGAACTCGCTGGGGTCTTTTAAAAGACTTCTGGATGAGTATATGGGGTTTAATAGGATTGGGGGTTATAGATAGGTCTATAGATTGGTGGGGTTGATGTGATCGGCGCAACTCGAGGGCCGAAGGGCCTGTTTGTGCTGTAATGTTCTATGTTATGTTCTATGTCTAATAGTAACCTTGCTGCTGAAAAACTCAATTCATCAGCCATCCAATTGTTTGCAGCCACAGTGATGCCACTGAGGAACTGAATATATATCCTCAATTTTGCAGAACATTGTATGGAAGCTGACTTATGGTTGCAGGACTTAGTGGAGTGGTCTAATCCATCAGAAGTAGGTTCTTTGTTCTTACCTTGGTTATGTCCATGAGTTCTGCATCGAGTTGGGAGATCGCTTCCTGCACAGAGGGGGTGCTGCGAGTAATTGCGTGTCAATGTGTCCTGTATTTGGAGCTGAATCCTAGCCACCTGTCAAGGTGAAGAATAAAGGGAAAGACGAAAAGAATATGTTTAAAACTACTGCAGATGCTGAAAATCCTATTCAAATCAAAAACACTGAACATATTCCACAATTCTGACATCATCTGTGAAGAAAGAAACAAAGTTAATGCATTGAGTCGAGAATATTTCATCAAAACTAGGGCGGCACAGTGGTTAGCACTGCTGCTTCACAGCTCCAGGGATCTGGGTTCGATTCCTTGCTTGGGTCACTGTCTGTGTGGAATCTGCACATTCTCCTTACATCTGTGTGGGTTTCTTCCAGTTTCCTCCCACAGTCCAAAGATGTGCAGGTTAGGTTGATTTGCCATGCTAAAGTTGCCTCAGTGGACTGAGATGAATAGGTTAGAGGGTTAGTGGGTAAAATATGTAGGGATATGGGGATAGGACCTGGGTGGGATTTTCACTCAGAGGGTGGTGAGTGAATGGAATCGGCTGCCGTCATCGGTGGTGGAGGCGAACTCGCTGGGGTCTTTTAAAAGACTTCTGGATGAGTATATGGGGTTTAATGGGATTGGGGGTTATAGATAGGTCTATAGATTGGTGGGGGTTGATGTGATCGGTGCAACTCGAGGGCCGAAGGGCCTGTTTGTGCTGTAATGTTCTATGTTCTATGGTCAGTGCAGACTCAATGCGCTGAATGGCCTCTTTTTGTACTGTAAGATTTCTATGATTAACGGGTAAATGTGCAGGGATATGGGGGTGGAGCCTGGATAGGATTGTGGTTGATGCAGACTCAATGGGCCTGTTAGAAAGTCCACGTGCAGAATTCCATGATAACTAGAAAAAGTTATAAATGGAAGTTTCCAAGCAAGGTCAGTAGAGAAAGAGGAAATGCTTGGAATGGAGAACTGAACAAAGGAGCTGTCATTGGGCTGAGAGGCAACAGAGTTTGAGAAGGCTTCAAACACTTCTTTCAGGTGAATCGATTTACATTTCCCCTTTTCATTTTGTGTACTGTATTTGCTTTTCTCAATGTGCTCTCCTCTGCTTCAGGGAGACTCAATGCAGATTGTGTATTGCTATCAGTCATTTCTAGTTACTTGTCATTTCAATTCTCCTCTCCATTTCTCTGCCTCCAGCATTGCTCACTGTCACTGTGGGTTTGAAGATTAATCCTTCCACAGCCTTCCAGATCAACTTCTGAATTCAGCAATAAAAAAAATGTAGGAAGCACTCAACATGTCTGGCAGCATCTGTGGAGAAACAGGGTTAACATTTCAGATTGATGACAATTCATCAAAACTCTGATGAACAGTCAGCAGCCTGAACTATTGACGCTTTCTCCCCACAGATCCTTCAAGCATTTCCTATTTTATTGCTTCATTGAATCATACAGCGCAAAAGAAGCCTTTGGCCCATCGAGTGTTTGTGCTGTAGTGTTCTATGTTCTGTTAAACTAGGCTTGTACTCGTTAGAGTTTAGAAGAATGAGGGGAGATCTCATTGAGACGTATAAGATGATGAATGGGATGGATGACTCTTAAATCGGCCTCGCAGGTGGAGGAGGTGGTCAAGAAGGCGTATGGTGTACTGGCCTTCATTAATCGAGGGATTGAGTTTAGGAGTCGGGAGGTAATGCTGCAACTTTACAGGACCCTTGTCAGGCCTCATTTGGAGTACTGTGCGCAGTTCTGGTCGCCTCACTATAGGAAAGATGTAGAAGCTATTGAAAGGGTGCAGAGGAGATTTACAAGGATGTTACCTGGACTGGGAGGCATGCCTTATGAAGATAGGTTGAGGGAGCTGGGACTCTTTTCCCTGGAGAGGCGAAGGTTGAGAGGCGACCTGATAGAAGTTTATAAAATGTTGAGAGGAATAGATAGGGTGGACTCTCAGAGGCTATTTCCCCGGGTTGAAATGGTCGCTACGAGGGGACACAGATTTAAGGTGCGGGGAGGGAGGTACAGAGGTGATGTTAGGGGTAAGTTTTTCACTCAGAGGGTGGTGAGTGATTGGAATCGGCTGCCGTCGTCGGTGGTGGAGGCGAACTCGCTGGGGTCTTTTAAAAGACTTCTGGATGAGTATATGGGGTTTAATGGGATTGGGGGTTATAGATAGGTCTATAGATTGGTGGGGTTGATGCGATCGGCGCAACTCGAGGGCCGAAGGGCCTGTTTGTGCTGTAATGTTCTATGTTCTATGTTCTATGATAGGATAGAGGTGGAGAGACTCTTCCCGCTCAGAAAGGATAATAGGACTAGGGGGCACAGCCTCAAGATAAAGGGGAGGCAGTTTAGAACAGAGTTGAGGAGGAATTTCTTCACTCAAAGGGTGGTGAATCTCTGGAATTCTCTGCCCGTTGAAGTGGTGGAGGCTGCCTCGCTAAATATTTTTAAGAAGCGGGTTGATGGGTTTTTGATAAGAGAAGGGATTAAGGGTTATGGGGAAAGGGCGGGAATGTGGAACTGAGCCATGACAGATCAGCCATGATCTTATTGAATGGCGGGGCAGGCTCGAAGGGCTAGATAGCCTACTCCTGCTCCTATTTCTTATGTTCTTAAGTGCTCATCCAGGTGGTTTTTAAAGGATGTGAGGCAACCCACCTCCACCACCCTTCCCAGGTAGCGCATTCCAGACTGTCACCATGCTCAGGTGAAAAGGTTTTTTCCTCACATCCCCCACTAAACCTCCTGGCCCCTCATTTTGAGCCTATGTCCCCTTGTGACTGACCCCTCAACTAAGAGGAACAGCTGCTCCTTATCCACTCCATCCAGGTCCCTCATAATCTTGTACACTTCAATCAGGCCATCCCTCAGTCTTCTCTGCTCCAACAAAGACAACCCAAGCCCACCCAAACTTTCTTCACAACTTAAATGTTCCATCCTAGGCAGCATCCTGGTGAATCTCCTCTGCACCCCCTCCAGTACAATCACATCCTTCCTATAATGTGGCGACCAGAACTGCACACAGTACTCCAGCTGTGACCTCAGCAAAATTTTATACACCTCCAATATGACTTTCCTGCTTTTGTAATCTATACCTCGATTGATCAAGGCAAGTATCCCATATGCCTATTTCAGCACTTGACTAATATGCTCTTCCATCTTCAGAGATCTGTGGACAAACACGCGAAGATCCCTTTGTTCCACAGAACTTCCGAGTGTCCTACCATTCATTGAGTATTTCCTTGTCAAATTATTCCTTCCAAAATGTATCACCTCACACTTTTCAGAGTTAAATTCCATCTAACACGTATCCGCCCATCTAACCATCTCATCTGTATCTTCTTGTAGCCCAAGATACTCCGCCTCACTGATAACCATTCGACAGGTCGTTAATTTCCTACCAAAGTGCATAACTTTGCATTTTCGTACATTATATTACATCTGCCAAATTTTTACCCCCTCCCGTGACCTGCACAAGACATTGGTAAGGCCACACTTGGAATACTGTGCACAATTGTTGTTGTTACAATTTTGTAATTGCAACTGTACAAAACTCTGGTGCGACCGCACTTGGAGTATTGCATACTGTTCTGGTTGCCGCATTATAAGAAAGATGTGGAAGCATAGGAAAGGGTGCAGAGGAGGTTTACCAGGATGTTGCCTGTTATGGTGGGAAGGTCTTAGGAAGAAACGCTGAGGGACTTGAGGTTATTTTCATTAGAAAGAAGAAGGTTAAGAGGTGACCTAATTGAGGCATACAAGATGATCAGAGGGTTGGACAGTGAGAGCCTTTTTCCTCGGATGGTGATGGCAAACACGAGGGGACACAGCTTTAAATTGAGGGGTGATAATTATAGGACGGATGTCAGAGGTAGGTTCTTTACTCAGAGGGTAGTAAGGTCATGGAATGCCCTGCCTGCAGCAGTTGTGGACTCACCAACTTTAAGGGCGCTCAAATGGTCTTGGATAGGCATATGGATAATACTGGAAAGTTTAGGTTAGAGGGTCATTAGATTGGTTCCACTGGTCGGCGCAACATCGAGGGCCGAAGGGCCTGTACCGCACTGTAATGTAATGTTCTAATTCTGGTCACCCTATTACAGAAAGGATATTATTAAATTAGAAATATGCAGAAAAGATTTACTAGGATGCTACCAGGACTTGATGGATTGAGTTATATGGAGAGGCTGGATAGACTGGGACTTTTTCCTCTGGAGCGTAGGAGGCTGAGGGGTGATCTTATAGAGGTCTATAAAATAATGAGGGGCATCAATCAGCAAGATAGTCAATACGTTTTCCCCAAGGTAAGGGGGAAGTGATACAAAAGTGTCCAGAAGGGCAATTTTTTCACAGAGGGTGGAGAGTGTCTGGAGCAAGCTGCCAGAGGTAGTAGTAGAGGCGGGTACAATTCTGTCTTTTAAAATGCAATTGGGAATCAAGTAGATAAGGTTGTTAAGAAGGAATACGGTGTCTTGGCGTTTATTGGTAGGGGGATTGAATTTAGGAGTCTCAGCGTCATGTTGCAACTGTACACAACTCTGATGCGGCCGCACTTGGAGTTTTGTGTGCAGTTCTGGTCCCCACATTACAGGAAGGATGTAGAGGCTTTGGAGAGGGTGCAGAGGAGGTTTACCAGGATGTTGCCTGGTATGGAGGGGAGGTCCTATGGGGAGACGCTGAGGGATTTGGGGTTGTTTTCGCTGGAAAGAAAGAGGCTGCGAGGGGATCTTATTGAAACATATAAGATGATTAGAGGTTTAGACAGGGTGGATAGTGATAGCCTTTTTCCTCTGATGGAGAAATCTAGCACGAAGGGGCATGGCTTTAAATTAAGGGGGGGTAGTTATAGGACGTATGTCAGGGGTAGGTTCTTTACCCAGAGGGTGGTGAGGGATTGGAATGCCCTGCCAGCTGCAGTTGTAAATGCGCCTAGTTTGGGGGCATTTAAGAGATCTGTGGATAGATTTATGGACAAAAAGGGATTGGTTTAGGTTAGTGGGTCGTTGTTTTTGTAACTGGTCGGCGCAACATCATGGGCCGAAGGGCCTGTTCTGCGCTGTAATGTTCTATGTTAGGTAGTTACATGGGTACGATGGGTCTTGAGGATATGGGCCGATTGCGGGCAATTGGTAATAGCTTAGGGGTTTAAACAAAAAGGCAGCGTGGACAAATTGGACCAAAAGGCCTGTCTCTATGCTGAAAACCTTAATGATTCAAAGTAGGCTTACATTAACACTGTAATTAAGTTACAGTGAAAATCCAGTCCAGTGCCTGTTCTGGTGGACTAAAGGAAAATTTAGCATGGCCAATAAAGAACATAAGAAATAGGAGCAGGAGTAGGCCATCTAGCCCCTCGAGCCTGCCCCACCATTCAGTAAGATCATGGCTGATCTGAAGTGGATCAGTTCCACTTTCCGGCCCTCTCCCCATAACCCTTAATTCCCTTGTTTGTCAAAAACCTATCTACCCGCGTCTTAAATATATTTAGCGAGGCAGCCTCCACAATTTCAACAGGCAGAGAATTCCAGAGATTCACCACCCTTTGAGCAAACAAGTTCTTCCTCAGTTCTGTTCTAAACTGCCCCCCCCCCCCCCCGTTATCTCGAGGCTGTGCCCTCTATTCCTGCTGTCCTTTCTGAGCGGGAAGAATCTCTCTACCTCTACCCTATCCATCTCTTTCAGTATCTTATATGTCTCTATAAGATCCCCCCTCATCCTTCTAAACTCCAGTGAGTACAGACCCAGTCTATTTAGTCTCTCTTCATAGGCCAACCCCCTCATTTCTGGTATCAGCCCAGTGAACCACCTCTGCACTCCCTCCAAGGCCAAAATATCCTTGTGCAAGTGCGGTGACCGAAACTGCACACAGTACTCCAGCTGTGGCCTCACCAGTGCCCTATACAGCTGCAGCAAGACTTCCCTACTTTTATATTCAATCCCCCTCGCTATGAAGGCCAGCATCCCATTCGCCTTCCTGACCACCTGCTGCACCTGCAAGCTGGGTTTTTGTGACTCGTGCACAAGGACCCCCAGGTCCCTCTGCACCGTAGCATGCTGCAGCTTTTCGCCCTTTAAATAGTAATCCCTCCTACTATTATTTCTGCCAAAGTGGATAACCTCACACTTGCTAACATTATACTCCATCTGCCAGGTCCTCGCCCACTCGCTCAGCCTATCCAGATCCCTCTGCAGACTTTCCACACCCTCCGCACAATTTGCTTTTCCACTCATCTTTGTGTCACCAGCAAATTTTGTTACCCTACACTCAGCCCCCTCCTCCAGATCATCTATATAAATGGTAAACAGTTGAGGCCCCAGCACCGATCCTTGGGGCACTCCACTAGTCACCAACCACCAATCAGAATAGCATCCGTTGACCCCCATTCTCTGCCTCCTATTAGACAACCAATCCTCTATCCACGCTAACACCTTACCCCCAACTCCATGCCCCCTAACCTTCTGAAGCAACCTTTTGTGCGGCACCTTATCAAACGCCTTCTGAAAATCGAGAAACACCACATCCACCGGTTCCCCTCTGTCTACCGCACTAGTCACATCCTCATAGAATTCCAATAAATTCGTCAACACGACTTCCCCTTAACGAATCCGTGCTGCGTCTGCTCGATCAAACCATTCCTTTCCAGGTGCCTCGCTATTTCTTCTTTGATGACGGATTCAAGCATTTTTCCAACTACAGACGTTAAACTAACCGACCTATAATTCCCTGCCTTTTGTCTGCTACCTTTTTTAAACAGCGGCGTAACATTAGCCATTTTCCAATCTTCCGGCACTTCCCCGGAATCCAGCGAAGTTTGGTAAATAATCACTAAGGCATCCACTATCAGCTCTGACATTTCCTTCAGAACCCTGGGATGCATTCCATCTGGTCCTGGGGACTTGTCCACCATCAGTCCCGTTAGTCTATCAAGCACTACCTCTCTAGTGACAGTAATCGCATTCAGGCCCTCAACTCCTACCATCCTTCTATCTTTCATATCTGGCAAACTATTCGCATCCTCCTCCATGAAGACTGAGGTAAAAAACTTATTTAAGGCCTCAGCCATTTCCTCATCTCCCACCGCTAAATTTCCCCTCTCATCCTCTAAGGGTCCAACATTCACTCTAACCAGCCTCCTCTTCTTTATATATTTGTAAAAACTCTTACTGTCCTTTTTTATATTTAGTGCTAGTTTAGCTTCATAGTCTATCCTTCCTTTCTTTATCAACTTCTTAGTCATTCTTTGTTGATTTTGGAACCTGTCCCAATCTTCGACTTGCCCACTACTTTTAGCCACTCTAAATGCATCAGCTGTTAATTTAATACTCTCCTTTATTTCCTTCGATAACCACGGCTGGTTATCCCTTCTCCTACATTCCTTCTTTGCCATCGGAACATATTTCTGCTGAGCACCGAAAAAGATCTCCTTAAAGACCCTCCACTGTTCCTCAGTCGTCCTACTGACCAATCTGCGCCCCCAGTCTACATTTGCCAATTCCTCTCTCATCCTATTGTACTCCCCTCTGTTCAAACAGAGGACACAGGTCCGGGATCCTATTTTCTCATCCTCCATCTGCATCAAAAACTCAACCATACAATGATCGCTCGTCTCAAGAGGATCCCTCACAACACAGAACATAGAACATTACAGCGCAGAACAGACCCTTCGGCCCACGATGTTGCGCCGACCAGTTACAAAAACAACGACCCACTAACCTAAACCAATCCCTTTTCATCCATAAACCTATCCACAGATCTCTTAAACGCCCCCAAACTAGGTGCATTTACAACTGCAGCTGGCAGGGCATTCCAGTCCCTCACCACCCTCTGGGTAAAGAACCTACCCCTGACATCCATCCTATAACTACCCCCCCTTAATTTAAAGCCATGCCCCCTCGTGCTAGATTTTTCCATCCGAGGAAAAAGGCTATTACTATCCACCCTATCTAAACCTCTAATCATCTTATATGTTTCAATAACAAGATCCCTAATTCTTCCTGCCTCGTTACACAACACCAGCTCGCTCCCTCGTTGGTTCCGTCACACACTGTTCAAGGAAACTATATCGGCAGCATTCCAAGAACTCTTCCTCAAACCCACCGCGTCCGACTTGGGTCAACCAATCAATATTCAGATTGAAAACCCCCATAATTATTGCCGTTCCGTTTCTACACGCATCATTTATTTGCTTGTTTATAGCCTGCCCCACCTCCAAGTTATTATTTGGGGGCCTATAGGCCACACCCACCAGCGTCTTGCTCCCCTTACTGTTCCTTATCTCCATCCAATTCAGCTAACCAACATACCTTTCAGATTGTGGAAGGAAACTGAAGCACCCGACGGAAACTCATGCAGAAATGAGAATGTGCAGGACTCTACATAGACAGTGACTGAAACTGGGAATTGAAAGTGGGTCCCTGGCGCTGTAAGGCAGCAGCACTAATCACTGTGCCACCATGCTGTGCCTCGCTCCTGCAGACAATACCCACATGTTCTGGTCATGCTTGAAGCTGGCTGATTTTCAGTCTTCCTTCTGTCACGCTCTCTCCAATGCTCTAGACATTGCCTTGCAGCCTTGCCATTTGACATATTTGGAGTCCCATCTGAACTGGCCAGTCCCATTCAGACTGAGGCAGACGTCGTTGCATTCGCTTCACTAATAGTTCACAGGAAGATTCTATTTACTTGGAGGTGCCCCCAAGCTTCCCACTGCTGTCAACTACTTTAAAAATTTTATTTTGCATAGTTCTTGTTTGTGTCTGTTTGCTTCCTGCGGGAGAGGGCCGGGGCGGTGGGGGAAGGGATGGGCCTGCGGGGTGTGGGTGGGGTCGCAGTGGGTGTGGGTGGGGCTGTGGAGGGCAGGGGGCTGCAGGGGGATACAGTGAGGCTGCAGGGATCGGGGTTGCGGGGGGGGTTGCAGGGGGAGTGGGGTCGGGTTGGGGATGCAAGGGGGCAGATTGGTGCTGGGGGTGGGGGGGGCAGCAGGTTGGTGCTGTGGGATGGGGGGGGGTGGGAGCAGCGGGTTGGTGCTGTGGGGGGGGGGGTGGGAGCAGCGGGTTGGTGCTGTGGGATGGGGGGGGGTGGGAGCAGCGGGTTGGTGCTGTGGGGGGGGGGGGTGGGAGCAGCGGGTTGGTGCTGTGGGGTGGGGGGGGGGGGTGGGAGCAGCGGGTTGGTGCTGTGGGGTGGGGGGGGGGGGGCAGCAGGTTGGTGCTGTGGGATGGGGGGGGGTGGGAGCAGCGGGTTGGTGCTGTGGGGTGGGGGGGGGGTGGGAGCAGCGGGTTGGTGCTGTGGGGTGGGGGGGGGGAGGAGCAGCGGGTTGGTGCTGTGGGGGGGGGGGGGGGGGCAGCAGGTTGGTGCTGTGGGGTGGGGGGGGGGGGGCAGCAGGTTGGTGCTGTGGGGGGGGGTGGGAGCAGCGGGTTGGTGCTGTGGGGTGGGGGGGGGTGGGAGCAGCGGGTTGGTGCTGTGGGGTGGGGGGGGGGAGGAGCAGCGGGTTGGTGCTGTGGGGTGGGGGGGGGGGGGGGGGGTGGGAGCAGCGGGTTGGTGCTGTGGGGTGGGGGGGGGGAGGTGGGGTGGGAGCAGCAGGTTGGTGCTGTGGGGTGGGGGGGGGGGTGGGAGCAGCGGGTTGGTGCTGTGGGGTGGGGGGGGGGGGGGTGGGAGCAGCGGGTTGGTGCTGTGGGGTGGGGGGGGGGAGGTGGGGTGGGAGCAGCAGGTTGGTGCTGTGGGGTGGGGGGGGGGTGGGAGCAGCGGGTTGGTGCTGTGGGGGTGGGGGGGGGGGGGGGGGTGGGAGCAGCGGGTTGGTGCTGTGGGGTGGGGGGGGGGGTGGGAGCAGCGGGTTGGTGCTGTGGGGTGGGGGGGGGGGGGTGGGAGCAGCGGGTTGGTGCTGTGGGGGGGGGGGGGGGGGGGTGGGAGCAGCGGGTTGGTGCTGCAGCAGGGCAAGTGAGGGGGTGGGGGGCGGAGTTGGAGCTACTTCCACATACTGTAATGTACTTTAAGTTTGTCAGCTCCTTATCCCTTTGAAAATCAATGGAAAGAACATTAAGAAACCTCCATTTCCTAATTATTTTCTGTTTCTCTATCATATCCTTTTGCAATTCAAGCACAAGAACAACCAGATCCCTCTGCATCTCAGAGCTCTGTGAACCTTCACTATTTACATAATAAGCTTCTTTTTTATTCTTTCTGCCAAATTTGATAATTTCACATTTGCCCACATCATATTACATTTGGCAAATAAGCTCAGTCTCTTTAACTGCCTCACTTATGGTCACATCCTCCTGTCCTTCACCCCTGATCAAGACATACAAGCCTGTTCAAGAGGCATTACCATCCCAGTCTACGTTGTCTTGCACCCATGTCTCTGTCGCACAATTAGAGCTTTTAGTTTTGTCCATTTTTCAGAAATACGGCCCAGGAAACCCTCTCTGAAATATCTTTTGAATGTTTGTCCTACATCTCTATTGCCAATTCACTCAGCTTTCATTTGCTCATAATTGTCCTTATTTAAGTTTAAAATACTAGCTTAGACCCACTCTTGTCTCCCTCAAATGGAACGTGAAATTCAATCTCGTACACAGTGTCTCACCTCCATTTTCTCCTCCAGCTCGTGTAGAAATTCACCATCAGCAGCCTGTGAGGATGTGGCCGTGGAGCTTTTTGCACTGAGGATAGCCCGAGAAATGTACTCGATCCTCTGCTGTAGTGAGATCTCGGTGCTGTTATATGAAAAAAAGATTACAATCAGGACACTAAAAACATTAAAGATATCCCAGTGAATAAAGAGTGACTGTGTACAGTATCAGCTACAGTGAAGGATCATTACTCTAAATAAACCTCCAGCAAAGCTCTGATGCAGAGTTATATGGAACCGAGGGATTAGGAACAGAAGGAGACAAATTCAGCCTTTTGAGCCTGCTCCATCATTCAGTCTGATCATGGCTGATCTCTCCCTGGTCTCAAACCCACCTGTTTCCCATATCCCTTCAACGCAGATTTTAAATTAGGAATGTTGCAGCAGGACATAGATAGGATGCAGGAATGGGCGGAGAAGTGGCAGATGGACTTCAACGCGGATAAATGTGTAGTCGTCCATTTCGGCAGAACCAACGGGATGAACGAGTACACTATTAAGGGCAGGGGTCTTAGTAGCGTTGAAGAGCAGAAGGATCTCGGGGTCCGGGTCCACAGGACTCTTAAATCGGCCTCGCAGGTGGAGGAGGTGGTCAAGAAGGCGTATGGTGTACTGGCCTTCATTAATCGAGGGATTGAGTTAGGAGTCGGGAGGTAATGCTGCAACTTTACAGGACCCTCGTCAGGCCTCATTTGGAGTACTGTGCGCAGTTCTGGTCGCCTCACTATAGGAAAGACGTAGAAGCTATTGAAAGGGTGCAGAGGAGATTTACAAGGATGTTGCCTGGACTGGGAGGCATGCCTTATGAAGATAGGTTGAGGGAGCTGGGACTCTTTTCCCTGGAGAGGCGAAGGTTGAGAGGCGACCTGATAGAAGTTTATAAAATGTTGAGAGGAATAGATAGGGTGGACTCTCAGAGGCTATTTCCCCGGGTTGAAATGGTCGCTACGAGAGGACACAGATTTAAGGTGCGGGGAGGGAAGTACAGAGGTGATGTTAGGGGTAAGTTTTTCACTCAGAGGGTGGTGAGTGAATGGAATTGGCTGCCGTCGTCGGTGGTGGAGGCGAACTCGCTGGGGTCTTTTAAAAGACTTCTGGATGAGTATATGGGGTTTAATGGGATTGGGGATTATAGATAGGTCTATAGATTGGTGGGGTTGATGCGATCGGCGCAACTCGAGGGCCGAAGGGCCTGTTTGTGCTGTAATGTTCTATGTTCTATGTATCCCTCTCCTTCTTGAAACCATTGAATGATTCAGATTCCACCACGCAATGGGGCGGCGAGTCCCACAAGTTCAGTACCCTCTGCGAAAAGTACTTTCCCCTCATCTCAGTTTTAAATCTACTGTCTCTCAACCTATACTTATTGACATTTGTCATTTATATTAATGATTTGCATGAGAATTTAGTAGGCACAGTTAGTTTGCAGATGACACCAAGATTGATGGCATAGTGGAAAGTGAAGGAGGTTATAAGAACTTAAGAACATAAGAAATAGGAGCAGGAGTAGGCCATCTAGCCCTTCGAGCCTCCCCCGCCATTCAATAACATCATGGCTGATCTGAAGTGGATCAGTTCCACATTCCCACTTTCTCCCCATAACCCTTAATCCCCTTGCCTACCAAAAACCTATCTACCCGTGTCTTAAATATATTTAGCGAGGCAGCCTCCACCACTTCAACAGGCAGAGAATTCCAGAGAATCACCACCCTTTGAGTGAAAGAGTTCCTCCTCAACTCCGATCTAAACTGACCCCCCCCCTATCTTGAGGCTGTGTCCTCTAGTCCTACTGTCCTTTCTGAGCGGGAAGAATCTCTCTACCTCTACCCTATCCATCCCCTTCATCATCTCACGTCTCAATAAGATCCCCCCTCATCCTTCTAAACTCCAACGAGTACAAGCCCAGTCTATTCAGCCTCTCTTCATAGTTCAACCCCCTCAATTCTGGTATCAGTCTAGTGAACCTCCTCTGCACTCCCTCCAAGGCCAAAATATCCTTGCACAAGTGCGGCGACCAAAACTGCACACAGTACTCCAGCTGTGACCTCACCAGTGCCCTATACAGTTGCAGCAAGACCTCCCTACTTTTATATTCAATCCCCTTCGCTATGAAGGCCAGCATCCCATTCGCCTTCCTGACCACCTGCTGCACCTGTAGGCTGGGTTTTTGCGACTCATGCATCCAGGTCCCTCTGCACCGTAGCATGCTGCAGCTTTTCGCCCTTTAAGTAGTAGTCCTTCTTACTATTATTCCTGCCAAAGTGGCAGCTTGCCCACTTGCCAACATTGTATTCCATCTGCCAGGTCCTCGCCCATTCGCTCAGCCTATCCTGATCTCTCTGCAGACTTTCCACACCCTCCGCACAATTTGCTTTTCCACTTATCTTTGTGTCATCAGCAAATTTCGACACCCTGCACTCGGTTCCCTCCTCCAAATCATCTATACAAATGGTAAATAGCTGAGGCCCCAGCACCGATCCTTGGGGCACCCCACTAGTCACCAACCGCCAATCTGAATAGCACCCATTGACACCCACTCTCTGCCTCCTATTTGACAACCAATCCTCTGTCCACGTTAACACCCTACCCCCAACTCCATGCCCCCTAACCTTCTGTAACAACCTTTTGTGAGGCACCTTATCAAACGCCTTCTGAAAATCGAGAAACACCACATCCACCGGTTCCCCTCCGTCCACCGCACTGGACACATCCTCATAGAATTCCAATAAATTTGTCAGACACGACTTCCCCTTTACGAATCCGTGCAGCGTCTGCTCTATCAAACAATTCTTCTCAAGATGCCTTGCTGTTTCTTCTTTGATGATGGATTCAAGCATTTTTCCTACAACAGACGTTAAACTAACCGGCCTATAATTCCCTGCCTTTTGCCTGCTACCCTTTTTAAACAGTGGTGTAACATTAGCCGTTTTCCAATCTTCTGGCATTTCCCCGGAATCCAGCGAGGTTTGGTAAATAATCACGAAGGCATCCACTATCACCTCTGCCATTTCCTTCAGAACCCTGGGATGCATTCCATCCGGTCCTGGGGACTTGTCCACCATCAGTCCCACTAGTCTGTCGAGCACTACCTCTCTAGTGACAATGATCTCATTCAGGCCCTCAACTCCTACCATTTTTCCATCGTTAACACCCGGCAAACTATTTGCATCCTCCTCCGTGAAGACCGAAGCAAAAAACTTATTCAAGGCCTCAGCCATTTCCCCACCCCCTACCACTAAATCCCCCCTCTCATCCTCTAAGGGTCCAACATTCACCCTAGCCAGCCTCCTCCTCTTTATATATTTATAAAAACTCTTACTATCCTTTTTTATGTTTAGCGCTAGTTTAGATTCATAGTCTATCCTTCCTTTCTTTATCAACTTCTTCGTCATTCTTTGTTGATTTTTAAACCTCTCCCAATCCTCTACTCGCCCACTACTTTTAGCCACTGTAAACGCATCAGCTTTTAATTTAATACTCTCCTTTATCTCCCCCATTAACCACGGCTGATTATCCCTTCTCCTACGATCCTTCTTTACCATCGGAATAAATTTCTGCTGAGCACCAAGAAAGATCTCCTTAAAGATCCCCCGCTGTTCCTCAGCAGTCCTACCTCCCAATTTGTGCCCCCATCAACATTCGCCAATTCCTCTCTCATCCTATCGTACTCCCCTCTGTTCAAACAGAGGGTACAGGTCCGGGATCCTACTTTCTCATCCTCCATCTGCATCAAAAACTCCACCATACAATGATCACTCTTCCCAAGAGGATCTCTCACAACAAGGTCCCTAATTCTACCTGCCTCATTACATAACACCAGATCTAAGATAGCTTGCTCCCTCGTCAGTTCCGTTACACACTGTTCAAGGAAACTATCCCGGCAGCATTCCAAGAACTCTTCCTCAAGCCCACCGCGTCCAACATGGGTTGACCAATCAATATGTAGATTGAAATCCCCCATAATTATTGCCGTTCCATTCCTGCACGCATCATTTATTTGTGTGTTTATAGCCTGCCCCACCTCCAAGTCATTATTTGGGGGCTGACAGACCTCACCCACCAGCGTCTTCCTCCCCTTGCTGTTCCTTATCTCCACCCACAATCTCTTATCCGGGATTGCAACGGTATCTTGATCAATTGGGCCAGTGAGCTGACGAATGGCAGATGGAGTTGAATTTAGAATTATACGAGGTGGTGCATTTTGATTAGGGCAGGACTTTATTAATAATAGTAGGGCATTGGGGAGAGTTATAATTTTTCACACAGAGGGTTGTGAATGTCTGGAACAAGCTGGCAGAGGTAATGTATAATTTTGTTTTTTAAAAAGTATTTAGACAGTTACATGGGTCTGGAGGGATATGGGCCAAATGCAGGCAATTGGAATTAGCTTAGAGGTTTTAAAAAAAGGGCAGCACGGACAAGCTGGACTGAAGAGCCTGTTTCCATGCTGTAAACCTCTGACCATGAGTCTCTGACTACTTGTTCGAGATTGCCCCATAAAAGAGGGAACATTTAGCTGACATTTACTTTATCAATCAAGAACACAAAACAAAGGCTGAGCCAACAGATGCCTCTCTAATCGAATATTTTTTTGCCTCCACCTGGTCCATATCCCTCTATTCCCTGCCTATTCAGATGCCTCGTGAATGTTGTTATAGAATCTGCTTCCACCACTTCCTCTGGCAGTGCGTTCCAGGCATTCACCACGGTCTGTGTGAAAAGCTTGTTTCTTACATCTCTTTTAAACTTTCCCCCTCTCACTCTCAGGAAGGTTTCCTGACACAGTATGTGGACAAGCCTACGAGGGGTGAGGCAGTACTTGACCTGGTACTGGCGAATGAACCAGGGCAGGTGATGGATCTCTCGGTAGGAGAGCATCTTGGGAATGGTGACCATAATTCTATCTCCTTCACAATTGCATTGGAACGAGATAGGATCAGACAGGCTAGGAAGGTGTTTGTCTGGGGTAAGGGGAGATACGAAGAAGTCAGGAAGTTACTTGAACAAATAAACTGGAAGGAGGCATTCTTAGGGAAAAGTACCGAAGGAAGGTGGCGGATATTCAAGGAATGTTTGTCTGGCGCTCTGCATGACAATGTTCCGATGAGACAAGGGGGTTTTGGTAGGTCGCGGGAACCGTGGTGCACGAAGGCTGTGTTGAACCTCGTCAGGAGGAAAAGGAAGGTGTACAAAAGGTTCAGGGAACTAGGAGAGGTTAAGGATCTTGAAGAATATAAGGACTGTAGAAAGGAGGTTAAAAGGGAAATTAGGAGAGCCAGAAGGGGTCATGAGAAGACCTTGGCGGGTAAGATTAAGGAAAATTCCAAGGCCTTCTATAAATATGTGAAAGGTAAAAGGGTGAGAAGGGAAAGGATAGGACCTATAAAAGGTGAAGGGGGAAAGGTCTGTGTGGAACCAGAAGAAATGGCGGAGGTGCTTAATGAGTACTTTGCATCAGTATTCACAGTGGAAGCTGATCTGGGAGATCTTGCTATGGATTTGCAGCAGATGGAAAAGATTGAGTACGTGGACATTAAGGAGGAGGATGTGTTAGAACTTTTGAATTCTATCAAAATAGATAAGTCACCGGGACCAGATGGGATGTACCCCAGGATACTGTGGGAGGCCAGGGAAGTGATTGCAGAGCCCCTGGCGATGATCTTTGTGTCGTCAATGGAGACGGGAGAGGTTCCGGAAGATTGGAGGATTGCGGATGTAGTCCCTATTTTCAAGAAAGGGAACAGAGATAGCCCGGGAAATTACCGCCCGGTGAGTCTGACCTCAGTGGTTGGTAAGCTGATGGAGAGGCTTCTGAGGGACAAGATTTACGAGCATTTGGAGAGGTTTGACATGATCAGGAAGAGTCAGCATGGATTTGTCAAGGGCAGGTCGTGCCTTACGAGCCTAGTTGAGTTCTTCGATAATGTGACTGAACACATTGACGAAGGAAGTGCCGTGGACGTAGTGTACATGGACTTCAGCAAGGCTTTTGATAAAGTCCCCCATGCAAGACTTCTTGAGAAGGTGAGAGGGCATGGGATCCAAGGGCCGTTGGCCTTGTGGATCCAGAACTGGCTTGCCTGCAGAAGGCAGAGAGTGGTTGTGGATGGGTCTTTTTCGGAATGGAGGTCAGTCACCAGTGGGGTGCCCCAGGAATCTGTTCTGGGACCCTTGCTGTTTGTCATTTTCAGAAATGACCTGGATAAGAACATAAGAACATAAGAAATAGGAGCAGGAGTAGGCCATCTGGCCCTTCGAGCCTGCCCCGCCATTCAATAAGATCATGGCTGATCTGTCGTGACTCAGCTCCACCTTCCCGCCTTCTCCCCATAACCCTTAATCCCTTCTCTTATCAAAAACCCATCAACCCGTTTCTTAAAAATATTTAGCGAGGCAGCCTCCACCACTTCAACGGGCAGAGAATTCCAGAGATTCACCACCCTTTGAGTGAAGAAGTTCCTCCTCAACTCTGTTCTAAACCGCCCCCCCCTTTATCTTGAGGCTGTGCCCCCTAGTCCTACTGTCTTTTTTGAGCGGGAACAGTCTCTCCACCTCTATCCTATCCATCCCATTCATCATCTTATACGTCTCAATGAGGAAGTGGAGGGATGGGTTAGCAAGTTCGCTGATGACACGAAGGTCGGCGGTGTTGTGGATGGTCTGGAAGGATGTCAAAAGTTGCAGCAGGACATAGATAGGATGCAGGAATGGGCGGAGAAGTGGCAGATGGACTTCAACGCGGATAAATGTGTAGTCGTCCATTTCGGCAGAACCAACGGGATGAACGAGTACACTATCAAGGGCAGGAGTCTTAGTGGCGTTGAAGAGCAGAAGGATCTCGGGGTCCGGGTCCACAGGACTCTTAAATCGGCCTCGCAGGTGGAGGAGGTGGTCAAGAAGGCGTATGGTGTACTGGCCTTCATTAATCGAGGGATTGAGTTTAGGAGTCGGGAGGTAATGCTGCAACTTTACAGGACCCTCGTCAGGCCTCATTTGGAGTACTGTGCGCAGTTCTGGTCGCCTCACTATAGGAAAGACGTAGAAGCTATTGAAAGGGTGCAGAGGAGATTTACAAGGATGTTGCCTGGACTGGGAGGCATGCCTTATGAAGATAGGTTGAGGGAGCTGGGACTCTTTTCCCTGGAGAGGTGAAGGTTGAGAGGCGACCTGATAGAAGTTTATAAAATGTTGAGAGGAATAGATAGGGTGGACTCTCAGAGGCTATTTCCCCGGGTTGAAATGGTCGCTACGAGAGGACACAGATTTAAGGTGCGGGGAGGGAAGTACAGAGGTTATGTTAGGGGTAAGTTTTCACTCAGTGAATGGAATCGGCTGCCGTCATTGGTGGTGGAGTGAACTCGCTGGGGTCTTTTAAAAGACTTCTGGATGAGTATATGGGGTTTAATGGGATTGGGGGTTATAGATAGGTCTATAGATTGGTGGGGTTGATGTGATCGGCGCAACTCGAGGGCCGAAGGGCCTTTTGTGCTGAAGAAAAAAAAAGGGTGACAGTGGAAAGGCAATGGCAAACCTTCAAGGAACGCATGGGAGAACTCCAGCAACTATTTATTTCTGTCTGGCACAAAAGCAAAATGGGTAAGAGGGCCAATTCATGGCTGACAAAGGAAGTTAGAGACAGTATCCGATCCAAGGAGGAAGAATACTGATTGGGCAAGAAAAATAATGGTCTAACGATTGGGAGCAGTTTAGAATTCAGCAAAGGACCAAGGAGAGGATTGATTATGAAGGGGAAAATACAGTCCGAAAGTAAGCCTGCAGTGAACGTGAAGACTGTTTCTATAAATGTGTGGAGAGAAAGAGGTTGGTGTCCCCTACGGACAGAAATGTGGAAAGTGTATAATAGGAGACAAAGAAATGGCCGAGCAACTGAATACATACTTGGGTTCTGTCTTCACAAAAGAGAACACAAATCAAATGCCAGAAATGTTGGGTATTACAAGATTTAGTGAGAAGGAGGAACTGAGAGAGATCAATATTAGTAGAGAAATGCTGCTGGGAAAATTGATGGGACCTGAAGGTGGATAAATCCCCAGGGCCTGATAATCTACATCCCACAGTACTTAGGGAAGTGGCTTTACAAATAGTGGATGCATTGGTGGTCATCTTTGTAGCTTCTTGTGGTCTTGGACAGAGCAGGAGCTATACCAACAATGATATAATCAGAAAACATGCTTTCTATGGTGCATCTGTAAAAATTCTTCAGAGTTATGGCAGAAATACCTGTGATGACATTAGCCAGGCTAATGAGGTTGGTTTGCTAGAGTATGAACTACTTGGTGGGTCCTTGCTGGGCACCACAGGGGCAGGGGTGTATTATCGACCCCGACAATCCCCTTTTGATTTAACGTTTTAAGTTTCCTTTCTACTTTGTTCGGGCAGTTCCCCTTCCTTTTGGGGAGCTGTCCCTTTTAATTTGTCCTTAAATTAGTTTGAGTCCATTTATTTGGTTGGTATCTAAAAGTAGTATCTTATGAGTCCGAAATCAGGGAGCCTGATGCTTCCTATTTAAAGCAGGTGTGTCAGACTCCCAGTTGCCTTCAGCAGGGAGCAACTGGAGAGCTGGCTGTGTACAGATATATGGTGTAAATAAAGCAAGTTGGTGACAGGACTTTTCACCTCCGTGGAATTATTACAAGGCCCAATTTCCTTAGTCTCCTGAGAAAATAGAAGCATTTATAACTTTTCTTAACTACAACATCACTGTGGAATCCAGCAGATTGTTGGTGATCTGAATACCTAGAAACTCGAAGCTCTCAACCATCTCAATTTCATCACTATTGACGTTCTACATTTCTATGTGACTGCTTTAGTTCCGTCATCACGGAGGAAGACAAAAATAACTTCCCAAAAACGCTAAGGAATCGAGGGTTTCATGAGAAAAGGAGTTGAAGGAAATTTGGTTTTTTTTATTCGTTTAGGGGATGTGGGTGTCACTGGCTGGGCCAGCATTTATTACCTATTCCTAACTTGATAGAGGTTTATAACATGATGAGGGGGATTGATAGAGTGGGTGTTCAGAGACTATTTCCTCGGGTGGATGTAGCTGTTACTAGGGGGCATAACTCTAAGGTTCATGGTGGGAGATATAGGAGGGATGTCCGAGGTAGATTCTTTACTCAGAGAGTGGTTGGGGTGTGGAATGCACTGCCTGCTGTGATAGTGGAGTCGGACACTTTAGGAACTTTCAAGTGGCTATTGGATAGGCACATGGAGCACACCAGAATGATAAGGAGTGGGACAGCTTGATCTTGGGATTGGACATAGCTCCGCACAACATTGAGGGCTGAAGGGCCTGTCCAGTGCTGTAATGTTCTATGTTTTTAACGGAGGGGGTATTTAAGAGTCAACCACGCTGCTGTGGATTTGGAGTCACATGTAGTCCAGACAGGATAAGGATGCTCGATTTCCTTCCTTAAATGACATTAGTGAACCAGAAGGGTTTTTACAACAATTGACAATAGTTTCATGGTCATTATTAGACTTTTCATTCCAGATGTTCGTTGAATTCAAATTCCACCATCTGCCATTGGTTATTAAAGATATTAGCCATGGAAATAATGAATGTGTTGATTGTCATCTTTCAAAATTCAGTACATTCGGCAACAGTTTATCAGGTATTAAATGGAACTTCACTATTTAAAAAAGGAGGGAGAAAACAGTAATACAGACCAGTGAGGCTAATGGCAGGATTGTTAGATGGAGAGAGATCGGGTCAACTAGGCCTGTAATCACTTGAGTTTCAAACAATGAGAGGGGTCCTCATTGAAAGATTTCTAGATTATAAAGGCATCAAGGGACATGTGGAGGGCATGGAGTATGTTGTTGAGATACAGGATCAGTCATGATATTGAATGGCAGGACTGATTTGTGGGGCCAAGTGTCTGACTCATGCTCTAATTTTGTATGTTTTTGACGAGGACAAGGGCAGAAGCCATCATCATCTTTAAGTTTCCCTCCAAGTTTTTACTACCCTGACTTGGAACACTGCTGTTCAGCTGTCAATGAATCAAAATACTGGAACCCCTGACAGCATGATGGATACATCTACACAAGACTAATTTAAGATGACAGCTCAACACAAAGGCAATTACGGATCCGTAAAAAATACTTACCTTGTCAGTGACATTTATCTTGCACAACCAAATTAAAAAGCGTACAGCTACACAGTAAGGGACCCTTACCTTGAATAAACAATGACTTTGTACAGTTTCAGTTTGAGAGCGTTACCCAAACAGGGTCAGTACCCGGAGTCCTTACCTGTGCATGTCTGCAAGGCGAGCCAGGATTCTCGCGGCATTGCTAAAATTCCGGTTTTTCTCATAGTATCTCCAAAGCAAGTCCATGTAACGAACCTTGTTCTGATCCTGTTTCGCCATCCGGACCAAATATGGCTCAAGAAAAGGAGAATTTACCTGCGGAGAAACATCGAGTATTGACAAAGCCAGCTCACACAGTAATCCCTTCCATCCCACCACACCCAGGTCGTAAACCATCTGCCTCTGGCAATCCTGTTACACATACACGGCTCTTTTCTCAATTACATGAATTCTGAGGAGACCTTTCATAGCCACTCAACTGATGGAGGAGGAGCACTCAAAGCTCATGATAAACCCGTTGGATGTTAACCTGATGTTGTGAGACTTCTTACTATGCCCATTCCAGTCCAACACTGGCATCTCCACGTCATCCCTTTCATTTAGGCAGGAAGTTGTGATTTGAAGTATATTGTGTGAAAAGATGGTGAAGCAGATTCAATTGCAAAGATATGGCACAGACATGATGAGCTGATGGCATTCTTCTGTGGGAGGCAATGGCCCAGTGGTATTACCATTAGACTATAATCCAGAAACTCAGCAAATGTTCTGGGGACCCAGGTTCAAATCCTGCTACAGCAGGTGGTGGAATTTGCTTTCATAAAAAAAAATCTGCAATTAAGAATCTACTGTTGACTTTGAAACCATTGTCAATTGTTGGAAAAACCCGTCTGGTTCACTAATGTCCTTCAGGGAGGAAATTTGCTGTCCTTATCAGGTTTCGCCCATGTGTGACTCCAGACCCACAGCAATGTGGTTGACTCTTAACCGCCGAGCAAGCCACTCAGTTTCAAGGACAACGCAGGTTGGACAATAAATGCTGGCCTAGCCAGCAATGTCTTTGTCCTATGAATTAATAAAAAAACTCTAGGTTAAGATATGTAAAAATAAGAGGCTAATTTCTTTCAAATGTCCAAGTCCTCTGCAGATTGAGCACCGAGACAGATGGGAAAGGGGCAATTCAGATTCTGAATAGCAAAGTGTAAAAAATTCAAATCAAAGGAGAAAGTGCATGTTGGTCCCTTGGAACATCCAACAATGTGCAGGTTAAATTGATTGGCGATGCTAAATTGCCCCTTAGTGTCCACTGAACCATAGAACATTCCAGCTCAGAAACAGGCCTTTTGGTCCTTCTTGTCTGTGCCGAACCATTTTTCTGCCTAGTCCCACTGACCTGCACCTGGACTCTATCCCTCCACACCCCTCTCATCCATGTACCTGTCCAAGTTTTTCTTAAATGTTAAAAGTGAGCCCACTTTCACCACTTCATCTGGCAGCTCATTCCACACTCCCACCATTCTCTGTGTGAAGAAGCCCCCCCTAATATTCCCTTTAAACTTTTCCCCCTTCATCTTTAACCCGTGTCCTAAAGTTTTTTTCTCCCCTAGCCTCAGTGGAAAAAGCCTGCTTGCATTCACTCTATCGATACCCATCAAAATCTTATCTCATCAAATCTCCCCTCATTCTTCTACACTCCAGGGAATAAAGTCCTAACCTATTCAATCTCGCTCTGTAACTCATTTCTCAAGTTCCAGCAATATCCTTGTAAACCTTCTCTGCACTCTTTCAACCTTAATATCCTTCCTGTAATTAGGTGACCAAAACTGCACACAATACTCTAAATTTGGCCTCATCAATGTCTTATACAACCTCACCATAACATTCCAATTCTTATATTCAATACTTTGATTTATAAAGGCCAATGTACCAAAAGCACTCTTTACGACCTTATCTACCTGTGACGCCACTTTTAGGGAACTACATATCTGTATTCCCAAATTCCTCTGTTTTACTGCACGCTTCTTTGTTTCTGTCTTCACGGAGGAGGACGTGAATAATTTGCCGGGTGTTAGCGATGGAAAGGTGGTAGGAATGGAGGGTCTTAATGACATTACTGTTACTAGAGAGGTGGTGCTCGACAGACTGGAGGGGCTGATTGTGGACAAGTCCCCAGGACCGGATGGAATGCATCCGAGGGTTCTGAAAGAAATGGCGGAGGTGATAGTGGATGCCTTGGTGGTTATTTTCCAGACGTCGCTGGATTCCGGGGAAGTGCCGGAAGATTGGAAAACGGCTAATGTTACGCCGTTGTTTAAGAAGGGTGCCAGGCAAAAGGCGGGGAATTATAGGCCGGTTAGTTTAACGTCTGTGGTAGGTAAAATGTTAGAAACCGTCATTAAGGAGGAAATAGCGAGGCATCTTGAGGGGAATTGCTTGATAGGGCGGACGCAACACGGTTTCATTAAAGGGAAGTCGTGTCTGACAAATTTACTGGAGTTCTATGAGGATGTGTCTAGGGCAGTGGATAGAGGAGAGCCGGTGGATGTGGTCTTTCTGGATTTTCAGAAGGTGTTTGACAAGATACCTCACAAGAGGTTATTGCAGAAGGTCAGGGGACATGGAGTTGGGGGTAGGGTGTTAGCGTGGATAGAGGATTGGTTGTCAAATAGGAGACAGAGAGTGGGGGTCAATGGATGCTATTCGGATTGGCGGATGGTGACTAGTGGGGTGCCCCAGGGGTCGGTGCTGGGGCCTCAGCTATTTACCATTTATATAGATGATTTGGAGGAGGGAACCGAGTGCAGGGTGTCGAAATTTGCTGATGATACCAAGATTGGGGGAAAGGCAAATTGTGCGGAGGGTGTGGAGAGTCTGCAGAAGGATCTAGATAGGCTGGGCGAATGGGCCAGGAAATGGCAAATGGAATTTAATGTTGGCAAGTGTGAGGTGGTCCACTTTGGTAGGAGGAATGGTAGGAAGGACTATTACTTACGGGGCGAAAAACTGCAGCAGGCGACGGTGCAGAGGGACCTCGGGGTCCTTGTGCATGAGTCGCAAAAACCCAGCTTGCAGGTGCAGCAGGTGGTCAGGAAGGCGAATGGGATGCTGGCCTTCATAGCGAGGGGGATTGAATACAAAAGTAGGGAGGTCTTGCTGCGGCTGTATAGGGCATTGGTGAGGCCGCAGCTGGAGTACTGTGTGCAGTTTTGGGCGCCGCACCTGCGCAAGGATATTTTGGCCCTGGAGGGAGTGCAGAGGAGGTTTACTTGGCTGATACCGGAGTTGAGGGGATTGAGCTATGAGGAGAGGCTGAATAAACTAGGCTTGTACTCGTTAGAGTTTAGAAGAATGAGGGGAGATCTCATTGAGACGTATAAGATGATGAATGGGATGGATAGGATAGAGGTGGAGAGACTCTTCCCGCTCAAAAAAGACAGTAGGACTAGGGGGCACAGCCTCAAGATAAAGGGGGGGCGGTTTAGAACAGAGTTGAGGAGGAACTTTTTCACTCAAAGGGTGGTGAATCTCTGGAATTCCCTGCCCGTTGAAGTGGTGGAGGCTGCCTCGCTAAATATTTTTAAGAAACGGGTTGATGGGTTTTTGATAAGAGAGGGGATCAAGGGTTATGGGGAGAGGGCGGGAAGGTGGAGCTGAGTCACGACAGATCAACCATGATCTTATTGAATGGCGGGGCAGGCTCGAAGGGCCAGATGGCCTACTCCTGCTCCTATTTCTTATGTTCTTCAGTGTCCTACCATTTACCTTGTATGTTCTACCTTGGTTTGTCCTTCCAAAGTGCAATACCTCACACTTGTCTGCATTAAACTCCATTTGCCATTTTTCAGCCCATTTTTCTAGTTGGTCCAAATCCCTCTGCAAGCTTTGAAAACCTTCCTCACAATCCACTACACCTCCAATCTTTGTATCATCAGCAAATTTGCTGATCCAATTTACCACATTATCATCCAGATCATTGATATAGACGACAAACAACAACAGACCCAGCACTGATCCCTGTGGCACATCACACGAGTCACAGGCCTCCACTCAGAGAAGCAATCCTCCACTACCACTCGCTGGCTTCTTCCATTGAGCCAATGTCGAAACCAATTTACTTTCTCTCCATGTATACCTAGCAACTGAACCTTTCTAACTAACCTCCCATGCGGGACCTTGTCAAAGGCCTTCCTAAAATCCATGTAGACAACATCCACTGCCTTCCCACTTTCCTGGTAACCTCTTTGAAAAACTAATACCATAGGGACTAGCAGGGCAAATACGTGGGATAACAGGGATAACATTATGCAGGCACAATGGGCCGAATAGCCTCCTTCTGCACTGTAGGGATTCTATGATAAAGCTGGGGAATGAATAGTGGGGAATGCAGATGTTAAACCAATATTTTGCCTTCGCTTTCACAACGGAGGACTCAAGTTCCACCTCAATTGGAAAAGAAAATGCAGAGGTTATGAAAAGGGAGGAACTTAAAACGATTATCACTCGAGAAAAAGTACCAAGCAAACCATTAGGATAGAAGACAGACAAGTCCCTCAGGCCTGTATCTTCAGGTCTCAATGGATGTGATGTTGGAGATAGTTGATCCATTGGTTACAATATTCCAAAATTCCCTGGATGCGGGGAAGGTTCCAGTGGGTTAGACAAATGCTAATATAATGCCCTTATTCAAAAAAAGGAAGGGGGCAAAATGTAGTAACTGGATTGATTAGTAAGTTTGCGGATGACACAATGGGTGGTGGAATTGCTGATAGCAATGAGGACTGTTGGAGGATAAGGCAGGATATAGATCGGTTGGAGACTTGCACAGAGAGATGGCAGATAGAGTTTCATCATGACAAATGTGAGGTAATGTATTTTGGAGGGTCTAAAACAGATGGAAAATATACAGTAAATGGCAGAACTCTTTAGAGTATTGCTAGGTAGAGGGATCTGGGTGTACAGGTACATGTGTCACTGAAAGTGGCAACAAAAGTGGAGCAGGTAGTCAAGAAGTCATATGGCATGCTTGTCTTTATCGGCCAGGGCATTGAGTTTAAAAATTGGCAAATCATGCTGCAGCTTTATTGAACCTTAGTTAGGCTGCACCTGGAACAGAGTGTTCAATCCTGGTCGCCACACTACCAGAAGGATGTGGAGGCTTCGGAGAGGGTACAGAAAAGATTTACCAGGATGCTGTCTGGTATGGAGGGCGTTAGCTATGAGGAGAGGTTGGAGAAACTTGGTTTGTTCTCACTGGAACAATGGCGGTTAAGGGGATGACCTGATAGAAGCCTAAAGATTATGAGGGGCATGGACAGAGTGGATAGTCAGAAGCTTTTTCCCAGAGTCGAAGAGTCAGTTACTAGGGGGCACAGGTTTAAGGTGTGAGAGGCAATGTTTAAAGGAAACGTACGAGGCAAATTTGTTTTGTTTTACAGAGGGTGCTGGGTGCCTGGAATTCGCTGCCAGGGAAGGTAGTGCAAGTAGATACAATAGTGACTTTTAAAGGGTGTCCTGACAAATACATGAATAAGATGGGAATAGAGGGATATGGTCCCTGGAAGGGTAGGGGGTTTTAGTTGAGTAGGGCCATATGATTGGTATAGGCTCGGAGGGCAGAAGGGCCTGTTCCTGTGCTGTAAGTTTTTTTGTTCTTTACAGGCCAATTAGTTTAAAATCTGTCACTGGGGTATTGTTGGAATATATTATAAAGGAAGTAATAATAGGACACGAAGAAAGTCAAAAATGCAATCCATCAGAGTCAGCATGCTTTATCGAGTGTAAATCATGTTTGACTAATTTGCTTTAGTTCTTCAAATATGTAAGAAGCAAAGTGGATAATGGAGATACTGTAGATGTTGCCACTTATAGGAAACTGTGGGCACGCACATCCAGATTGCTCTGTATGTTAATGTTCTTGAGGGTTCTGCCATTTACAGTATAATTCACACCTAAATTTGAATCATCCAAAATGTATCACCTCACATTTGTCCAGATTAAGCTCTATCTCCCATTTCTGTGCCCAAGTCTCCAGTCTATCTATATTCTGTTGCATCCTCTGACAATCCTAGCACCAGTCTGCCATGTGGAACCTTGTCAAACTTCTTACTAAAGTCCATATAAACAACATCCACAGCCCTCCCCCCAAGAATTATCTTTGTTACCTCTTCAAAAACTCAATCATGTTGGTGAGACATGACCTTCCCCATACAAAACCATGTGCCTGTCACTGAGCAGTCCATTTTCTTCCAAATGTGCATATATCCTGTCCCTAAGCATCTTCTCCAAAAGCTTCCCCACCAGGGTCACTGGTTTATAATTTCCTGAATTATCTCCACTTCCATTCTTCAACAAGGGAATAACATTGGCTATTCTCTAGTCTTCTGGAACCTCGCTTGTGGTCAAAGAGGATGTGAACATATGTTAACTCCCCAGCTATTTCTCCCCTTACCACTCAGAGTAACCTGGAATAGATTCCATCAGGCTCCAGGGATGTGTCTACCTTAATGCAATTTAGGACACTCAATGCTTCCTCCTTCAATATATTGACATGCTCTAGAAATTCACACATCTATCGCTGACCTCAACATCTGTTATGTCCTCCTCATTGGAGAATACCAGTACATTCAAGGTCTCACTCATTTCCTATGGCTCCATACATAACTCTCCTCTCTTGTCCTCAAGTGGGCCTACTCTTTCTCTTGCTACTCTCTTGCTCCTAATATATGCTTAAAAAGCATTGGGATTCTCCTTGACCCTGTTTGCTAAAGGCATTTCATGGCCCTTTCTAGCCCTCCTCTAATTCTGCAATTTGCATATTCTTCAATCTTCTCAATCAGTTCCCCATATCAACCCTTGTTAAATCTTTGCTAAAATCCATATAAACTACAGCAGTTAAGCTAATAACAAGCAGCTGAAAGCTATATTGTGGGCACAGGCCATAACTACTTCATCTTAGTTTCTTACCTCCAGCAGCTTGTCCATCAAATCAGCCTGAATCAGCCAATTAAATAGAGCAATATTGAACAGTTCATCTGTTGACCTCTGAGCAAGTTTCAACATTTGTTCAAACTAGGGAAAAGTGAAAAGAATTAAAGCAATATCCAAATCATATACCCAGACGCTCTTACATACAGATAAACAAAATGCCTAACACTTTATTTTTATTCATTTGTTGGACATGAGCATTGCAGGCTGGCCAGCATTTATTGCCCATCCCAAGGTGCCCCTTGACAACGTGGTGGTGAGCTGCAGTCCATGTGATGTGGGTTAACTCACAAGGCCGTGAGGAAGAGAATTTCAGGTTTCTGACCCAGTGACTGCAAAGGAAACGCAATATATTTCCAAGTCAGGATGGTGAGTGGACGTAGTGTTCCCCATGTACCTGCTGCCCTTGTCCCTCCAGGTGGAAGTGATCGTGGGTTTGGAAGGTGCTGTCTAAAAATCTTTGGTGAATTGCTGCAGTGCATCTTGTAGATAGTACACACTGCTGCTACTGAGCATCAGTGGTGGAGGGAGTGGACGTTTGTAGATGTGGTGCCAATCAAGTGGGCTACTCTCTCAGCATGGTGTCAAGCTTCTTGAGTGTTGTTGGAGCTGCACCCATCCAATCAAGTTTTTTTTCCCCGACTTGTGCCTTGTAGATAGTGGACAGGGTTTTGGGATTCAGGAGGTGAGTTATTCGCCGCAGTGTTCCTAGCCTCTGACCTGTTCATACAGCCACTGTGTTTACGCAGTGAGTCCATTTGAGTTTCTGATCAATGGTAACCACATGAATGTTGATAGCAGGGGATTCAGTGATGGTTACACCATTGAATGTCATGGGGCAGTGGTTAGCGTGTCTCTTATTGGTAATGGTCATTGCCTGCCATTCGTGTGGCACAAATGTTACCCGCCACTTGTTAGCCTTAGCCTGGGTATTGACCAGATCTTGTTGCATTTGAACATGCATTGCTTCAGTAACTGAGGAGTCATGAGTGATGCTGAACATTGTGCAATCATCAACGAACATCTCCACTTAGAACATAGAACATAGAACATTACAGCGCAGAACAGGCCCTTCGGCCCACGATGTTGCGCCGACCAGTTACAAAACAATGACCCACTAGCCTAAACCAATCCCTTTTCATCCATAAACCTATCCACAGATCTTTTAAACGCCCCCAAACTAGGTGCATTTACAACTGCAGCTGGCAGGGCATTCCAGTCCCTCACCACCCTCTGGGTAAAGAACCTTCCCCTGACATCTGTCCTATAACTACCCCCTCTTAATTTAAAATCGTGCTCCCTCGTGCTAGCTTTCTCCATCCTAGGAAAAAGGCTATCACTATCTACCCTGTCTAAACCTCTAATCATCTTATATGTTTCAATAAGGTCCCCTCTTAGCCGCCTTCTTTCCAGCGAAAACAACCCCAAATCCCTCAATCTCTCCTCATAGGATCTCCCCTCCATACCAGGCAACATCCTGGCAAACCTCCTCTGCACCCTCTCCAAAGCCCCCACATCCTTCCTGCAATGCGGGGACCAGAACTGCACACAAAACTCCAAGTGCGGCCGCACCAGAGATGTGTACAGTTGCATCATGACGCTGCGACTCCTAAATTCAATCCCCCTACCAATAAACGCCAAAACTCCGTATGCCTTCTTAACAACCTTATCCACTTGATTCCCAACTTTCAGGGATCTATGTACACATACACCTAGATCCCTCTGCTCCTCCACACTATTCAAAGTCCTCCCGTTAGCCCTATACTCAACACATCTGTTATTCCTACCGAAATGAATTACCTCACACTTCTCCACATTAAACTCCATCCGCCACCTCTCAGCCCAGCTCTGCAACCTATCTAAGTCATCCTGCAAACTATGACACCCTTCCTCACAATCTACCACACCTCCGACTTTGGTGTCATCAGCAAACTTACTAATCCACCCAACTATACCCTCATCCAGATCATTAATAAAAATTACAAACAGCAGTGGCCCCAAAACAGATCCCTGAGGCACACCACTTGTAACCGAACTCCATGACGAATATTTCCCATCAACCACCACTCTCTGTCTCCTATCTGCTAGCCAATTCCTGATCCAATTACCTAGATCACCCCCAATCCCATACATCTGCATTTTCTGCAGAAGCCTACCATGGTGAACCTTATCAAACGCCTTGCTAAAATCCATATACACCACATCAACTGCCTTACCCCTATCCACCTCTTTGGTCACTTTCTCAAAGAACTCGATAAGGTTAGTAAGGCATGACCTACCCGCTACAAAACCATGCTGACTGTCTCTAATCAACTCATTACTTTCCAAATAACTATAAATCCTGTCTCTAATAATCCTTTCCAAAACCTTACCCACCACAGAAGTAAGACTCACCGGTCTATAATTCCCAGGGAAGTCCCTTCTCCCCTTCTTAAACAATGGGACAACATTTGCTGTCCTCCAATCTTCTGGTACTATACCAGAGACTAACGACGACCTGAAGATCAGAGCCAGAGGCTCCGCAATCACCCCTCTTGCCTCCCAAAGAATCCTAGGGTAAATCCCATCTGGACCAGGGGACTTATCTATTTTCAATCCCTCTAAAATATCCAGCACATCCCCCGTATCAACTGCAATACTATCTATTACACACCCCTGCACCCCAGTGTCCTCCTCAGCTACATTCCTGTCCCCTTGCGTGAACACCGAAGAGAAATATTGGTTCAACGCCTCTCCAATCTCCTCCGGTTCCACACACAACTTCCCTCTACTGTCTGTAACTGGCCCTAATCTTGTCCTAACCAACCTTCTGTTCTTGACATACCTGTGAAACGCCTTAGGGTTCTCCTTAATCCTATCAGCCAAAATCATCTCATGCCCTCTTTTAGCCCTTCTTAACTCCCTCTTCAACTCCCTCCTAGCCAATCTAAAACTTTCTAATGCACTACCTGAGCCCTCAAGCCTCATCCGAACATAAGCCTCCTTTTTCTTCCTAACCAACTTCTGACCTTATGATAGAGAGCAGGTCATTGATGAAGCAGCTGAAGATGAAGGCACCCAGGTTGATAAGGTTGTTAAGAAGGCGTACGGTGTGTTAGCTTTTATTGGTAGAGGGATTGAATTTTGGAGCCGTGAGGTCATGTTGCAACTGTACAAAACTCTGGTGCGGCCGTACTTGGAGTATTGCGTACAGTTCTGGTTGCCGCATTATAAGAAAGATGTGGAGGCATTGGAAAGGGTGCAGAGGAGGTTTACCAGGATGTTGCCTGGTGTGGTGAGAAGGTCTTAGGAGGAAAGGCTGAGGGACTTAAGGTTATTTTCGTTAGAGAGAAGAAGGTTAAGAGATGACCTAATTGAGGCATACAAGATGATCAAAGGGTGAGATAGGGTGGACAGTGAGAGCCTTTTATCTCGGATGGTGATGGCGAACATGAGGGGACACAGCTTTAAATTGAGGGGTGATAATTGTAGGACGGATGTCAGAGGTAGATTCTTTACTCAGAGGGTAGTATGGGCGTGGAATGCCCTGCCTGCAGCAGTTGTGGACTCGCCAACTTTAAGGGCATTCAAATGGTCAGTGGATAGGCATATGAATAACATTGGAATAGTTTAAGTTAGAGGGTCATTAGATTGGTTCCACTGGTCGGCGCAACATCGAGGGCCGAAGGGCCTGTACTGAGCTGTAATGTTCTTTGATTGGACCTCGGACCACAACCCTAAGAGACTCCTGTCCTGGAACTTAAACTAACATGCACACCCATCCTTCACCCAAACCCATGTATATAACAATCTCAACACACACCAATATAAAACACCAAGAGTAAGCAACATTAGAGCTTGTGGGACTGGGGGCAAAATACTGACATGGAATAAGGATTGGTTAAGTGACCGAAATCAAAGTGGAAGGAAAAATGGATCATTCTCAGATTGGCAAGCTGCACTGGGGAATAGCAAACATAATATGATAGCATTCTTCATTAAGATGGGATGAGAGGAGTCAAGTCCTCAACTGGGATCCTGAATCTAAGTAAAAGGAACTTGAGGGTAAGAGGTGCGAATTGGCAAGAATAATTAGGAACCTTAGAACGAACAAAGAAAATTACAGCACAGGAACAGGCCCTTTGGCCCATTAAGCCTGCACTGAAGAGTTTGACAGTAGATAGGCAATGGTTCATGTTTGAAGAACGTGTGCATGAATTAAGAAAGGGAAAATAGAGTATGAAGGTGAGATGGCGGGGGCATAAAAAGTGACTGTAAAAGTTTTACAGATCTGAAGCAGAAAAAGATTCAGAAAAAAGGAATGTAGGCCCTAACAGTCAGAAACAGGAGAATTCAAAATGGAGAACAAAGAAATAGCTGAGGATCTAAATTTGTACTTTGCTTCTATCTTCACAAAGGAAGACATCAATAATGTGCTAGAAGTTCTGAGAGAAACATGTTTTAGCAAGGAGCTGAAGGAAATCAGCATTTGTGAAGAAATGATTTAGAGAAATTGATGGAATTGTAGATTTTAAGAAGAAATTAGATACAGCTCAAGGTTAAAGCCATCAAGGGATAAGGAGGGAAAACGAGAGTCAGGATATTGAATTTGATGACCAGCCATTATCAAAATGAATGGTGGAGCAGGTTCGAAGGGCTGAATGGCCTACCCTTGCTTCTAGTTTCAACATTCAGCCGGATAGTTTAGATGTAGTTAATGGGGAGCTAGATAAGCATTGGAGGATGCAGGGAATAGAAATTACAGTGTCAGTGTTAAATGAAGGAGTGGGAGGAGTCTCAAATGAAGCATGAACACCAGCATGGACTGGTTAGCTCAAATCATCTGTTTCTCTGCTATAAATTCGAGGCAATTCCAAATAATTATGCATACACCATTCCTTGTACATTCAGCAATAGATACACTCAAACTGTATTCAGATACTAACGTGCTGCGATGCCTCCTCATTACTCAACATGTTGGGGTCAGATGACAGAACTGGAGGACCAGGTAGCTTGGGGACGCTAGGAGATTGTGGAGCAGCCTTACTTTGATTCACCAGCTCTTGCAATGTGTCCGAGATGCACTTGTAACAACTCAACCTGAAGAACACAACACAAGAGTGAAGATCAGTTAATAAGCAGGAGGTGAATTTAGACAAAGTTCAGGTTTGGGATCAGGTGGGGCTCAGGTTTGGGTTTGCAATGAGGCAAGTCTTAGACTGGGGATGGTCAGTGGATCTGTGCACTGAGGTTTAGGGTCAGGCTAAACATCAGCTCAAGTTTAGGGTCAAGTGCAGATCAGACATGGGGAAGCTGGGTTTGGGGAGTTGCGGTCACCATCAGGATGACTCGGGGTCAGGCAGGGTATTGACAGTCAATTCTCATCTGAAGTTGAGATCTCTCCACATATGTGGGCTGCTCACCTCTCCTGGAAGGCTTGTTGTCCCACAGGATCCTCCTCTGGCTCACCGTTCTTGTAATAATGAAGTCCCAGGCCCTGTGGATCTGTCTTATCAGCGGCACTGAGGCTCAACTCAGCCACAGCCTCATAATAACGCACTGCAGAGAAAAGGAGGGATAAAGAACCATGAACCAACCTCACCATTACCATGGTGTGCACCCTCGCCAAATAACACAAACTTCATCTCTCCTTGGTGCCCACAATCTGTGCAAAGCTTAACACTCCTACCTTGTCTGAACTGTGCACAGACACTAGAAAGGTCGATCTGGTGTCCAATCTCCTGGTACAGACGCAGAGACTCTCTCATGGTCTTCTCCTTCTCGGCCTTGTTCTGAATCTGTCTCGCACACTGCAGCAGCTCATTCGCCTGAAATTACAACAATCAGCAATGGAGAATCAGTGTTAAGGTTATAAGGATCAGTGCAGTCAGCTAATGGTCAGTGAGTGTGGGGGCCAGCCAATGGTCAGTGAGTGTGGGGGCCAGCCAATGGTCAGTGAGTGTGAGGGCCAGCCAATGGTCAGTGAGTGTGGGGGCCAGCCAATGGTCAGTGTGGGTGGGGGCCAGCCAATGGTCAGTGTGTGTGGGGGCCAGCCAATGGTCAGTGTGGGTGGGGGCCAGCCAATGGTCAGTGTGTGTGGGGGCCAGCCAATGGTCAGTGTGTGTGGGGGCCAGCCAATGGTCAGTGAGTGTGGGGGCAAGCCAATGGTCAGTGTGGGTGGGGGCCAGCCAATGGTCAGTGTGTGTGGGGGCCAGCCAATGGTCAGTGTGTGTGGGGGCCAGCCAATGGTCAGTGAGTGTGGGGGCCAGCCAATGGTCAGTGTGGGTGGGGGCCAGCCAATGGTCAGTGTGTGTGGGGGTCAGCCAATGGTCAGTGAGTGTGGGGGCAAGCCAATGGTCAGTGTGTGTGGGGGCCAGCCAATGGTCAGTGTGGGTGGGGGCCAGCCAATGGTCAGTGTGGGTGGGGGCCAGCCAATGGTCAGTGTGGGTGGGGGCCAGCCAATGGTCAGTGTGTGTGGGGGTCAGCCAATGGTCAGTGTGGGTGGGGGCCAGCCAATGGTCAGTGTGGGTGGGGGCCAGCCAATGGTCAGTGTGTGTGGGGGCCAGCCAATGGTCAGTGTGTGTGGGGGCCAGCCAATGGTCAGTGAGTGTGGGGGCCAGCCAATGGTCAGTGTGTGTGGGGGCCAGCCAATGGTCAGTGAGTGTGGGGGCCAGCCAATGGTCAGTGTGGGTGGGGGCCAGCCAATGGTCAGTGAGTGTGGGGGCCAGCCAATGGTCAGTGAGTGTGGGGGCCAGCCAATGGTCAGTGTGTGTGGGGGCCAGCCAATGGTCAGTGTGTGTGAGGGCCAGCCAATGGTCAGTGAGTGTGGGGGCCAGCCAATGGTCAGTGTGGGTGGGGGTCAGCCAATGGTCAGTGTGTGTGGGGGTCAGCCAATGGTCAGTGAGTGCAGGTCAGTAAAAGGTCAGTGAATAAAGAACAAAGAACAAAACAGCACAGGAACAGGCCCTTCAACCCTCCAACCCTGCATCGATCATGTGTTCCGAACTAGACCATCCGTTTGTATCCCTCTATTCCCAGTCTGTTCATGTGGCTTTCTAGATAAGTCTTAAATGATCATCGCGTGTTTGCCTCAACCACCTTGCTTGGTAGTGCATTCCAGGCCCCCACCACATGTGTAAAATACACCCCCCCCACGTATCTGTATTGAACCTTGCCTCCCTTACCTTGAACTTGTGTTTGTCATTTCTGACCTGGGAAAAAGCTTCCAACTGTTCACCCTATCTATGCCCTTCATAATTTTACGAACTGCCATTAGGTCGCCCCTCAAGGGCAAGGTAGGTGTAGGAAAATGCTTTGTTAAGATGGCGGCGCGGGCTCTTTGGGCCGAAGGGCCTGTTTCCCGTGTGGGTTATTCTTTGTTCATCCTCCGTCTTTCCAGGGAGAACAACCTTGTTTCCTCAATCTCACCTCATAGCTAAGACCCTCCATACCAGTCAACATCCTGGTAAACCTTTTCTGTACTCTCTCCAAAGCCTCCACATCCTTCTGGTAGTGCGGCGACCAGAGCTGGATGCAGTATTCCAAATGTGGCCTAACCAATGTTCTATATAGCTGCAACATCATATGCCAACTTTTATACTCAATGCTTCACCCAATAAAGGCAAGCATGCCAAATGCCTTCTTCACTACCTTTTCCACCAGGGTTGCCACCTTTAAGGATCTCTCTGTGCGTCTATACTCCTGACGGTTCTGCTGCTATTTATTGTATAGCTCCCCCCTGCATTAGATCTACCAAAATGCATCACTTGGAATTTAATCCAGACAAATGCAATCTGCCATTTCTCCACCCAATTTTCAAGCCTATCTGTATCCTGCTGTATTCTCTGACAATGTTCATCACTATCCGCAATTCTAGCGCACTTTGTGTCGTCCGTAAATTTACTAACCAGACCAGCTATATATTCTTCCAAATCACTTATACATATCACAAACAGCAAACGTTCCAGTACAGAGCCCTGTAGAACACCACTAGTAAAAAGTCTGACAACACCAGGTTTAAATCCAACCGATTTATTTGATAGTAAACTCAAAAGCTTTCAAGGTTTCCATCTTCGTCAGGTGGATAGAACATAGAACATTACAGCACAGAACAGGCCCTTCGGCCCACGATATTGCGCCGACCAGTTATAAAAACAATGACCCACTAACCTAAACCAATCCCTTTTTGTCCATAAACCTATCCACGGATCTCTTAAATGCCCCCAAACTAGGCGCATTTACAACTGCAGCTGGCAGGGCATTCCAATCCCTCACCACCCTCTGGGTAAAGAACCTACCCCTGACATCCGTCCTATAACTACCACCCCTTAATTTAAAGCCGTGCCCCCTCGTGCTAGATTTCTCCATCAGAGGAAAAAGGCTATCACTATCTACCCTATCTAACCTCTAATCATCTTATATGTTTCAATAAGATCCCCTCGCAGCCTCCTTCTTTCCAGCAAAAACAACCCCAAATCCCTCAGCCTCTCCTCATAGGACCTCCCCTCCATACCAGGCAACATCCTGGTAAACCTCCTCTGCACCCTCTCCAAAGCCTCTACATCCTTCCTGTAATGTGGGGGGGACAAGAACTGCACACAGTACTCCAAGTGCGGCCGCACCAGAGTTGTGTACAGTTGCAACATGACTCTGCGACTCCTAAATTCAATCTCCCTACCAATAAACGCCAAGACACCGTATGCCTTCTTAACAACCTTATCTACTTGACTCCCAACTTTCAGGGATCTATGTACACATACACCTAGATCCCTCTGCTCCTCCACACTATTCAAAGTCCTCCCGTTAGCCCTATACTCGACACATCTGTTATTCCTACCAAAGTGAATTACCTCACACTTCTCCGCATTAAATTCCATCCGCCACCTCTCGGCCCAGCTCTGCAACCTGTCTAAGTCACCCTGCAAACTATGACACCCTTCCTCACAATCTACCACATCTCCGACTTTGGTGTCATCAGCAAACTTACTAATCCACCCAACTATACCCTCATCCAGATCATTAATAAATGTATGGAGTGTTCTGGCCTCAGACTGTTATATGCTCTGTCTGAGGCCAGAACTCTCCATCCACCTGACAAAGAGGGAAACCCCAAAAGCTTGTGAGTTTACTATCAAATTAATAGGTTGGACTTAAACCTGGTGTTGTGAGACTTCTTACTGTGTTTACCCCAGACCAACGCCGGCACCTCCACATCATGAACGCCACTAGTCACAGATCTCCAATCAGAAAAAGACCCTTCCACTGCTATCCTGTCTTCTGTGGCCAAGATGTGGGTATGCCGGTGTTGGACTGGCGTAAACACAGTAAAAAGTCTGACAACACCAGGTTTTAGTCCAACCTATTTATTTGATAATAGACTCACAAGCTTTCGAGGTTTCCCTCTTCGTCAGGTGAATGGAGAGTTCTGGCCTCAGACAGAGCATATAAAGCACAGACAGTTTAGAGATTACTGATTAGAATGCGAATCCTTACACCTAACCTGCTGTTCAAGTCCTGAAGTGGCTGATAATGTGAGTGGAAGGAGCACTGATCACAGGTTAAAGAGATGTGTATTGTCTCCAGGCAGTACAGTAAGTGAGGTTTTACAAACCCAGGCAAGTCACGGGGGTTACAGATAGTGCGACATGAACTCAAGATCCCCGTTGAGACCGTCCTCATGTGTGCGGAACTTGGCTATCAGTCTCTGTTCAGCGACTCTGCGCTGTCGTGTGATAGGTATGTCCCTGTCAGGCAAGGAGGATTTGGGAGGCCCAGGGAACCGTGGTGCACTAAAAAAGTTGATTCGTTGGTTAGGAAGAAAAAGGAGGCTTATGTTCGGATGAGGCTTGAGGGCTCAGGTAGTGCATTAGAAAGTTTTAGATTGGCTAGGAGGGAGTTGAAGAGGGAGTTAAGAAGGGCTAAAAGAGGACATGAGATGACTTTGGCTGATAGGATTAAGGAAAATCCTAAGGCGTTCTATAGGTGAGTCAAGAATAGAAGGTTGGTTAGGGCAAGATTAGGGCCAGTTACAGACAGTAGAGGGAAGTTGTGTGTGGAACCGGAGGAGATTGGAGAGGCGTTGAACCAATATTTCTCTTCGGTGTTCACGCAAGGGGACAGGAATGTAGCTGAGGAGGACACTGGGGTGCAGGGGTGTAAAATAGACAGTATTGCAGTTGATACCGGGGATGTGCTGGATATTTTAGAGGGATTGAAAATAGATAAGTCCCCTGGTCCAGATGGGATTTACCCTAGGAATCTCTGGGAGGCAAGAGAGGTGATTGCAGAGCATCTGGCTCTGATCTTCAGGTCGTCGTTGGTCTCTGGTATAGTACCGGAAGATTGGAGGATAGCGAATGTTGTCCCATTGTTTAAGAAGGGGAGAAGGGACTTCCCCAGGAATTATAGACTGGTGAGTCTTACTTCTGTTGTGGGCAAGGTTTTAGAAAGAATTATTAGGGATAGGATTTATAGTTATTTGGAGAGTAATGAATTGATTAGAGACAGTCAGCATGGTTTTGTAGCAGGTAGGTCATGCCTTACTAACCTTATTGAGTTCTTTGAGAAAGTGACCAAAGAGGTGGATGGGGGTAAGGCAGTTGACGTGGTATATATGGATTTTATTAAGGCGTTTGATAAGGTTCACCATGATAGGCTTCTGCAGAAAATGCAGATGTATGGGATTGGGGGTGATCTAGGTAATTGGATCAGGAATTGGCTAGCAGATAAGAGGCAGAGGGTGGTGGTTGATGGTAAATATTCGTCATGGAGTTCGGTTACAAGTGGTAGAACAAAGAACAACACAGCACGGGAAACAGGCCCTTCGGCCCAACGAGCCCGCGCCGCCGTCCCATGGTCAGTGACCTATTCATGATTTTAGTCTATGCCCAATGTGTGAGGATCAGGGAGGTCCAATATAGGGACAATTTGTTACCCAATCAATCAGCCTAAAAGCACATTTTTGGGATGTGGGAGGAAACCGGAGCACCTGAAGGAAACCCACGCAACCACGGGGACAACGCGCAAACTCCCACGGACACAGGCCCAAATCCATGTGTCCGCACAGCAACACAGATAGTCTCTGAGCTGTCATGTTGCCCTCGAGATGTCCAGTTTAAGCACACCAACGACATGAAGCAGTAGGCAACTCCCGAAGCAACATCCAAGAGCAGCCCACCACAACCTGCCGCACGCATGCCCCTTGCTGGACTTAAAACACATCCCTTGCTGGTGTGCCTCAGGGATGTGTTTTGGGGCCACTGCTGTTTGTAATTTTTATTAATGATCTGGATGAGGGTATAGTTGGGTGGATTAGTAAGTTTGCTGATGACACCAAAATCGGAGGTGTGGTAGATTGTGAGGAAGGGTGTCATAGTTTGCAGGGTGACTTAGACAGGTTGCAGAGCTGGGCTGCGAGGTGGCGGATGGAGTTTAATGCGGAGAAGTGTGAGGTAATTCATTTCGGTAGGAGTAAGAGATGTGTTGAGTATAGGGCTAACGGGAGGACTTTGAATAATGTGGAGGAGCAGAGGGATCTAGGTGTTTGTGTACATAGATCCCTGAAAGTTGGGAATCAAGTAGAAAAGGTTGTTAAGAAGGCATACGGTGTCTTGGCATTTATTGGTAGGGGGATTGAATTTAGGAGTCGCAGCGTCATGTTGCAACTGTACACAACTCTGGTGCGGCCGCACTTGGAGTTTTGTGTGCAGTTCTGGTCCCCACATTACAGGAAGGATGTGGAGGCTTTGGAGAGGGTGCAGAGGAGGTTTACCAGGATGTTGCCTGGTATGGAGGGGAGGTCCTATGAGGAGAGACTGAGAGATTTGGGGTTGTTTTCGCTGGAAAGAAGGAGGCTGCGAGGGGATCTTATTGAAACATATAAGATGATTAGAGGTTTAGATAGGGTGGATAGTGATAGCCTTTTTCCTCGGATGGAGAAAGCTAGCATGAGGGGGCATGGCTTTAAATTAAGGGGGGGTAGTTACAGGACGGATTTCAGGGGTAGGTTCTTTACCCAGAGGGTGGTGAGGGATTGGAATGCCCTGCCAGCTGCAGTTGTAAATGCGCCTAGTTTGGGGGCGTTTAAGAGATCTGTGGATAGGTTTATGGACGAAAAGGGATTGGTTTAGATTAGTGGGTCAGTGTTTTTTTTTAAAAACTGGTTGGCGCAACATCGTGGGCCGAAGGGCCTGTTCTGCGCTGTAATGTTCTATGCCTCCCATTTTAAAAAAAACCCCTAAACTAATCCCAATTGCTCGCATTTGGCCCAAATCCCTCTATACCCGTCGTATCCAAGTAACTATCTAAATGCTTTTTAAAACACAAAATTGTACCCACCTCTACTACTACCTCTGGCAACTTGTTCCAGACACTCATCACCCTCCGTATGAAAAAATTGCCCCTCTGGACAATTTTATATCTCTCCTCTCTCACCTTAAACCTATGCCCTCTAGTTTTAGACTTCCCTACATTTGGGAAAAGATATTGACTCGCTGATATGTGCCTCTCATCATTTTTACCTCTATAAGATCACCCCTCGTTCTCCTACGCTCTAGAGAAAAAATTCCCAGTCTATCCAGCCTCTCCTTATAACCCAATCCATCAAGTCCTGGTAGCATCCCAATAAATCTTTTTTGCACTCTTTTCTAGTTTAATAATATCCTTTCTATAATAGGGTTACCAGAACTGCACACCATATTCCAAATGTGGTCTTACCAATAGAACACAGAACATAGAACATTCCAGCTCAGTACAGGCCCTCCGGCCCTCGATGTTGCGCTGACCAGTGGAACCAATCTAATGACCCTCTAACCTAAACCATTACAATATTATCCATATGCCTATCCACTGACCATTTGAACGCCCTTAAAGTTGGCGAGTCCACAACTGCTGCAGGCAGGACATTCCACACCCTTACTACCCTCTGAATAAAGAACCTACCTCTGACATCTGTCCTATAATTACCACCCCTCAATTTAAAACTATGTCCCCTCGTGTTCGCTATCAATGTCTTCTACAACTTCAATAAGACATTCCAACGGCTGTATTCAATGTTCGGACCGATGAAACCAAGCTTGCCGTATGTCTTCTTCACCACTCTGTCCACCTGTGACTCCACTTTCATGGAGCTATGAACATGTACCTCTAGATCTCTTTGTTCTGTAACTCTCCCCAACACCCTACCATTAACTGAGTAAGTCCTGTCCTCGTTCAATCTATCAAAATGCATCACCTTGCATTTGTCTAAATTAGAACATAGAACACTACAGCACAAACAGGCCCTTCGGCCCACGAGTTGCGCCGATCACATCAACACCTACCAGTCTATAAACCTATCTATAACCCCCAATCCCATAAAACACCATATACTCATCCAGAAGTCTTTTAAAAGACCCCAGCGAGTTCGCCTCCACCACCATTGACATTAAACTCCATCTGCCATTCATCAGCCCACTGGCCCAATTGATCAAGATCCCATTGCAACTGGAGATAACTTTCTTCACTGTCCACTATGCCACCAATCTCAGACTCCTCTGCAAACTTACTAACCATGCCTCCTATATTCTCATTCAAATCATTAATATAAATGACAAATAACAGTGGGCCCAGCACTGATCCCTGAGGCACACCGCTGGTCACAGGCCTCCAGTTTGAAAAACAATTCTCTACAACCACCCTCTGGCTTCTGTCAGGAAAAAGTCCTGACGAAGGGACTAACCTGAAAGCTTGTGAGTTTACTATCAAATAAATCGGTTGGATTAAAACCTGGTGTTGTCAGACTTTTTACTGTGTTTACCCCAGTCCAACGCCGGCATATCCACATTCTGTCAAGAAGTCAATTTTGTATCCATTTAGATACCTCACCCTGGATCCTGAGATTTAACCTTATGCAACAACCTACCATGCGGTACCTTGTCAAAGGCCTTGCTAAAGTCCATGTAGACAACATCAACTGCACTGCCCTCATCTACCTTCTTGGTTACCCCTTCAAAAAACTCAATCAAATTTGTGAGACGTGATTTTCCACTCACAAAGCCATGCTGACTGTTCCTAATCAGTCCTTGTGTCTCTAAATGTCTGTAGATCCTGTCTCTCAAAATACCTTCCAACAATTTACCCACCACAGATGTGAGGCTCACTGGCCTGTAGTTCCCAGGCTTTTCCCTGCAGCCCTTTTTAAACAAAGGCACAACATTTACCACTCTCCAATCTTCAGGCACCTCACCCTTGGCTATTGATGATTCAAATATCTCGGCTAGGGGACCCGCAATCTCCTCCCTAGGCTCCCACAATGCCCTGAGGTACACTTCATCAGGTCCTGGGGATTTATTTACCTTGATGCACTTTAAGACTTCCAGCATCTCCTTCTCTGGATGATGTACACTCCTCAAGACATCGCTATTTATTTCCCCAAGTTCCCTAACTTCCATGCTTTTCTCAAGTGAACATTGATGAGAAATATTTATTTAGGATCTCACCCATCTCTTGTGGATCCGCACATAGGTGACCTTATTGACCCTTAAGAGGCCCTATTCTTTCCCTTGTTACTCTTTTTGCCCTTTATATACTTATCGAAGCTCTTTGGATTTTCCTTTGCCGTATCTGCCAAAACAATCTCGTATCCTCTTTTTGCCCTCCTAATTTCTCTTAACTTGACTCCTACACCCCGTATACTCTTCAAGGGATTCACTTGATCCCAGCTGCCTATGCACGTCATAGATCATAGAACATTCCAGCGCAGTCCAGGCCCTTCGGCCCTTGATGTTGCGCTGACCAGTGGAACCAATCAAATGACCCTCTAACCTCTTTATTCTTCTTGACCAGGTTCTTAATATCCTGAGTCATCCAGGATTTCCTACTTCTGCCAGCCTTGCCCTTCACTCAAAGAGAAATGTGTTTATCCTGAACCCTGGTTAACACACTTTTGAATGCATGCCACTTACCAGACATCCCTTTGCCTTCCCACAGACTCCCCCAATTAACTTTTGGAAGTTCCCTACCTGATACCATCAAAATTGGCCTCGTCCCAATTTAGAATTTTAATTTTGTTATGGGTCAGGAGTGTTATGGGTTGGGTGTATCTGTGATCAAAAGCACCAACACTGAAAGAAAGGAATTAGGTTGACTCATGTTCAAACTGAGCTCATGGCCTCTGGTTCCTGAGCCCAGCCCTTACCTTGGAACACACTGCGTCATCATTGCTGTACAGCAGGGGACACGTATCTCTCAGATGATTACTGATGGCATCGACCGAGGCGTTATCCCCAATGTAACGGTTGATAAGTGAGGTAATGAGTGCCCCACACAACTCCTTCCCCCGGATAACCAAGTCCCGGAATGGTATTGATTTCAATTGTTCCTGGAGTTCCTGCAGAAAATCCAAGCACAGATTAAATGTTATAAAGTTGAAACAAAACACAAAGGTATGGGAGAGACAGAGTTAGATATCACACAGAACTAGTTAGGATCACATAAAACAGAGAGTGTATCTGTAAAGGCACATGTCAACATGCACATGATTCATCAGGTTAACATAAGAACAAACAGCTGGAGCAGGCCATTCGATCCTGCTCTGCCATTCATTGTGATGATGGCGTATCATCAAATTCAATGTTGTGATCCCCCTCTTCTCCTCAGCTCAGTTCCAAAATGTTTACCCCTTATGCTCAACCATGACCCCTAGTTCTGGATTCCCCCCCCCATTGGGAGCATTCTTTCTGAATCAAACCTGTCTAACCCTGTTTGAACTTCACAAGGTTTTATGAGCTTCCTTCTCACTCTTCTAAAAGCCAATGAATATAATTCTAACTGACTTAATCTCTCCTCATATGACAGAGCTGCCATCCCCGAATTCAGTCTGGTAAACCTTCGCTGTACTCCCTCTGTAGCAAGGATATCCTTCCTCCAGTAAGGACCCCAAAAATGCCCACAATACTCCAGGTGTGGAGTACTCCTGCACACAATTCTCCAGGGACTAGCTGAATATACCCCAGAATACTGAGAGAGTTATGGGAGGAAATTGCTGGGGCCTTGAGAGAAATCTTTGTATCCTCACTGGCTACAGGGGAGATCCCAGAGGATTGGAGAATAGCCAATGTTGTGCCTTTGTTTAAGAAGAGTAGAAAGAATAATCCAGATAATTACAGGCTGGTGAGCCTTACATCAGTGGTAGGGAAATTATTGGAGAGGATTCTTCAAGACAGAATTTATTCCCACTTGGAAATATGCAAGACTTCTTGAGAAGGTGAGAGGGCATGGGATCCAAGGGCCTTTGGCCTTGTGGATCCAGAACTGGCTTGCCTGCAGAAGGCAGAGAGTGGTTGTGGATGGGTCTTTTTCGGAATGGAGGTCAGTCACCAGTGGGGTGCCCCAGGGATCTGTTCTGGGACCCTTGCTGTTTGTCATTTTCATAAATGACCTGGATGAGGAAGTGGAGGGATGGGGTAGCAAGTTCGCTGATGACACGAAGGTCGGCGGTATTGTGGATGGTCTGGAAGGATGTCAAAAGTTGCAGCAGGACATAGATAGGATGCAGGAATGGGCGGAGAAGTGGCAGATGGACTTCAACGCGGATAAATGTGTAGTCGTCCATTTCGGCAGAACCAACGGGATGAACGAGTACACTATTAAGGGCAGGGGTCTTAGTAGCGTTGAAGAGCAGAAGGATCTCGGGGTCCGGGTTCACAGGACTCTTAAATCGGCCTCGCAGGTGGAGGAGGTGGTCAAGAAGGCGTATGGTGTACTGGCCTTCATTAATCGAGGGATTGAGTTTAGAAGTCGGGAGGTAATGCTGCAACTTTACAGGACCCTCGTCAGGCCTCATTTGGAGTACTGTGCGCAGTTCTGGTCGCCTCACTATAGGAAAGACGTAGAAGCTATTGAAAGGGTGCAGAGGAGATTTACAAGGATGTTGCCTGGACTGGGAGGCATGCCTTATGAAGATAGGTTGAGGGAGTTGGGACTCTTTTCCCTGGAGAGGCGAAGGTTGAGAGGCGACCTGATAGAAGTTTATAAAATGTTGAGAGGAATAGATAGGGTGGACTCTCAGAGGCTATTTCCCCGGGTTGAAATGGTCGCTACGAGAGGACACAGATTTAAGGTGCGGGGAGGGAAGTACAGAGGTGATGTTAGGGGTAAGTTTTTCACTCAGAGGGTGGTGAGTGAATGGAATCGGCTGCCGTCGTCGGTGGTGGAGGCGAACTCGCTGGGGTCTTTTAAAAGACTTCTGGATGAGTATATGGGGTTTAATGGGATTGGGGGTTATAGATAGGTCTATAGATTGGTGGGGTTGATGCGATCGGCGCAACTCGAGGGCCGAAGGGCCTGTTTGTGCTGTAATGTTCTATGTTCTAAGTGGACGTATTAGTGAGAGGCAACATAGTTTTGTGAAGGGGAGGTCGTGTCTCACTAACTGGATCAAGTTTTTTGAGGAAGTGATGAAGATGATTGATGAGGGTGGGGCAGTGGATGTTGTCTACATGGACTTCATTAACATCTTTGACAAGGTCCCTCATGGCAGACTGGTGCAGAAGGTGAAGTCACATGGGATCAGAGGTGAGCTGGCAAGGTGGCTACAAAACTGGCTCGGTCAAAGAAGACAAAGGGTAGCAGGGCAAGGGTGTGTTTCTGAATGGAGGGCTGTGACAAATGATGTTCCTCAGGGATCATAGAACATAGAACATAGAACATTACAGCACAAACAGGCCCTTCGGCCCTCGAGTTGCGCCGATCGCATCAACCCCACCAATCTATAGACCTATCTGTAACCCCCAATCCCATTAAACCCCATATACTCATCCAGAAGTCTTTTAAAAGACCCCAGCGAGTTCGCCTCCACCACCGACGACGGTAGCCGATTCCAATCACTCACTACCCTCTGAGTGAAAAACTTACCCCTAACATCACCTCTGTACTTCCCTCCCCGCACCTTAAATCTGTGTCCTCTCGTAGCGACCATTTCAACCCAGGGAAATAGCCTCTGAGAGTCCACCCTATCTATTCCTCTCAACATTTTATAAACTTCTATCAGGTCGCCTCTCAACCTTCGCCTCTCCAGGGAAAAGAGTCCCAGCTCCCTCAACCTATCTTCATAAGGCATGCCTCCCAGTCCAGGCAACATCCTTGTAAATCTCCTCTGCACCCTTTCAATAGCTTCTACGTCTTTCCTATAGTGAGGCGACCAGAACTGCGCACAGTACTCCAAATGAGGCCTGACGAGGGTCCTGTAAAGTTGCAGCATTACCTCCCGACTCCTAAACTCAATCCCTCGATTAATGAAGGCCAGTACACCATACGCCTTCTTGACCACCTCCTCCACCTCCCATCAGTGCTGGGACCTCTGCTAAAAATGATCTGGAGGAAAATGTAACTGATTAGTAAGTTTGTGACAACACAAAGGTTGGCGGCGGATTTACGGATAGTAATGAGGACCAGAGGACACAGCAGAATCTAGATCAGTTGGAGACTTACATGGAGATGGAGTTTAATCCGGACAAATGTGAGGTAATGCATTTTGGAAGGTCGAATACAGATAAGAAATATACAGTAAATGGCAAAACCCTTAAGAGTATTGACTGGCAGAGTGATCTGGGTGTACAGGTACACAGGTCACTGAAAGTGACAATGCAGGAGGAAAGGTAGTCAAGAAGGCATACGGCATGTTTGCCTTCATCGACTAGGGCACTGAGTTTAAAAACTGGCAAGTCATATTGCAACTTTATAGAACCTTAGTGAGGCCGCACTTGGAATATAGAGTTCAATTCTGGTCGCCACACTACCAGAGGATGTGAAGGCTTTGGAGAGGGTACAGAAAAGATTTACCAGGATGTTGCCTGGCATGGAGGGCATTAGCTATGAGGAGAGGTTGGAGAAACTTGGTTTGTTCTCACTGGAGTGACGGAGGTTGAGGGGAGACCTGATAGAAGTCTACAAGATTGAGAGGCATGGACAGAGTGGATAGTCAGAAGCTTTTTCCCAGGGTGGAAGAGTCAGTTATGAGGGGGCACAGGTTTAAGGTGTGAGGGACAAGGTTTAAAGGAGATACACAAGGCAGATGTTTTACACAGAGAGTAGTGGGTATCTGGAACTCGTTGTCGGGGAGGTAGTGGAAGCGGATATGATAGTGACTTTTAAGGGGCATCTTGACAAGTTCATGAATTGGATGGAAATAGAGGGAAGAAAGTTTTAGTTAAGTTGGGCAGCATGGTCAGTGCAAGCTTGAAGGGCCAAAGGGCCTGTTCCTACGCTGTAATTTTCTTTCCTTTGCGTGGCCTCACCAACATCCTATACAATTGCAGCAAAACATCCCTATCCTCAAATTCTCTCATTATGCAGGCCAACATACCATTTGCCTTCTTTACTGCTTGCTGTACCTGCATGCTTACTTTCAGTGCCTGAATGGCTCGCTGAGTACCCACCCTTCTCAATTTTCACCCATTCAAGTAATAATCTGTCTTTATACTATTGCTACCAAAGTGGATAATCTCATATTTATCCACATTGTTCTGCATCTGCCATCGAATCCCTGTAGTGCTCAAGGAGGCCATTTGGCCCATCGGGTCTGCACTGATCACAATCTCACCCAGACCTGGTTCCCGTAATCCCACATATTTACATTGCTCATTCCCTTGACACTACGGTCAATTTAGTATGGCCAGTCAACCTAACCCACACATCTTTGGACTGTGGGAGGAAACCGGAGTATCCGGAGGAAACCCACGCACACACAGGAAGAATGTGTAAACTCCAAAGACAGTGGCCCGAGGCCGGAATTGAACCTGGGTCCCTGGCGTTGTGAGGTAGCAGTGCTAACAACTGTGCCATGTGTTTGCCAATTCACTCAGCCTGTCAAAATCATGCTGAAGCATCTCTGTAACCTCCTGACAGTTCACCCTCTCTCCCAACTTTGTACCATCTGCAAATTTGGAGCTGAAACATTTAATTCCTTCTTCCAAAACATTAATATGGGAACAGTTGGAGTCCCAGCACAGATCCCGGCGGTGCGGGCTTGTTGGGCTGAAGGGCCTGTTTCCCGTGCTGTGTTGTTCTTTGTTCTTGGTAGATCCCTGCAGGACCCCACTAGTCACTGCCTGCTAATCAGAAAAAGGCCCATTTATGCCAACTATGCTTTCTATCTGCTAACCAACTTTCTGTTCATCTCAAGACATTATCCACAATTGTTACCAGGATTAAGGGGGGCCCAAAAGGGGTCACCGAGTCTAAAACTGGAGGGCAGAGGTTTAAGGTGAGAGGAGAGAGATACGAAAGTGTCCAGAGGGGCAATTTTTTCACACACAGAGGATGGTGAGTATCTGGAACAAGCTGCCAGAGGTAGTAATCGAGGCGGGTACAATTTTGTCTTTTAAAAAGCATTCAGATAGTTACATGGGTACGATGGGTATAGAGGGATATAGGCCAAATGAAGGAAATTGGGATTAGCTTGGGGGTTTTACAAAAAAAAAGGGTGGCATGGACAAGTTGGGCTGAAGGGCTTGTTTCCATGCTGTAAACCTCTCTGACTCAACGACTGTATCATTAAGAAAAATTCTAAGGCTTTTTATACATATATAAAGAGCAAGAGTAGCTAGGGAGAGGGTTGGCCCACTCAAGGACAGGGAGAGAAACTATGCATGGAGCCAGTGGAAATGGACGTGGTATTAAATGAGTACTTTGTGCCAGTATTCACCAAAGGACTTGATGAATTATGAATCTGGGAAAGGGTTTGACTCATGTTGAGATCAAAAATGTGGTGGTATTGGGGTTCTTGAGAAATATTAAGGTAGACAAGTTGCCAGAGCCTGATGGGATATACCCCAGAATACTGAGAGAAGCAAGGGAGGAAATTGCTGGGGCCTTGAGAGAAATTTTTGTATCCTCACTGGCTACGGAGGAGATACCAAAGGATTGGAGAATAGCCAATGTTGTTCCTTTGTTTAAGGAGGGTAGCAAGAATAATCCAGCTAATTCCAGGCCGGTGAGCCTTACAACAGTGGTAGGGAAATAATTGGGAGAGGATTCTTTGAGACAGAATTTATTCCCATGTGGAAATAAGTGGAGATATTAGCAAGAGGCAGCATGGTTTTGTGAAGTGGGGGGGGAGGTCGTGTCTCACTAACTTGATCGAGTTTTTTGAGGAGGTGATGAAGATGATTGATGAGGGTGGGGCAGTGGATGTTGTCTACATGGACTTGAGTAAGGCCTTTGACAAGGTCCCTCATGGCAGACTGGTGCAAAAGGTGAAGTCACATGGGATCAGAGTTGAACTAGCAAGGTGGATACAGAACTGGCTTGGTCAAAGAAGATAGAGGGTAGCAGTGGAAGGATGTGTTTCTGAATACAGGGCTGTGACAAGTGACGTTCCTCAGGGGTCAGTGCTGGGACCTTTGTTGTTTGTAATATATATAAATGATCTGGAGGAAGACCTTACTGGTTTCATTAGTAAGTCTGAAGATGACACAACGGTTAGTGGATTTGCAGATAGTGATGAGGACCATCAAAGATTACAGCAGGATACAGATCGGTTGGAGACTCGGGCAAAGAAATGTCAGATCGGATTTAACCCAGACAAATGTGAGGTAATGCATTTTGGAAAGTCGAATAAAGATAAGAAATATACAGTAAATGGCAGAACCCTTAAGAGTATTGATAGGCAGAGGGATCTGTGTGTACAGGGACCAGATCACTGAATGTGGCAATGCAGGTGGAGAAGGTAGTCAGGAAGGCATACGGCATGCTTACCTTCATCAGCCAGGGCACTGAGTTTAAAAATTGACAAGTCATGTTGCAACTTTATAGAACCTTAGTTAGACCACACTTGGAATATAGAGTTCAATTCTGGTCATTACACTACCAGAAGGACGTGGACACTTGGGAAAGGGTACAGAAAAGAATTACCAGGGTATTGCCTGGTAACCCAATATCTCGACAACATGGGGCGCAGCTGTTGAACAAACTGATCCAACACCAAGGGATTGACCTTGTATATGGTTACTGCATTCCATAAATAAATTAAAAAGGTACCTTCTGTAAATCCGCGATGACTATGCTGAACTGGTGATCACAGAGTAGCTTCCACAAAGCCAGGGTCTGACAGGTGTAATGGAGTAGCTGCTGTATACCCTGCAATGATAGCTTTTCATAGGCCTGTGCTTCGGCTGTGGGAGTAAGCAATAGATTAGTACTGAGGCAGGGCCCAAGGCCATTAAAACTTTAACATACTGCACAGTATGGATATGCATATGTACACCAATATGAGGAACATATTCCGAGATTTTAGAACATAGAACACTACAGCAAAAACCCACCTTTGGCCCACATGTTGCGCCCATCATATCCATACCTACCAGGTCTATCTATAACCCTCAATCCCATTAAATCCCATGTACTCATCCAGAAGTCTCTTAAAAGACCCCAACGAGTTTGCCCCCACCACCACTGATGGCAGCCGATTCCACTTACTCACCACCCCAAGTGAAAAACTTACCTATGACAAGTTCTCCGTACCTACTCCCCAGCCCCTTAAACCTGTGTCCTCTCGTAGCGACCATTTTAGCCCTGGGAAATAGCCTCTGAGAATCCACCCTCTCTATACCTCTCAATATCTTATAAACCTCTATCAGGTCACCTCTCGTCCTTCTTCTCTCCAGGGAGAAGAGACCAAGCTCCCTCAACCTATCCTCATAAGGCATGCCTCCCAATCCAGGCAACATCCTTGGACATCTTCTCTGTACCCTCTCAATAGTTTCCACATCCTTCCGATAGTGAGGCGACCAGAACTGCGCACAGTACTCCAAGTGAGGTCTGACAAGGGTCTTATAAAATTGCAGCATTACCTCCCGACTCCTAAACTCAATCCCTCGATTAATGAAGGCCAGTACACCATACGCCTTCTTGACCACATCCTCCACCTGCGAGGCCGATTTAAGAGTCCGATGGACCCGAACCACAAGATCCTTCTGCTCCTCTACACTGCTAAGAGTCCTATCCTTGATATTGTACTCCTTCATCCCATTGGTCTTGCCAAAATGGACCACAACACATTTATCCGCGTTCAAGTCCATCTGCCACTTCTCCGCCCAGTCTTGCATCCTATCTATGTCACGCTGCAACTTCTGACATCCCTCCAGACCATCCACAACACCACCAACCTTCGTGTCGTCGGCGAACTTACTAACCCATCCCTCCACTTCCTCATCCAGGTCGTTTATGAAAATGACAAACAGCAAGGGTCCTAGAACAGATCCCTGGGGCACTCCACTGGTGACCGACCTCCATGCAGAAAGAGACCCATCCACAACCACTCTCTGCCTTCTGCAGGCAAGCCAGTTCTGGATCCACAAAGCAACAGTCCCTTGGATCCCATACCCTTTCACTTTTTCAAGAAGTCTTGCATGGGGGACCTTATCGAACGCCTCGCTGAAGTCCACATAAACCACATCCACCGCTTTTCCTTTGTCAATGTGTTAAGTCACATTTTCAAAGAACTCAACTAGGCTCGTAAGGCACGACCTGCCCTTGACAAAGGCCTTGACAATTTTGAAACGCTATATCTCCAATCTCCATGTCGCATTTCATAAAACTGAACAACATATCACAGAACATAGATTACTCCAGCACAAACAGGCCTTTCGGCCCACAAGTTGCGTCTATCGCATCCATACCTACCAAGCCATAGAACTATCTGTAACTCCCAACCCCATTAAACCCCATATACTCATCCAGAAGTCTTTTAAAAAGACCCCAGCGAGTTCGCCTCCACCACCGATGACGGCAGCCGATTCCACTCACTCACCACCCTCTGAGTGAAAAACTTACCCCTAACATCTCCTCTGTTCTTGCTTCCCAGCACCTTAAACCTGTATCCTCTCGTCGTTAACATTACAGCCCTGGGAAATAGCCTCCAAGAATCCACCCTATCTATTCCTCTCAATGTTTTATAAACCTCTATCAGGTCGCCTCTCAACCTTCGTCTCTCCAGGGAAAAGAGTCCCAACTCCCTCAACCTATCTTCATAAGGCATGCCTCCCAATCCAGGCAACATTCTTGTAAATCTCCTCTGTACCCTATCAATAGCTTCCACATATCCTTCCTATAGTGAGGCGACCAGAACTACGCACAGTACTCCAAGTGGGGTCTGACAAGGGTCTTATAAAATTGCAGAATTACCTCCCGACTCCTAAACTCAATCCCTCAATTAATGAAAGCCAGGACACCATACGCCTTCTTGACCACATCCTCCACCTGCGAGGCCAATTTGAGTGTCCTATGGACTCGGACCCCAAGATCCTTCTGCTCCTCAACACTGCTAAGACTCCTACCCTTGATATTGTACTCCTTCATCCCATTGGTCCTGCCAAAATGGACCACTACACATTTATCTGCGTTGAAGTCCATCTGCCACTTCTCTGCCCAGTCTTGCATCCTATCTATGTCACGCTGCAATTTCTGACATCCCTCCAGACTATCCACAACACCACCAACCTTCGTATTGTCGGCGAACTGACTAACCCATCCCTCCCAATTTCTGGTATCACAGTTTTCACACCTGTGGAATAATGAAATGAATTATTGATATAGGGATATGGGGAGAGAGCGGGGCAGTGGGATTAGTTTGGGGACTGATACATGGCTATGGGGACAGAGTGGGGCAGTAGGATCAGCTTGGGGATTGAATTAGGGCTATGGGTGGGGATTGAATCAGGGCTATGGGGAAGGAGTGGGACAAGTGATTGGGGACTTGAGGGACAGTGGAATTAATTCATTATTGATACAGGGCTATAAGGGAGAGAGTGGGACAATGAGGTTAGTTTAGGTATTGATACTAGGCAATGGAAAGAAAACACAGCAGTGGGATTAGTTTGGAGATTGATACAGGGCTATGGGAAGAAGGGGATTAGTTTGGGCATTGGGGTTATGGGGAAAGGCCAGTGGGATTATCTTGGGGCCTTTTTTATTTATTCAGTGAATGCAAATCCCTAGTGCTAGGCAATTTTACTTGGTTTGTACAGGGGATGGGGTGTAGTTGTTGGCAGTCATTTTGTGTATATATTGAACAATATTGAGGCTAACACTGCACCCTGGGCAAGTCCACTGGCCAGTCTTCTCCATGTACTTCTTCTTTGTCCAAGATGGACTCTAAATTTGGAATTGATGTGTGGTTATTCACAGACAGTTCATTAAATTGGTTCCAGGGATGAAGGGCTTGCCTTACGAAGACATAGAACATTACAGCGCAGAACAGGCCCTTCGGCCCACGATGTTGCGCCGACCAGTTACAAAACAATGACCCACTAGCCTAAACCAATCCCTTTTCGTCCATAAACAGACTGAACAGGTTAGGCCTATACTCACTGGAGTTCAGAAAGGCAAGAGGAGATCTGATTGAGGTATATAAGATGCTAAAGGGGATCAAGAGGGTCAACATAAATTGGATGTTTCCCTTTGTTGGACATTCTAGAACAAGAGACCAGATTTTTTGGCTAAACGGTGGCTGATTTAAAACAGAAATAAGGAGCAATTACTTCAAAGAGTGGTGAATCTGTGGAAATTGCTCCCTCAGAGTGCAGTGGAAGCCAGAACAAAAATCAAATTTGAGTAGATAGATGGGTTTTTAATTACTAACAGGATGAAGAGTTATGGGAATAGGCAGGAAGTTGGAGTTGAGGCCAAGACAAGATCAGCTATAATCATATTGAATGGTGGAGCAGGCTCGAGGGTCTGAATGGCCAATGTTCATGCTGAAAACCTCTCTGACTCCTGCTCCTCATTCTCATATTCTTATGGAGAGTACAATTCTAAAGGATGGAGAAAGGAGAGCGGGGCAGGGAGTGCAGGAGCAGATGGACCTGAGTTTGTATGTGCACAATTGAATGTGGCAGGAGAGGCTGAGAGTGCTTAATAAAGCAGACAGTGTCCTGGGCTTCATCTAATAGAACACAGAACAGTACAGCATAGTACAGGCCCTTCGGCCCTCAATGTTGTGCCAAGCTATGTCCAATCCCAAGATCAAGCTAACCCCTCCCGATCATTCTGGTGTGCTCCACGTGCCTATCCAATAACCTTTTTGAAGTTCCTAAAGTGTCTGACTCCACTATCACAGCAGGCAGTGCATTCCACACCCCAACCACTCTCTGGGTAAAGAATCTACCTCAGACATCCCTCCTATATCTCCCATCATGAACCTTATAGTTATGCCCCCTAGTAACAGCTACATCCACCCGAGGAAATAGTCTCTGCACGTACACTCTATCTATCCCCCTCATCATCTTATAAACCTCTATTAAGTCTCCTCTCATCCTCTTCCGCTCTAAAGAGAAAAGCCCCAGCTCCCTCAACCTTTCCGCATAAGACATAAGAACATAAGAAATAGGAGCAGGAGTAGGCCATCTAGCCCTTCAAGCCTGCCCCACCATTCAATAAGATCATGGCTGATCTGAAGTGGCTCAGTTCCACTTTCCCACTTTCTCCTCATAACCCTAAATTCCCTTGCCTACCAAAAACCTATCTACCCGTGTCTTAAAAATATTTAGTGAGGTAGCCTCCACCACTTCAATGGGCAGAGAATTCCAGAGATTCACCACCCTTTGAGTGAATAAGTTCCTCCTCAACTCCGTTCTAAACTGCGCCCCCCCCCTTATGTTGAGGCTGTGCCCTCTAGTCCTGCTGTCCTTTCTGAGCGGGAAGAATCTCTCTACCTCTACCCTATCCATCCCCTTCATTATCTTATATGTCTCTATAAGATCCCCCCTCATCCTTCTAAACTCCAACGAGTACAGACCCAGTCTATTCAGCCTCTCTTCATAGTCCAACCCCCTCATCTCGGTATCAGCCTGGTGAACCTCCTCTGCACTCCCTCCAAGGCCAAAATATCCTTGCACAAGTGCGGCGACCAAAACTGCACACAGTACTCCAGCTGCGGTCTCACCAGTGCCCTGTACAGTTGCAGCAAGACCTCCCTGCTTTTATATTCTAAAGAGACCTAACCTCCAAATCAGGCAGCATCCTGGTAAATCTCCTCTGCACTCTCTCCAATGCTTCCACATCCTTCTTATAGTGAGGTGACCAGAACTGAACACAATATTCCAGATGTGGTCTCACCAATGACCGGTATAGTTGCAGCATAACTCCACAGCTCTGAGACTCAAATCCCCTGTTAATAAATGCTAACACAGTATAAGCCTTCTTCATAGCTCTATTCACTTGAGTGGTAACCTTCAGAGGTCTGTGGATCTGAACCCCAAGATCTCTCTGTTCCTCCACATTCCTTAGAACACTGCCGTTGACCCTGTAATCTGCATAGATGAGGCATAGAATAAAGAACCCAAGAAAACACAGCACAGGAACAGGCCCTCCAACTTGCGCTGACCACGATACCTGCCTAAACTAAAACCGTATGCAGTTACAGAGTTCGTATCCTTCCATTCCCACCCTATTCATGTACTCATAGAACATTACAGCGCAGTACAGGCCCTTCGGCCCTCGATGTCGCACCGACCAGTGGAACCAATCTAATGACCCTCTAACCTAAACTATTCCAATGTTATCCATATGCCTATCCACTGACCATTTGAACGCCCTTAAAGTTGGCGAGTCCACAACTGCTGCAGGCAGGACATTCCACGCCCTTACTACCCTCTGAGTAAAGAACCTACCTCTGACATCTGTCCTATAATTACCACCCCTCAATTTAAAGCTATGACCCCTCGTGTTAGCCATCACCATCCGAGGAAAAAGGTTCTCACTGTCCACCCTATCTAACCCTCTGATCATCTTGTATGCCTCTATTAGGTCACCTCTTAAACTTCTTCTCTCCAATAAAAATAACCTCAAGTCCCTCAGTCTTTCCTCATAAGACCTTCCCACCAGACCAGGCAACATCCTGGTAAACCTCCTCTGCACCCTTTCCAATGCCTCCACATCTTTCTTATAATGCAGCGACCAGAACTGTACGCAATACTCCAAGTGCGGCCGCACCAGAGTTTTGTACAGTTGCAACATGACCTCACGGCTCCAAAATTCAATCCCTTTACCAATAAAAGCTAACACACCGTACACCTTCTTAACAACCTTATCAACCTGGGTGCCAACTTTCAGGGAGCTATGCACATGTACACTGAGATCTCTCCGCTCGTCGACACTACCAAGAGTCCTTCCATTAGCCCTATATTCTGTACTCCTGTTACTCCTTCTGAAGTGAATCACCTCACACTTTTCCGCATTAAACTCCATTTGCCACCTCTCAGCCCAGCTCTGCAGCTTATCGATGTCCCTCTGCAAACTATACCATCCATCCTCACTGTCTACAACTCCTCTGGAATCGTCAGCAAATTTACTAACCCATCCTTCTACACCCTCATCTCGGTCATTTATAAAAATGACAAACAGCAGTGGCCCCAAAACAGATCCCTGGGTACACTAGTAGTAACTGAACTCCAGGATGAATATTTCCCAACATCCATTGCCTTTCCCACATCTATCATCTTCATCACTTCCTCAAAAAATTCCATCAGGTTAGTGAGGCATGACCTCCCCGTAACAAAGCCATGCTGTTTATCACAAATAAGTCCATTTATTTCCAAATGTGACTAGGTCCTGCTCCTAAGAATCTTTTCCAATAATTTCCCTACCACTGATGTAAGGCTCACCAGCCTATAATACCAAAGAACAAAGAAAATTGCAGCACAAGAACAGGCCCTTCGGCCCTCCAAGCCCGCTGCCTGACTGAACTAAAACCCCTTACCCTTTCAGGGGACTATTTCCCTCTATTCCCATCCTATTCACGTATTTGTCAAGACGGCCCTTAAAACTCACGATAGTGTCTGCTTCCACTATTTCTCCTGGCAGCAAGTTCCAGGCATCCACCATCCTCTGTGTAAAAGACATGCCGCGTACATCTCCTTGAAACCTTGCCCCTCGCACCTTAAACGTATGCCCCCTGGTAACTGACTCTTGAATTCTGGGAAAAAGCTTCTGACTATCCACTCTGTCCATAGCCCTCAATGTTGTAGACTTCTATCAGGTCTCCCCTCAACCTCTGTGGTTGCAGTGAGAACAAACTAAGTTTCTCCAACCTCTCCTCAAAGCTAATGCCCTCTATACCAGGCAACTTCCTGGTAAATCTTTTCTGTACCCTCTCCAAAGCCTCCTAGTGTGGTGACCAGAATTAAACACTATATTCCAAATGCAGCCGAACTTCCTGGATCATCCCTGCTACCCTTCTTAAACAATGGAATAACATTGCTTTGTATTTTTTGGAGGACAGCCAAAGAAATTGTGTTAAACCCATATAAAATCATGGCTCGGCCTGAAGGCATTAGAGAGAGAGAAAGATTGCAGAAAGGATTTCTGAGAATTGGTCAGGGATAGGACTTCAATGATACAGTCAGACTGACAAAGATGGAAAAGGTTGAGAGATTAGACAGAGATATTCAAAGCCTTGAAGGATCTGTACAGAGTAGAGAGAAAGAAATTTTTCCCATTGGTGGAAGAATCAAAGTCATAGAACACGGATTTAAAGCAATTGAAAAAAAACGGTGATGAGGGAAAACTTTTTCATGTAACAAGTGGCTGGAAACTAGAATACGCTGCATGACAATGTGGTGGAGACAGATTCAATTGAGGCATTCAAGAGGGAATTGAATAAATACTTGAAGGAGGAAGAATGTGCATTGTACAGGGTAGAGGGAGTGGTACAAAGTGAATTTGTTCCTCTGAGAGGGAGCACAAACATCACAAGCTGCATGGCCTTTCTTTACTCTCAAACAATTCAATGATTCCAGTTCAGTGTGTAAACTGCTTACTGTGGTATTTCCTTTGTAGCTCTTGTTGAACTTGCTGTGAGCTGCCATCAGGGCGAATGAAACCCAGCAGTCTCTGTGGTACATTGGAAGCACTAAAACTAGAAAAATAAGTAATCACTCAGTTCAAAAACAATTTCATTCAGTACAGGATATCTCTCACTAACTGGACAGCATGGGATTCCCTCACTGACTATGTGCCCACACTGACCCGACGGTGTCCCACACTGACCCGACGGTGTCCCACACTGACCCGACGGTGTCCCACACTGACCCGACGGTGTCCCACACTGACCCGACGGTGTCCCACACTGACCCGACGGTGTCCCACACTGACCCGACGGTGTCCCACACTGACCCGACGGTGCGAGCGGTGTCCCACACTGACCCGACGGTGCGAGCGGTGTCCCACACTGACCCGACGGTGCGAGCGGTGTCCCACACTGACCCGACGGTGTCCCACACTGACCCGACGGTGCGAGCGGTGTCCCACACTGACCCGACGGTGCGAGCGGTGTCCCACACTGACCCGACGGTGTCCCACACTGACCCGACGGTGCGAGCGGTGTCCCACACTGACCCGACGGTGCGAGCGGTGTCCCACACTGACCCGACGGTGCGAGCGGTGTCCCACACTGACCCGACGGTGTCCCACACTGACCCGACGGTGCGAGCGGTGTCCCACACTGACCCGACGGTGTCCCACACTGACCCGACGGTGTCCCACACTGACCCGACGGTGCGAGCGGTGTCCCACACTGACCCGACGGTGCGAGCGGTGTCCCACACTGACCCGACGGTGTCCCACACTGACCCGACGGTGCGAGCGGTGTCCCACACTGACCCGGCGGTGTCCCACACTGACCCGGCGGTGTCCCACACTGACCCGACGGTGTCCCACACTGACCCGACGGTGCGAGCGGTGTCCCGCACTGACCCGACGGTGCGAGCGGTGTCCCACACTGACCCGACGGTGTCCCGCACTGACCCGACGGTGCGAGCGGTGTCCCACACTGACCCGACGGTGCGAGCGGTGTCCCACACTGACCCGACGGTGCGAGCGGTGTCCCACACTGACCCGACGGTGCGAGCGGTGTCCCACACTGACCCGACGGTGTCCCGCACTGACCCGACGGTGTCCCGCACTGACCCGACGGTGTCCCGCACTGACCCGACGGTGCGAGCGGTGTCCCACACTGACCCGACGGTGTCCCACACTGACCCGACGGTGCGAGCGGTGTCCCACACTGACCCGGCGGTGTCCCACACTGACCCGACGGTGTCCCACACTGACCCGACGGTGCGAGCGGTGTCCCACACTGACCCGGCGGTGTCCCACACTGACCCGACGGTGTCCCACACTGACCCGACGGTGCGAGCGGTGTCCTGCACTGACCCGACGGTGCGAGCGGTGTCCCACACTGACCCGGCGGTGTCCCACACTGACCCGGCGGTGTCCCACACTGACCCGGCGGTGTCCCACACTGACCCGACGGTGTCCCACACTGACCCGACGGTGCGAGCGGTGTCCCACACTGACCCGGCGGTGTCCCACACTGACCCGACGGTGTCCCACACTGACCCGACGGTGTCCCACACTGACCCGGCGGTGTCCCACACTGACCCGGCGGTGTCCCACACTGACCCGGCGGTGTCCCACACTGACCCGGCGGTGTCCCACACTGACCCGACGGTGTCCCACACTGACCCGACGGTGCGAGCGGTGTCCCGCACTGACCCGACGGTGCGAGCGGTGTCCCACACTGACCCGACGGTGTCCCACACTGACCCGACGGTGCGAGCGGTGTCCCACACTGACCCGACGGTGTCCCGCACTGACCCGACGGTGCGAGCGGTGTCCCGCACTGACCCGACGGTGCGAGCGGTGTCCCGCACTGACCCGACGGTGCGAGCGGTGTCCCGCACTGACCCGACGGTGCGAGCGGTGTCCCGCACTGACCCGAGGGTGTCCCGCACTGACCCGACAGTGTCCCGCACTGACCCGACGGTGCGAGCGGTGTCCCGCACTGACCCGACGGTGCGAGCGGTGTCCCGCACTGACCCGACGGTGTCCCGCACTGACCCGACGGTGTCCCGCACTGACCCGACGGTGTCCCACACTGACCCGACGGTGCGAGCGGTGTCCTGCACTGACCCGACGGTGCGAGCGGTGTCCCACACTGACCCGACGGTGTCCCGCACTGACCCGACGGTGCGAGCGGTGTCCCACACTGACCCGACGGTGTCCCGCACTGACCCGACGGTGTCCCGCACTGACCCGACGGTGTCCCGCACTGACCCGACGGTGCGAGCGGTGTCCCACACTGACCCGACGGTGTCCCACACTGACCCGACAGTGCGAGCGGTGTCCCACACTGACCCGACGGTGCGAGCGGTGTCCCACACTGACCCGACGGTGTCCCACACTGACCCGACGGTGTCCCACACTGACCCGACGGTGCGAGCGGTGTCCCACACTGACCCGACGGTGTCCCACACTGACCCGACGGTGTCCCACACTGACCCGACGGTGCGAGTGGTGTCCCACACTGACCCGACGGTGCGAGCGGTGTCCCACACTGACCCGACGGTGCGAGCGGTGTCCCACACTGACCCGACGGTGCGAGCGGTGTCCCACACTGACCCGACGGTGCGAGCGGTGTCCCACACTGACCCGACGGTGCGAGCGGTGTCCCACACTGACCCGACGGTGCGAGCGGTGTCCCACACTGACCCGACGGTGTCCCGCACTGACCCGACGGTGCGAGCGGTGTCCCACACTGACCCGACGGTGTCCCACACTGACCCGACGGTGTCCCGCACTGACCCGACGGTGCGAGCGGTGTCCCACACTGACCCGACGGTGTCCCACACTGACCCGACGGTGTCCCACACTGACCCGACGGTGCGAGCGGTGTCCCACACTGACCCGACGGTACGAGCGGTGTCCCGCACTGACCCGACGGTGCGAGCGGTGTCCCGCACTGACCCGACGGTGCGAGCGGTGTCCCGCACTGACCCGACGGTGCGAGCGGTGTCCCGCACTGACCCGACGGTGCGAGCGGTGTCCCGCACTGACCCGACGGTGTCCCGCACTGACCCGACGGTGTCCCGCACTGACCCGACGGTGCGAGCGGTGTCCCGCACTGACCCGACGGTGTCCCACACTGACCCGACGGTGTCCCACACTGACCCGACGGTGCGAGCGGTGTCCCGCACTGACCCGACGGTGCGAGCGGTGTCCCGCACTGACCCGACGGTGCGAGCGGTGTCCCACACTGACCCGACGGTGTCCCACACTGACCCGACGGTGCGAGCGGTGTCCCGCACTGACCCGACGGTGTCCCGCACTGACCCGACGGTGTCCCGCACTGACCCGACGGTGTCCCGCACTGACCCGACGGTGTCCCGCACTGACCCGACGGTGTCCCGCACTGACCCGACGGTGTCCCGCACTGACCCGACGGTGTCCCGCACTGACCCGACGGTGTCCCGCACTGACCCGACGGTGTCCCACACTGACCCGACGGTGTCCCACACTGACCCGACGGTGTCCCACACTGACCCGACGGTGCGAGCGGTGTCCCACACTGACCCGACGGTGCGAGCGGTGTCCCACACTGACCCGACGGTGCGAGCGGTGTCCCACACTGACCCGACGGTGCGAGCGGTGTCCCACACTGACCCGACGGTGCGAGCTGCATGGACCCTAGAATGCCAGTGGTCCTTCGCTGTACGTGAGGGAGAAGGTTCATCAGTGTTAAATGGCCCTTCCCACCTGTTAATCTTACCTTGCATTTCCTAGAGTTCCAGATCCAAATTGGGAGTTTCTATCAAGGAATTCTCGCAATCCATTGAGTTCCAGCAGAATGTTGGCCAGAACCTTCACAGCAACGCTGCTCTCAAACTGCAAAGGATAACCAACAAACTAGCACCACCAATTCACAAACTCATATCCATCAAATAACCATAGTTGTGAAGTATGACAGCGCTGGCCATCAGGCAGGGGAACACAATTTAGCACTGACCACGGGACAGAGTTTTTCAGTCTGGCCAGAAGAACCTGGTCCATGACTGGTCAAGGGAACATAGGATTTAGGAGCTGCAGTGGGCCTTCCGAGTTTGCTCCTTTTGACAAACTCACGGCTGACCTGATTATGATCTTAATTCCACTTTCCTCTCTGCCCTAATAACCCTTAACTCTCAAAGATCGATCTAATGCAGTCTTGAACAAATTCAGTGACTCACCCTCCTCCACTTTCTATGAAGTCCCTCAGGGTTGTGTCCTAGGCCCAAGACCTGTCCTCCTTCACAAGATCAGAAGTGGGGATGTTCACCAATGATGGCAGAATCTTCATCCCTGTTTGCGACGCCTCAGATACAGAAGCAGTCCATATTCAAATGTAACAAGATCTGGACAATATCCAAGTTTGGGCTGACAATTAACTTTCACGCCACAAAAATGCCAGCCAATGAACATCTCCAATAAGAGACACTCTAACTACCACTCCGTGACATTCAATGGTGTTACCATCACTAAATTCCCCCATTGTCAACATCCCTGTAGTTACCATTGACCAGAAACTGAACTGGACTTGCCACATAAACATAGTGGCGACAAGAGCAGGTCAGAGGTTAGGAATACTGCAGCAAGGAACTCACCTCCTGACCCCCCAAAGCCTGTCCACCATCAACAAGTCACAAGTCAGGAGTGAAGTGGATGGGGGGCAGCTCCAACAACACTCAAGAAGCTCAACACCATCCAGGACAAAGCAGCCCACCTGACTGGCACCACATCTACAAACATCCAGTCCCTCCACCACTAACACTCCGTCACAGCAGTGTATACGATCTAAAAATGCACTGCAGCAATTCACCAAAGATCCTTAGACAGCACTTTCTAAATCCATGACCACTTCAATCTCGTCGAAGAAGGGCAGCAGAAACATGGGGATACCACTAACTCCAAGTTTCCCTCCAAGCCACTCACCATCCTGGCTTGGAAATATATCGCCATTCCTTCGCAGTCGGTGGGTTAAAATCCTGGAATTCCCTCCCTAACGACATTATGGGTCAACCCACAGCAGGTGGACTGCAGCGATTCAAGGCGGCAGCTCACCCCCACCTTCTCAAGGGCAACCAGGGATAGGCAATAAATGCTGGCCAGTCAGCAACACCCATGTCCAACAAATGAATTAAAAATTACCCCCAAAACCATTTCTCCACGAATGCTGATTTCCTACAACTCCTCACGAAAGCATGTTTCTCTCAGCACTTCTGGTACTTTGCTTCATTCTTCACAAAGGAAGACATGAATAAATTACAAATTTAATTCATCAACTTTCTATACTCCCCATTATGAATTCTCCCATTTCTGGCTGGAAGGGGCCTACATTCATTTTTCAAAATCTTTTGCTCTTTATATATCTATTGAAACTTTTACAGTCAATTTTTATGTTTCCTGCTAGCTTACTCAACTTTTCCCTTTTCAATCAATTCCTTGGTCCTCCTTTGCTGAATTTTAAACTGCTCCCAATCCTCAAGTCTATTGCCTTTCCTTGCCAATTTGTACATTTCTTCCTTGAATCTAATACCATCGGTAATTTCCCTTATAAGCCATGGTTTGGCCAAAACTTCCTTACCAGTCTTGTGCTAAACAGGGATAAACAACTTCTTGGAATTCATCTATTCATTCTTTAAATGCCTGCCATTGCCTGTCCACTGTTTCCCAGTCTGTCATGGCCAATTCACGCCTTGTACCATCATAGTTCCCTTTATTCAGATTCAGGACCCTGGTCTCAGAATCAACAGTGAGAAGTCTCACAACACCAGGTTAAACTCCAACAGGGACTTTAACCTGGTGTTTGTGAGACTTCTTACTGTGTTTACCCCAGTCCAACACCAGCATCTCCACATCATGACTCAGGATCAACGACATCTGGTCGCCTCACTATAGGAAAGATGTAGAAGCTATTGAGAGGGTACAGAGGAGATTTACAAGAATGTTGCCTGGACTGGGAGGCGTGCCTTATGAAGTTAGGTTGAGGAAGCTGGGACTCTTTTCCCTGGAGAGACGAAGGTTGAGAGGCGACCTGATAGAAGTTTACAAAATGTTGAGAGGAATAGATAAGGTGGACTCTCAGAGGCTATTTCCCCGGGTTGAAATGGTTGCTACGAGAGGACACAGATTTAAGGTACAGGGAGGGAAGTTCAGAAGTGATACATAAGAACATAAGAAATAGGAGCAGGAGTAGGCCATCTGGCCCTTCGAGCCTGCCCCGCCATTCAATAAGATCATGACTGATCTGTCGTGGCTCAGTTCCACATTCCGGCCCTCTCCCCATAACCCTTAATCCCTTCTCTTATCAAAAACCCATCAACCCGTTTCTTGAAAATATTTAGCGAGGCAGCCTCCACCACTTCAACGGGTAGAGAATTCCAGAGATTCACCACCCTTTGAGTGAAGAAGTTGCTCCTCAACTCCGTTCTCTTTATCTTGAGGCTGTGCCCCCTAGTCCTACTGTCTTTTTTGAGCGGGAAGAGGCTCTCCACCTCTATCCTATCCATCCCATTCATCATCTTATACGTCTCAATGAGATCTCCCCTCATTCTTCTAAACTCCAACAAGCACAAGCCTAGTTCATTCAGTCTCTCCTCATAGCTCAACCCCCTCAACTCCGGTATCAGCCTAGTAAACCTCCTCTGCACTCCCTCCAAGGCCAAAATATCCTTGCGCAGGTGCGGCGCCCAAAACTGCACACAGTACTCCAGCTGCGGCCTCACCAATGCCCTATACAGCTGCAGCAAGACCTCCCTACTTTTATATTCAATCCCCTTCGCTATGAAGGCCAGCATCCCACTCGCCTTCCTGACCACCTGCTGCACCTGCAAGCTGGGTTTCTGCGACTCATGCACAAGGACCCCGAGGTCCCTCTGCACCGTCACCTGCTGCAGTTTTTCGCACGTAAGTAATAGTCCTTCCTACCATTCTTCCTTCCAAAGTGGACCACCTCACACTTGCCAACATTAAATTCCATTTGCCATTTCCTGGCCCATTCACCCAGCCTATCTAGATCCTTCTGCAGACTCTCCACACCCTCCGCACAATTTGCCGTTCCCCCAATCTTGGTATCATCCGCAAATTTCGACACCCTACACTCAGTTCCCTCCTCCACATCATCTATATAAATGGTAAAAAGCTGAGGCCCCAGCACCGACCCCTGGGGCACTCCACTAGTCACCATCCGCCAATCCGAATAGCACCCGTTGACCCCCACTCTCTTGCCTCCTATTTGACAACCAATCCTCTATCCACGCTAACACCTACCCCCAACTCCAAGTCCCCTGACTTTCTGCAATAACTTCTTATGAGGTACTTTGTCAAACGCCTTCTGAAAATCTAGAAAGACCACATCCACCGGCTCTCCTCTATCCACCGCCCTAGACACATCCTCATTGAACTCCAGTAAATTTGTCAGACACGACTTTCCTTTAATGAAACCGTGCTGCGTCTGCTCTATCAAGCAATTCTCTTCAAGATGCCTCGCAATTTCCTCCTTAATGACGGATTCTAACATTTTACCTACCACAGATGTTAAACTAACCGGCCTATAATTCCCTGCCTTTTGCCTGGCACCCTTCTTAAACAACGGCGTAACATTAGCCACTTTCCAATCTTCCGGCACTTCCCCGGAATCCAGCAACGTCTGGAAAATAACCACCAATGCATCCACTATAACCTCCGCCATTTCTTTCAGAACCCTCGGATGCATTCCATCCGGTCCTGGGGACTGGTCCACAGCCCCTCCAGTCTGTCGAGCACCGCCTCTCTAGTAACAGTAATGTCATTAAGATCCTCCAGTCCTACCACCTTTCCATCGCTAACACCCGGCAAATTATTCACGTCCTCCTCCGTGAAGATGGAAACAAAAAAGTTATTCAATACCTGAGCCATATCCCTATCCCCTACCACTAGGTCCCCTTTCTCATCCTCTAAAGGACCAACTTTCATCCTAGCCAGTCTCTTCCTTTTTATATATTTATAAAAACTCTTGCTATCCTTTTTTATATTAAGCGCTAGTCCAGCTTCATAGTTTCTCCTACCCTCCTTTATCAACTTCTTTGTCAATCTTTGTTGACATTTAAACCTCTCCCAATCCTCTTCTCGCCCACTCCTCTTCGCTACTCTAAATGCCTCCGCTTTTAATTTAACACTTTCCTTCACCTCCTTCGTTATCCACGGCTTATTACCTCTCCTCCTACAGTCCTTTTTGACCATCGGAATAAATTTCTGCTGAGCACCAGGAAAGATCCCCTTAAAGGTCCTCCACTGCTCCTCAGCAGACCCTCCCTCCAACGCACTCCCCCAGTCCATATTCGCCAATTCTTCTCTCATCCTACCGTACTCCCCTCTATTCAAACAAAGGACGTGTGTCCGGGAACCCACTTTCTCCTCCTCCATCTGCACCAGAAACTCTACCATACAATGATCACTCTCTCCAAGAGGATCCTTCACCTCAAGGTCCCTAATTCTACCCGCCTCATTACATAGCACCAGATCCAAGATAGCTCGCTCCCTCGTCGGCTCCAACACACACTGTTCAAGGAAATTATCCCGGCAGCATTCCAAGAACTCCTCCTCGAGCCCACCGTGTCCAACATGGGTCGACCAATCAATATGCAGATTGAAATCCCCCATAACTACGGCCATCCCATTCCTGCACGCTGCACTTATTTGCGCGTTAACAGCCCGCCCCACCTCCAGATCATTATTCGGGGGCCTATAGACGACACCCACCAGCGTCTTCCTCCCTTTGCTGTTCCTAATCTCTACCCACAACGATTCCACGTTCTGCTCCTTGGCTCCAATATCATCCCTTACTACCACCTCGATGCTATCCTTAATCAGCAGAGCTACGCGCCCTCCCTTTTCCCTCCCGCCTATCCTTCCTAAACACTTGATACCCTTGGACATTCAGCTCCCAGTCCCTGTCACCTTGCAGCCACGTCTCTGTAATGGCCACCAGATCGTATCCATTTGTGTCGATCTGCGCCACCAGCTCATCCACTTTATTCCGAATGCTTCGTGCATTCAGATACAGTGCTTTCATCCCAGCCTTCCCCTGGACCCTATTTGCCGTAACGCCACCATCCCTACTCACGCCCCCTACTCCCTCTATTATTGGGACATCCTCGGCCTCTTCCCTTACCTGTACCCTCTCCTTAACTTTAGACCTCGTAAGGTCACCTACCCTCACACCCTCCCCCCCCCAATTAGTTAGGGGTAAGTTTTTAACTCAGAGGGTGGTGAGTGAATGGAATCGGCTGCCGTCATCGGTGGTGGAGGCGAACTCGCTGGGGTCTTTTAAAAGACTTCTGGATGAGTATATGGGGTTTAGTATATGGGGTTTAATGAGATTGAGGGTTATAGATAGGTCTGTAGGTTGGTAGGTGTTGATGTGATCGGCGCAACTCGTGGGCCGAAAGCCTGTTTGTGCTGTAGTGTTCTATGTTCTATCACTATCCACCTTGACAAAGAATTCTACCATATTATGGTGACTTGTCCCCAAGGGTTCTGTCATAACTAAGTGCCAAATAATCACACTGTACAACACCCAGTCCAAGGCGGCCTGTTCACTTGTTGTTTCCTCAACGTATTGCTCAGAAAACCACCCGTATACACTCCAGAAATTCCTCTATTGGACTGTGATTAATTTGACTCACCCAATCTATATGCAGATTAAAGTCGCCCATTATCACAGATATTCCTATAGCACATGCATCTCTGATTTCCTGTCTAATGCTTTTCCCAACATTACCACCACAATTTGGTGGTCTGTATACTACCCCCACCAATTCTTTTTGTCTCTTGCTGTTTCTTAACTTGACCCACATCATCTATGCTAGTACCTTTCCTCAATATCATATCAACACCATCATTAATCAACAAAGCAACTCCACCATCTTTTCCTTTCAGTCTAACCTTCCTAAACACTGAAGAGCCCTCATTGTTTGGTTCTCATCTTTGCTCACCTTGAAGCCACATCTCTGTAATGCTAACTATATCATACCTTTTACATCTAGCTGCACAACTAATCCATCCAGTGTGCTCCAAGCATTGAGGTACAAAATCTTAAAGTGAGCACTTTTAACATTTCTTTTCCCTTTCCTACTATTCTGTTTGCTCTGTCTTTATCTGACTCTGGCCCTTAATACTCTGCCTTTCACTTCCCTTATTCTCCTTACTGTCTTCTCCTCTTGTTCTTAATTTCCCTGCTTCAAATCCTTGAAAAGATCCCCACCCGCTTGTCATATTACTTTAAACCCTCCCAGGCTTGCAGGACCAAAGGCCTGGAATTTTCTTTGTTCTTTGCAGCTCGCTTCCTTTGCTGCTTATATTCTGTCTTTAAGACCTCCCGTTTTTTTCACCTGTGTCGTTTGTACTAATGTATACTACAATCATTGGCTGTTTGCCTTCCCCCTTCAGAATGTCTTGCAGCCACTCTGAGACATCTTTGACCCGAGCATCAGGGAGGTAACACATCATCCCAGAGTCCCATTTGCACCACAAAAGATTCCTGCACTGTCTGCTGAGCTCTTTTGCTCTACCTGGTGGTCAACCATTCCTTTCTTGCCTCTGGAGTCTGAGCTTGTGGTGTGACCACGTCTCTATATGAGCTATCCACGGTACTCTCTGCCTCGCTCCATAGTGTTCCCAGTCGCCATTGCAGCTCTGAAACGTAGGCTTCCAGGAGCTGCAGCTGGAGACAGTTCCTGCACACATGCTGGCCCTCGACACTGGAAACATTCTCGGCCTCCCACATGGAGAACAAAGAGCAGACCATAGAACATAGATAGAAGATAGAACATAGAACATTACAGCGCAGAACTGGCCCTTCGGCCCACGATGTTGCGCCGACCAGTTACAAAAACAATGACCCACTAGCCTAAACCAATCCATTTTTGTCCATAAACCTATCCACGGATCTCTTAAATGCCCCCAAACTAGGCGCATTTACAACTGCAGCAGGCAGGGCATTCCAATCCCTCACCACCCTCTGGGTAAAGAACCTACCCCTGACATCTGTCCTATAACTACCACCCCTTAATTTAAAGCCATGCCCCCTCGTGCTAGATTTCTCCATCAGAGGAAAAAGGCTATCACTGTCCACCCTATCTAAACCTCTAATCATCTTATATGTTTCAATAAGATCCCCTCGCAACCTCCTTCTTTCCAGCGAAAACAATCCCAAATCCCTCAGCCTCTCCTCATAGGACCTCCCCTCCATACCAGGCAACATCCTGGTAAACCTCCTCTGCACCCTCTCCAAAGCCTCCACATCCTTCCTGTAATGTGGGGACCAGAACTGCACACAGTACTCCAAGTGCAGCCGCACCAGAGTTGTGTACAGTTGCAACATGACGCTGCGACTCCTAAATTCAATCCCCCTACCAATAAACGCCAAGACACGTATGCCTTCTTAACAACCTTATCTACTTGACTCCCAACTTTCAGGGATCTATGTACACATACACCTAGATCCCTCTGCTCATCCACACTATTCAAAGTCCTCCCGTTAGCCCTATACTCAACACATCTGTTATTCCTACCAAAGTGAATTACCTCACCCTTCTCCGCATTAAACTCCATCCACCACCTCTCGGTCCAGCTCTGCAACCTGTCTAAGTCTTCCTGCAAACTATGACACCCTTCATCACTATCTACCACACCTCCGACTTTGGTGTCATCAGCAAACTTACTAATCCACCCAACTATACCCTCATCCAGATCATTAATAAAAATTACAAACAGCAGTGGCCCCAAAACAGATCCCTGAGGCACACCACTCGTAACCGAACTCCATGCTGAATATTTACCATCAACCACCACTCTCTGCCTCCTATCCGCTAGCCAATTCCTGATCCAATTCCCTAGATCACCCCCAATCCCATACATCTGCATTTTCTGCAGAAGCCTTCCATGGTGAACCTTATCAAACGCCTTACTAAAATCCATATACCATAGTCCATTGCCTTACCCCCATCCACCTCTTTGGTCACTTTCTCAAAAAATATAGAACACTACAGCACAAACAGGCCCTTCGGTCCACAGGTTGTGCTGATCAAATCCATACCTGCCAGGCCTATCTATAACCCTCAATCCCATTAAATATTAAAGATAGCTTGGAGCTCGCTTGTCATGTCGTACCCCTTTAAGTTAAATCTTTGAAAGATCTGGTGAATCTCCTCTAAAGCTAACAAACAAGTTAATCCCATTTCACAAATCCATCTTGATTTTGCCTGACTCCATTATGATTTTCTAAGTAGCTCCTGCCATAACCTCTGTAATGATGAATTTTAGGAATTTCCATTTGACGGATGTTACACTGATTGCCTATATCGAAGTTTTCTTTCTGTTTCCCTCCTTTCTTGAATAAAGGCACTGACCAGATAAAGGGGCTTGTCCAGCACTGGTCACTGGGCAGAGCAGTTCAGACCAACACCAGGCAGAAGGACTTGGTTGAGCAACGTCCCCTGATGTTAGGGACAGCACTGTCCACCAAAGGCACTTGGTTGAGCTCTGTTCATTGGGGCTTTTACCGCACTTCAGATAGCGATAAGGGCCATTAGAGGATACAGCAGGATAAAGATCAGTTGGAGACTTGGACGGAGAGATGGCAGATGGAATTTAATCCAGACAAATGTGAGGTAGTACATTTTGGAAGTCCAATACAGATGGGAATATACAGTAAATGGCAGAAACCTTAAGAGTATTGATAGGCAAAGGGATCTGGGTGGACAGGTACACAGGTCACTGGAAGTGGCAATGCAGGTGGAGAACAGAGTCAAAAAGGCATATGGCATGCTTGCCTTCATCGGCTGGGGCACTGAGTTTAAAAACTGGCAAGTCATATTGCAGGTTTATAGAACCTTAGTTAAGCCACACTTGGAATATAGTGTTCAATTCTGGTCACCACACTACCAGAAGGATGTGGAGGCTTTGGAGAGGGTACAGAAAAGATTTACCAGGATGTTACCTGGTATGGAAGACATTAGTATGAGGAGATGATGAAGAAACTTGGTTGTTCTCATTGGAGCGACAGAGGTTGAGGGGAGACATGGTAGAAGTCTACAAGATTATGAGGGGCATGGTCAGAGTGGATAGTCAGAAGCTTTTTCCCAGAGTCAATTACTAGGGAGCATAGGCTTAAGGTGTGAGGGGCAAGTTTTAAAAGAGATGTACAAGGTAGATTTTTTACACAGAGAGTGGTGGATGCCTGGAACTCATTGCCTGGAGACGTAGGGGAAGTGGATATGGTAGTGACTTTTAAGGGGCATCTGGACAAGTACATGAATGAATAGGAATAGAGGATATGGTTCCCGGAAGGGTAGGGGGTTTTAGTTAAGTCGGGCAGCATGGTCCGTGCAGGCTTGGAGGGCCGAAGGGCCTGTTCCTGTGCTGTAATTTTCTTTGTTCTTGCTCTTTGTTCTGATAATTTAATCACACCTTGGCTAAATGAGATACATTTCATCGACTAAATAAGGTTACTCCCATCCTTTCACATAAGTTGGGTGACTCCCAAACAATCTGCACAACTTGGAAACCAAGCCCCCTTCCAATTCTAGGATTGCTTCACAGTTTGTGTCAGTGTGAGTACTCACCAGTACTGCCTGTTGCCTGTAATGATGGATTGTCTGTTCCACTACGATACTACTGTCCCAGATATTCCTGCAAAAAAGAGAATAGTCCTGCTTTACCTTTGTCACAATAACTGTCTCAGTACAACAGAAATTTAGCCCATGTGCAATCTATCAGCATTTGCCTACTCAGGGACACAAGTGAGAGACAGGATTAATACTGGATTACCCATCTTGAACATCACAGCAGTCCATATATTCCCATTTCAATGTTCAGGGAACAAGTGTTCACAAATTAACAAGAGATGATACAGGTTGGAGTGGGTACAATAAGTAATCTCACAACACTAGATTAAAGTCAAGATTGTTGTTGTTCGTCCATCGTTATCGATGAGGACCTCGACACCATTAGTTATTTTGAAGGCTGGTTGCGGTGTGTCTGAAGATGACTGATCAGGGCCAATTCGCGCATGGAATGTTCTGGCACGTATTGGACAGACTTGTGTAGACACAGTTGTTGTTGCACTGGTGGCTCTGGACTTGCGCAGCTCGTGCTTAAGTTGTACTTCAGCAATACAGTTTGCTTCATGAGCTGGACAGCCTTTGTGGATGAGGCAGTGCCAGGTAGGGCAGTTCTGTGCCAGCGTTTCCCAGGTGGTCGTGTCAATGTCAGGCGACTTCAGGGAGGCCTTGAGTGTGTCTTTGAAAAGTTTATTTTGCCCTCCATGCGAGCGTCTTCCAGCAGAGAGTTCCCCAAAAAGGAGCTGCTTGGGTATGCGCGCGTCTGACATACGGATGACATGACCTACCCACTGGGTCTGTGCTCTCATCAGCAGTGTGTGGACTGTTGGTAGACTTGCTCTAGAGAGAACTGAAGTCCAGGTAAGCACCTGATGAAGGAGCAACGCTCCGAAAGTTTGTGCTACCAAATAAACCTGTTGAACTTTACCCTGGTGTGGTAAGACTTCTTACTGTGCCCACCCTGGTTCAACACCGACAATGCCACATTATGATTGGAGTGAAAAGCTATCAAAGATGGTCACCTGTGCCTCCCAGCAGCTTGACTCAGAAATCGAGTGTAAAAATCTAATTTCCAGAATCTTAGACCATTAAAGAGGCCTTTCAGCTCTGTGCAATTAGTCCTATTCGAGGACCGAAGGGCCTGTACTGCGCGGTAACGTTCTATGTTCTATTATCTGAGGAAAGATATAATGGAATTGGAGACAGTCCAGAGAAGGTTCATTCGGATGATTCTGGATGGAGGGATTTTCTTCTGAGGAGAGGTGAAGTAGATTGGGCCTATACTCATTGGAGTTTCAAAGAGGAAACCTTATCGAAACATACAGGGTGTGTGTGTGTGGTGGTGGTGGTGTGCTGACAGAGTAGATACCAAGAGATTGTTTCCCCTTGTGGAAGAATCTCGGACCAGGGGGCATCATCTCAGAGCAAGGGCTCACCATTTAAAACAGATGAGGAGAAACTTTTACTCTCAGAGGGTAATGACTCTATGGTTATGAATCCTTACAGAGCACTGTACAGGCTGGGTTAAATATGTTCAAGGCAGTGACAGATTTTTAATCAGGAAGGGAATCATGTGTGGTAAAGATAAGGTGGGAGAGTAGAGTAGAGAAATTTTGTATCAGATCAGTCATGATCTCACTGAATGACAGAGCAGACTTGATGGGCCAAATGGCCTACTTCTGCTACTAAATTGCATGGTCTTAGCGTTACAGAATCATAGAGGTTTACAGCATGGAAACAGGTCCTTCAGCCCCACTTATCCTGCTGCCCTTTTTTGAAAAACCCTGAAGCTATTCCCAATTGCCCGCATTTGGCCCATATCCCTCTATACCCACTGTACCCATGTAATTATATAAATGCTTTTTAAAAGACAAAATTGTACCCACCTCTACTACTACCTCTGGTAGCTTGTTCCAGACACTCACCACCCTCTGTGTGAAAAAATTGTCCCTCTGGACACTTTTGTATCTCTCCTCTCTCACCTTCAATCTATGCCATCTAGTTTTAGACTCCCCTACCTTTGGGAAAAGATATTGACTGTTTACCTTGTCTATGGTCCTCGTTATTTTATCCTCTATAAGGTCACCCCTCAGCCTCATGTGCTCCAGAGAAAAAAATTGGACATAGCTTTCTGCACAGTCTACTATGCCACCAATCTTAGTGTCATCTGCAAACTTACTAACCATGCCTCTTATATTCCACTGTCTGCAGCAAACTACCCAGTCTTCAGGAGAACAGGGACCACAACACCATACAACCCTACCACAGCAACCTCTGCAAGACATGCCGGATCATCGACATGGGTGCCATCATCTCACATGAGAACACCATCCACCAGGTACACGGTACATAATCTTGGAACTCGGCCAATGTTGTCTACCTGATACGCTACAGGAAAGTCATGGTACATTGGGGAGACCATGCAGGCGTTAAAACAAAGGATGAATGAACATCGCTCGACAATTATCAGGCAGGAGTGTTCCCTTCCAGTCGGGGAACACTTCAGCGGTCACGGGCATTCAGCCTCTGATCTTTGGGTAAGCGTTCTCCAAGGCGGCCTCCACGATACACGACAACATTTTAGTAAAGCGTTTGACAAAATCCCTCATGGCAGGTTGGTGCAAAAGGTTAAATCTCACGGGATAAAAGGATAGCTCGCGAGATGGGTGGTGAACTGGCTTGACCACAGAAGACAGAGGGTAGCAGTAGAAGGGTCTTTTTCCAGCTGGAGATCTGCGACAAGTGGTGTTACATAAGAACATAAGAAATAGGAGCAGGAGTAGGCCATCTAACCCTTCGAGCCTTCCCCGCCATTCAATAAGATCATGGCTGATCTATCGTAGCTCAGTTCCACATTCCCGCCCTCTCCCCATAACCCTTAATCCCCTCTCTTATCAAAATCCCATCAACCCGCATCTTAAAAATATTTAGCGAGGCAGCCTCCACCACTTCAACGGGCAGAGAATTCCAGAGATTCACCACCCTTTGAGTGAAGAAGTTCCTCCTCAACTCCATTCTAAACCGCCTCCCCTTTATCTTGAGGCTGTGCCCCCTAGTCCTACTGTCCTTTCTGAGCGGGAAGAGTCTCTCCACCTCTATCCTATCCATCCCATTCATCATCTTATACGTCTCAATGAGATCTCAGTGACCATAATTCTATTAAGTTTAAGATAGCTATGGAGAATGATAGGTCTGTCTCAAAAGTTAAAATTCTAAATTGGGGCAAGACCAATTTGATGATATCAGGCAGGAACTTTCAAAACTTGAATGGGGAATCTGTTGGCAGGCAAAGGGATGTCTGGTAAGTGGGAGGCTTTCAAGTATGTGTTAACCTGGGTTTTTGGTAAGCACATTTCTCTTAGAGTAAAGGGCAAGGCTGGTGGAAGTAGGAAACCTGGGATGACTCAGGATATTGAGGCCCTGGTCAAGAAGAAGGAGGCACATGACATGCATAGGGAGCTGGGATCAAGTGAATCCTTGAAGAGTATAGGGGGTGCAGGGGTAGAGTTAAGAGAGAAACAGAACATAGAAAAAACTACAGCACACACAGACCCTTCGGCCCAGAAAGTTGTGCCGAACATGTCCCTACCTTAGAGTGTTATAGGTAAGACTAGTGACCTCTATCTTACTAAGTTCCATGTACTTATCGAAAAGTCTCTTAAAAGACCCTATCGAATCCACCTCCACCACCGTTGCCAACAGCCCATTCCCCACACCCACCACTCTGAGTGAAAAACTTACCCCTGACATCTTCCATAGGTTCTATAGAAGCTTCTGTAGGTATGTCAGGAGCAAAAAGATAGTGAGGAATAAAATTGGTCCTCTTGAAAACCAGAATTGTAGACTGTGTATGGAACCAAAAGAAATGGGGGAGATACTAAATGGGTTTTTTGCATCTGTTTTTACTGAGGAAACGGGCATGAAGTAGTGTCTGACAAATTTACTGGAGTTCTATGAGGATGTGTCTAGGGCGGTGGATAGAGGAGAGCCGGTGGATGTGGTCTTTCTGGATTTTCAGAAGGCGTTTGACAAAGTACCTCATAAGAGGTTATTGCAGAAGGTCAGGGACTTGGAGTTGGGGGTAGGATGTTGGCGTGGATAGAGGATTGGTTGTCAAATAGGAGGCAGAGAGTGGGGGTCAACGGGTGCTATTCGGATTGGCGGATGGTGACTAGTGAGAGTGCCCCAGGGGTCGGTGCTGGGGCCTCAGCTATTTACCATTTATATAGATGATCTGGAGGAGGGAACCGAGTGCAGGGTGTCGAAATTTGCAGATCACACCAAGATTGGGGGAACGGCAAATTGTGCGGAGGATGTGGAGAGTCTGCAGAAGGATCTAGATAGGCTGCGCGAAAATGGCAAATGGAATTTAATGCTGGCAAGTGCGAGGTGGTCCACTTTGGTAGGAAGAATGGTAGGAAGGACTATTACTTACGTGGTGAAAAACTGCAGCAGGCGACGGTGCAGAGGGACCTCGGGGTCCTTGTGCATGAGTCGCAAAAACCCAGCTTGCAGGTGCAGCAGGTGGTCAGGAAGGCGAATGGGATGCTGGCCTTCATAGCGAAGGGGATTGAATATAAGAGCAGGGAGGTCTTGCTGCGGCTGTATAGGGCATTGGTGAGGCCGCAGCTGGAGTACTGTGTGCAGTTTTGGGCGCCGCACCTGCGCAAAGATATTTTGGCCTTGGAGGGAGTGCAGAGGAGGTTTACTAGGCTGATACCGGAGTTGAGGGGGTTGAGCTATGAGGAGAGGCTGAATGAACTAGGCTTGTACTCGTTGGAGTTTAGAAGAATGAGGGGAGATCTCATTGAGACGTATAAGATGATGAATGGGATGGATAGGATAGAGGTGGAGAGACTCTTCCCGCTCAAGAAAGACAGTAGGACTAGGGGGCACAGCCTCAAGATAAAGGGGGGGCGTTTTAGAATGGAGTTGAGGAGGAACTTCTTCACTCAAAGGATGGTGAATCTCTGGAATTCTCTGCCCGTTGAAGTGGTGGAGGCTGCCTCGCTAAATATTTTTAAGAAGCGGGTTGATGGGTTTTTGATAAGAGAAGGGATTAAGGGTTATGGGGAGAGGGCCGGAATGTGGAACTGAGCCACGACAGATCAGTCATGATCTTATTGAATGGTGGGGCAGGCTCGAAGGGCCAGATGGCCGACTCCTGCTCCTATTTCTTATAGAACAAAGAACAAAGAACAAAACAGCACGGGAAACAGGCCCTTCGGCCCAACGAGCCCGCACCGCCGTCCCATGGTCAGTGACCTATTCATGACTCTAGTCTATGCCTAATGTGTGAGGATCAGGGAGGTCCAATATAGGGACAATTTGTTACCCAATCAATCAGCCTAAAAGCACATTTTTGGGATGTTGGAGGAAACCGGAGCACCCGGAGGAAACCCACGCAACCACGGGGAGAACGCGCAAACTCCCACGGACACAGGCCCAACTCCATGTGTCCGCACAGCAACAGAGATAACCTCTGTGCTGCCATGATGCCCTCGAGATGGTAAATGCCTGTGGATAAAAATTTCATTATTAAAGACTCTATACCCCTGAGACTAAACTGACCCCAAGCCTACAATGCTTAATAAGGCCTGCTATATCCCCCTATATGTAAACTGCTCATGTGGCTGTCCAAGTGACTCTTGAACAACCCTAGCGTGCCTGCTTCCACCACCTCACTCGGCAGTGCATTCCACATCCCCACTACCCTTTGTGTGAAAAACTGCCCTCTAACATTAGTCTTATATCTAGCCCCCCTCACCCTAAGCCCGTGACCCCTCGTTCTATCCATTTCTAATAGCGGAAAAAGCTTATCACCATCTACTCTATCTGTCCCCTTCATAATCTTATAAACCTCTATCAAATCCCCCCTCAGCCGACGTCTCTCAAGGGAAAACAGCCCAAGTGCGTTCAATCTTTCCTCGTAAGACAGCCCGTCCATACCAGGCAACATCCTGGTAAATCTCCTCTTATGTTCTTATGAAGTCTCCGGAAATGGGCAAACAGGTAGGGAGGTCATGGAACCTTTGCAGGTTCAAGAGGAGGTGGTGCTGGCTGTCTTGAGGCAAATTAGAGTGGATAAATCCCCAGGACTGGACAGGGGATTCCCGCGGACCTTGAGGGAGGCTAGTGTTGAACTTGCAGGGGCCCTGGCAGGCATATTTAAAATGACAATATTCACGGGAGAGGTGCCGGATGATTGGAGGGTGTCTCATGTTGTTCTGTTGTTTAAAAAAGGTTCCAAAAATAATCTGGGAAATTACAGGCCAGTAAGTTTGACGTTGGAGGTTGGCAAGTTATTGGAAGGTAAAATAAGGGATAGGATCTACAAATATTCAGATACACAGGGACTTATTAGAGAGAGTCAACATGGCTTTGTGCGTGGTAGGTCATGTTTGACCAACCTATGAGAGTTTTTCGAGGAGGTTACCAGGAAAGTGGATGAAAACTTTTGAATTCTATCAAAATAGATAAGTCGCCGGGACCAGATGGGATACTGTGAGAGGCCAGGGAAGTGATTGCAGAGCCCCTGGCGATGATCTTTGCGTCGTCAATGGAGACGGGAGAGGTTCCGGAAGATTGGAGGATTGCGGATGTAGTCCCTATTTTCAAGAAAGGGAACAGAGATAGCCCGGGAAATTACCGCCCGGTGAGTCTGACCTCAGTGGTTGGTAAGCTGATGGAGAGGCTTCTGAGGGACAAGATTTACGAGCATTTGGAGAGGTTTGACATGATCAGGAATAGTCAGCATGGATTTGTCAAAGGCAGGTCGTGCCTTACGAGCCTAGTTGAGTTCTTCGATAATGTGACTCAACACATTGACGAAGGAAGTGCCGTGGACGTAGTGTACATGGACTTCAGCAAGGCATTTGATAAGGTCCCCCATGCAAGACTTCTTGAGAAGGTGAGAGGGCATGGGATCCAAGGGCCTTTGGCCTTGTGGATCCAGAACTGGCTTGCCTGCAGAAGGCAGAGAGTGGTTGTGGATGGGTCTTTTTCGGAATGGAGGTCAGTCACCAGTGGGGTGCCCCAGGGATCTGTTCTGGGACCCTTGCTGTTTGTCATTTTCATAAATGACCTGGATGAGGAAGTGGAGGGATGGGTTAGCAAGTTCGCTGATGACACGAAGGTCGGTGGTGTTGTGGATGGTCTGGAAGGATGTCAAAAGTTGCAGCAGGACATAGATAGGATGCAGGAATGGGCGGAGAAGTAGCAGATGGACTTCAACACGGATAAATGTGTAGTCGTCCATTTCGGCAGAACCAACGGGATGAACGAGTACACTATCAAGGGCAGGAGTCTTAGTAGCGTTGAAGAGCAGAAGGATCTCGGGGTCCGGGTCCACAGGACTCTTAAATCGGCCTCGCAGGTGGAGGAGGTGGTCAAGAAGGCGTATGGTGTACTGGCCTTCATTAATCGAGGGATTGAGTTTAGGAGTCGGGAGGTAATGCTGCAACTTTACAGGACCCTCGTCAGGCCTCATTTGGAGTACTGTGCGCAGTTCTGGTCGCCTCACGATAGGAAAGACGTAGAAGCTATTGAAAGGGTGCAGAGGAGATTTACAAGGATGTTGCCTGGACTGGGAGGCATGCCTTATGAAGATAGGTTGAGGGAGCTGGGACTCTTTTCCCTGGAGAGGCGAAGGTTGAGAGGCGACCTGATAGAAGTTTATAAAATGTTGAGAGGAATAGATAGGGTGGACTCTCAGAGGCTATTTCCCCGGGTTGAAACGGTCGCTACGAGAGGACACAGATTTAAGGTGCGGGGAGGGAAGTACAGAGGTGATGTTAGGGGTAAGTTTTTCACTCAGAGGGTGGTGAGTGAATGGAATCGGCTGCCGTCATCGGTGGTGGAGGCGAACTCGCTGGGGTCTTTTAAAAGACTTCTGGATGAGTATATGGGGTTTAATGGGATTGGGGGTTATAGATAGGTCTATAGATTGGTGGGGTTGATGCGATCGGCGCAACTCGAGGGCCGAAGGGCCTGTTTGTGCTGTAATGTTCTATGTTCTATGTTGTCTACCTGGATTTCAGTAAGGCCTTTGACAAGATCCCTCATGGGAGGTTAGTTAGGAAGGTTCAGTCACTAGGTATACATAAGAACATAAGAAATAGGAGCAAGAGTAGGCCAACTAGCCCTTCGAGCCTGCCCCGCCATTCAATAAGATCATGGCTGATCTGTCGTGGCTCAGTTCCACATTCCTGCCCTCTCCCCATAACCCTTAATCCCCTCTCATCAAAAACCCATCAACCCGCGACTTAAAAATATTTAGCGCGGCAGCCTCCACCACTTCAACGGGCAGAGAATTCCAGAGATTCACCACCCTTTGAGTGAAGAAGTTCCTCCTCAACTATGTTCTAAAACACCCCCCCTTTATCTTGAGGCTGTGCCCCCTAGTCCTACTTCTTTTTTGAGCGGGAAGAGTCTCTCCACCTCTATCCTATCCATCCCATTCATCATCTTATACGTCTCAATGAGATTTCCCCTCATTCTTCTCAACTCCAACGAGTACAAGCCTAGTTCATTCAGCCTCTCCTCATAGCTCAACCCCCTCAACTCTGGTATCAGCCTAGTAAACCTCCTCTGCACTCCCTCCAAGGCCAAAATATCTTTGCGCAGGTGCAGTGCCCAAAACTGCACACAGTACTCCAGCTGCGGCCTCACCAATACCCTATACAGCTGCAGCAAGACCTCCCTACTTTTATATTCAATTCCCCTCGCTATGAAGGCCAGCATCCCATTCGCCTTCCTGACCACCTGCTGCACCTGCAAGCTGGGTTTTTGCGACTCATGCACAAGGACCCCGAGGTCCCTCTGCACCGTCGCCTGCTGCAGTTTTTCGCCCCATAAGTAATAGTCCTTCCTACCATTCTTCCTTCCAAAGTGGACCACCTCACACTTGCCAACATTAAATTCCATTTGTCATTTCCTGGTCCATTCGCCCAGCCTATCTAGATCCTTCTGCAGACTCTCCACACCCTCCGCACAATTTGCCGTTCCCCCAATCTTGGTGTCATCAGCAAATTTCGACACCTTACACTCGGTTCCCTCCTCCAGATCATCTATATAAATGGTAAAAAGCTGAGGCCCCAGCACCGACTCCTGGGGCACTCCACTAGTCACCATCCGCCAATCCGAATAGCACCCATTGACCAAACTGGATTAGACACTGGCTCAATGGAAGAACAGTAAAAAGTCTGACAACACCAGGTTTTAGTCCAACCTATTTATTTGATAATATCCTCACATGCTTTCGAGGGGACTGCCTCTTCATCAGGTGAATGGAGAGTTCTGGCCTCAGACAGAGCATATAAAGCACAGACAGTTTAGAGATTACTGATTAGAATGCAAATCTTTACACCTAACCTGCTGTTCAAGTCCTAAAGTGGCTGATAATGTGAGTGGAAGGAGCACTGATCACAATTTAAAGAGATGTGTATTGTCTCCAGACAGTACAGTAAGTGAGGTTTTACAAACCCAGGCAAGTCACGGGGGTTACAGATAGTGCGACATGATAGTGCGTCAGTGCTCCTTCCACTCACGTTATCAGCCACTTCAGATCTTGAACAGCAGGTTAGGTGTAAGGATTCACATTCTAATCAGTAATCTGTAAACTGTCTGTGCTTTATATGCTCTGTCTGAGGCCAGAACTCTCCATTCACCTGACGAAGAGGCAGTCCCCTCGAAAGCTTGTGAGAATATTATCAAATAAATCGGTTGGACTAAAACCTGGTGTTGTCAGACTTTTTACTGTGTTTACGCCAGTCCAACGCCGGCATACCCACATCAATGGAAGAAGCCAGAAAGTGGTTGTGGACGATTGCTTCTCTGAGTGGAGGCCTGTGACTAGTGGTGTGCCACAGGGATCAGTGCTGGGTCATAGAACATAGAACATTACAGCACAAACAGGCCCTTCGGCCCTCAAGTTGCGCCGATCGCATCAACCCCACCAATCTATAGACCTATCTATAACCCCCAATCCCATTAAACCCCATATACTCATCCAGAAGTCTTTTAAAAGACCCCAGCGAGTTCGCCTCCACCACCGACGACGGCAGCTGATTCCAATCACTCACCACCCTCTGAGTGAAAAACTTACCCCTAACATCACCTCTGTACCTCCCTCCCCGCACCTTAAATCTGTGTCCCCTCGTAGCGACCATTTCAACCCGGGGAAATAGCCTCTGAGAGTCCACCCTATCTATTCCTCTCAACATTTTATAAACTTCTATCAGGTCGCCTCTCAACCTTCGCCTCTCCAGGGAAAAGAGTCCCAGCTCCCTCAACCTATCTTCATAAGGCATGCCTCCCAGTCCAGGCAACATCCTTGTAAATCTCCTCTGTACCCTTTCAATAGCTTCTACATCTTTCCTATAGTGAGGCGACCAGAACTGCGCACAGTACTCCAAATGAGGCCTGACAAGGGTCCTGTAAAGTTGCAGCATTACCTCCCGACTCCTAAACTCAATCCCTCGATTAATGAAGGCCAGTACACCATACGCCTTCTTGACCACCTCCTCCACCTGCGAGGCCGATTTAAGAGTCCTGTGAACCCGGACCCCGAGATCCTTCTGCTCTTCAACGCTACTAAGACCCCTGCCCTTAATAGTGTACTCGTTCATCCCGTTGGTCCATTGTTGTTTGTCGTCTATATCAATGATCTGGATGATAATGTGGTGAATTGGATCAACAAATTTGCTAATGATACAAAGATTGGAGGTGAAGTGGACAGTGAGGAAGGTTTTCAAAGCTTGCAGAGGGATTTGGACCAACTAGAAAAATGGGCTGAAAAATGGCAAATGGAATTTAACGCAGACAAGTGTGAGGTATTGCACTTAAGTGATAGCACTCTGAAGAGTGCAGCTGATCAGAGGGATCTGGGAATACAGGTACAGAATTCCCTAAAAATGATGTCACAGGTGGATAGGGTCGTAACGAGTGCTTTTAGTACACTGGCCTTTATAAATCAGAGTATCGAATATAAAAGTTGGAGTGTTATGGTAAAGTTGTATAAGGCATTGGTGAGGCCGAATTTAAAGTATTGTGTCTAGTTTTGGTCACCTAGTTATAGGAAGGATGTAAATAAGGTTGAAAGAGTGCAGAGAAGGTTCACAAGGATGTTGCTGGGACTTGAGAAGATCAGTTACAGAGAGAGATTGAATAGGTTTGGACTTTATACCCTGGGGTGTGGAAGAATGAGGGGAAATTTGGTAGAGGTGTATAAGATTTTGATGGGTGTAGATAGAGTGAATGCAAACAGGCTTTTTCCACTGAGGCTAGGGGAGAAAAAAACTAGAGGGCATGGGTTAAGGGTGAAAGGAGAAAAGTTTAAAGGGAATATTAGTGGGGGCTTCTTCACACAGAGAGTGGTGGGAGTGTGGAATGAGCTGCTGGATAAAGTGGTAAATGCAGGGTCACTTTTAACACTTAGGAAAAACTTGGATGGGTTCATGGATGAGAGGGATATGTTCCAAGTGCAGGTCAGTGGGACTAGGCAGAAAATGGTTTGGCACAGACAAGAAGGGCCAAAGGGCCTGTTTCTGAGCTGGAATTTTCTTTGGTTCTATGGTTTTAGAACAAAATGAAGTGAAGGATAAGAGTGTGACAGCAGAGTGAGTGTGTGTTAGGCAGGATCATGTGATGAGATGAATACTTTTAAACCTACCCCATGATTCTGGTGAAATAGATGCAGATGCCATTATGCTTTCCAGAAAATACTACTTCTGGTCCCGACATTGTGGTGACTGGGGGAAGAGAGACACCACTGTACAGTCCAGGGCTTCCAGGAGAGAACAACAGCGTTGACACTCCAGCAGGCTTCATACCTGAGATGAATAGTTAGGGAGGAAAGCACAACATTCAGAAACACAAACACACAAAAAATTAAGCCAGGAATTCTTTCTAACACACAGTGATAAGATAGTGAGTATACAGTTCGCAATGCAAAGCATGGTACTGGAAGGGTGCAAGAGAGTAGCACACGGCTTCTGCTACACAGGTAACAGGGCTTAACACCTTAACAGGGGTCAAACATAATGGCAGGGTCTAGGGTTACACGTGTGCACTGTGTTCGATGCCATATGTGGACATTTCTGGAGACAGCACATCTCCTGAAAGCCCACATATGCGGGAAATGTCTAGAGGTGCAGCGATTAAGGGCCCGGGTGAGGCAGCTGGAACTGAGACTGGAGGATATGTTTTTAGTTAGGGAAAATGAGGAAGTAATGGAGAGGAATAATGGAGAGGAACGGCAACACTGAGCTAATACCAGAACCTACAAGTAGAGATGGATGGGTTACAGTTAGGAAGAGCAAAAAGAAAAGGAGTCATGGCACTAGTAACGCCCCGGAGGAATTACCCCGGAATGTCAAGGGTGGGGTGACAGTTGGGGTAGAGAAGGCAAGGGAGGGAGATCGGAAAGTGAAGAGTGCAGGGTGTGAGATAGTGGTGGGGGATGGGAATGTCAAGGGGATTGACAGGCGATTCTGTGGGCAAAAGCGGGACTCCAGGATGGTAGTCTGCCTCCCTGGAGCAGGGGTACAGGATGTCTCAGAAAGGGTAGAGGGAATTTTGAAGGGTGGAGGGACTGAGTCGGATGTGATAGTGCATGTAGGAGAGAAGGATGTAGGAACAAAGTGCAGGGGGGACATACGCAGGCAGTTCAGGGAGTTGGGGGCCAGGCTGAAATGTAGGGCCTCCAGGGTGGCGTTCTCTGGGCTGCTGCCGGTGCCTGGGGCTAGCAGGGCTAGAAATAATGAGATAATCCAATTAAATGCTTGGTTGAAGGATTGGTGTAGGGCAGAGGGATTTATATTCATAGACCACTGGGAAGTCTTTATGAAAGAACGGCAAATATACAAGAGGGATGGGGTACAGTTAACTGGGAAGGGCATGCATATCTTAGCTGGAAGGTTAGCTGGAGTGTATCGGCAGGGTTTAAACTAATATGGAGGGGGGGTGGGGAGGTAGACGGAACTGGGATTGGGGATAGGGCAAGCCCGGAGGGTAGGAAGAAGGATCGGGTTGTTTCTGAGGGTCTTCGGTGCATGTGTTTCAATGCTAGGAGTGTGACTGGCAAAACAGATGAACTGAAGGCATTAATGTTCGAAAGGAAGTTGGAAGTGGTGGCGGTGACAGAGACTTGGTTAAAGGAAGGGCAGGATTGGCAGTTGAATGTTCCTGGGTATAAGTGTTTCAGGCGAGATAGGGGTGGGTCGCTGAGAGGTGGGGGAGTGGCGTTGTTAGTTAAGGATTGCATCGTAGCAGTGCAAAGGGAGGGAGGTACGGAGGATATAGAAATCGAGTCGCTATGGGTGGAGTTGAGGAATAGGAAGGGAGATGTTACTATGTTGGGTGTGTACTACAGACCGCCCAACAGCCCGAGGACTGTGGAAGAAGGGATAAGCAGGGACATTCTAGATAAGTGCAGGAAGAATAGGGTGGTGGTAGTGGGAGATTTGAATCTCCCCGGAGTAGATTGGAATGTACTGAGATCAGAGGGTGCTGACGGGGCGGAATTTGTACAGTGTGTAATGGAAGGATCCCTGGAGCAGTACGTGGATAGACCGACCAGGGAGGGGGCTATACTTGACTTGGTTCTGGGGAATGAGCCTGGGCAGGTGGTTGACGTTGAGGTAGGAGAGCATGTGGCTAACAGTGACCACAACTCTGTCTGGTTCAAGATATTAATGGATAAAGATGAAGCCTGTCCTAAGGGGAGAGTGTTAAATTGGGGGAGGGCTAGATACAGCCGGATTAGGCAGGATCTTAAAGATACGGACTGGGGTACGCTGTTTAACGGTAGGTCGACGCTGGGTATGTGGGAGTCTCTCAAGGGAAAACTAAAATCTTTACAGGAAAGACATGTGCCGGTCAAGAGGAAGGATGGGAAAGGTAGGATTAGAGAGCCGTGGGTAACTAGGGATATTGAGGACCTGGTCAGGAGAAAGAGGGAGGCGTACACTAGATCGAGGCATTTGAGGACAGAGATAGCGTTAGAAGAATACAGAGAATGTAGGAGAGAACTTAAAAGGGGCATCAGAAAGGCAAAAAGGGGCCTCGAAATGGCTTTGGCGGGTAGGATTAAGGAAAATCCTAAGGCATTTTACTCCTATATTAGAAACAAAAGGATGGTTAGAGGGAACATTGGTCCTCTCAGGGACAGAGGAGGGGAACTATGCTTGGAGCCTGGGGGAATGGGGGAGATCTTGAATGAATACTTTGCGTCGGTATTCACTCAGGAGAGGGGTCAGTCCTCTGCTGCTGTGCTTGAGAAGTTTGAGGATCCGTTGAGGGAAATAGTCATCACGAGGGAAGAGGTGTTGGGACTTTTAGACAGTATAAAGACGGACAAAACTCCGGGGCCTGATGGCATCTATCCTAGGCTGCTAAGGGAGGTGAGGGATGAAATTGCTGGGCCTCTGACGCAAATCTTTGTCTCTTCTTTGGACACAGGTGAGGTCCCAGAGGATTGGCGGATTGCAAATGTAGTACCGTTGTTTAAGAAACGTCAGAGGGATAACCCAGGGAACTATAGGCCAGTGAGCTTGACTTCAGTTATAGGCAAGATAATGGAGAGGATCTCAAGGATAGGATGTATGAGCATCTGGAGCGCTGCAATCTGATCAGGGATACGCAGCATGGCTTCGTTACAGGGAGGTCGTGCCTTACGAATCTATTGGAATTTTTTGAAGAGGTGACAAAAATGGTTGACGAAGGACAAGCCGTTGATGTTGTCTATATGGATTTCAGTAAGGCGTTTGACAAGATCCCTCACGGTAGGCTGATAGAAAAGGTGAAGCCTCATGGGATACAAGGCCAGGTATGTAGATGGGTGGAGAACTGGCTTGGGAGGAGGAGACAGCGGGTAGTAGTGGAGGGCTCCTTTTCCAATTGGAGGTCTGTCACCAGTGGGGTGCCGCAGGGCTCGGTACTAGGACCTCTACTATTTGTAGTATATATTAATGACTTGGAAGAGGGGGTAAGTGGTGTGATCAGCAAATTTGCTGATGACACTAAGATGGTTGGATTGGCGGGTACTGAGGAGCAGTGCCTGGCAATGCAACAGGACATAGACAGGCTGGGAGATTGGGCAGTTAGATGGCAAATGGAATTTAATCCGGAGAAATGCGAGGTGATGCACTTTGGCCGGAATAATGTGGAAGGGAGTTATATGATAAAAGGTAGAACTATCCGGAGTATAGATACGCAGAGAGACCTGGGGGTGCAGGTACACAAGTCCCTGAAGGTGTCGGTGCAGGTGCAGAATGTGATGAGGAAAGCGTATGGCATGTTAGCCTTCATAGGAAGGGGTATAGAATATAAGAGTAGGAGTCTGATGTTGCAGTTGTATAGAACGTTGGTTAGGCCTCACCTGGAGTACTGCGTCCAGTTCTGGTCGCCGTACTACCGGAAGGATGTAGAGATCCTGGAGAGAGTGCAGAGGAGATTTACCAGGATGTTGCCTGGTATGGAAGGGCTGTCTTACGAGGAAAGATTGAACGCACTTGGGCTGTTTTCCCTTGAGAGACGTCGGCTGAGGGGGGATCTAATAGAGGTTTATAAGATTATGAAGAGGACAGATAGAGTAGATGGTGATAAGCTTTTTCCGCTATTAGAAATGGATAGAACGAGGGATCACGGGCTTAGGGTGAGGGGGGCTAGATATAAGACTAATATTAGAGGGCAGTTTTTCACACAAAGGGTAGTGGGGATGTGGAATGCACTGCCGCGTAAGGTGGTGGAAGCAGGCACGCTAGGGTTGTTCAAGAGTCACTTGGACAGCCACATGAGCGGTCTACATATAGAGGGATATAGCAGGCCTTATTAAGCATTGTAGGCTTGGGGTCAGTTTTAGCCTCAGGGATATAGAGTCTTTTAATAATGAATTTTTTGTCCACAGGCATTTAAGTCCAGCAAGGGGCATGCGGGCGGCAGGTTGTGGTGGGCTGCTCTTGGATGTTGCTTCGGGAGTTGCCTACTGCTTCATGTCGTTGGTGTGCGTAAACTGGACCATCTCGAGGGCATCATGACAGCTCAGAGACTATCTCTGTTGCTGTGCGGACACATGGATTTGGGCCTGTGTCCGTGGGAGTTTGCGCGTTCTCCCCGTGGTTGCGTGGGTTTCCTCCGGGTGCTCCGGTTTCCTCCCACATCTCAAAAATGTGCTTTTAGGCTGATTGATTGGGTAACAAATTGTCCCTATATTGGACCTCCCTGATCCTCACACATTAGGCATAGACTAGAGTCATGAATAGGTCACTGACCATGGGACGGCGGCGCGGGCTCGTTGGGCCGAAGGGCCTGTTTCCCGTGCTGTGTTGTTCTTTGAATGGGTTAAGAATCAGAATCAGAGGACATTCTCGCATCCACTTTCTTCCGTCAGGAAAAAGTCTGAGGTCATGTACCAACTGGCTCAACAACAGCTTCTTCCCTGCTGCTGTTAGACTTTTGAATGGACTTACCTTGCATTACGTTGATCTTTCTCTACATCCTAACTATGACTGTAACATTACATTCTGCACTCTATGAATTGTATGCTTTGTCTGTAGAGTGCGCAAGAATCAATACTATTCACTGTGTACTAATACATGTGACAATAATAAATCAAATCAACAATCAAAAAAATCTGGCACATAGTGGCAGACAGCACACAGCACGTGGGGGCAGAGCGCACATAGAAGTAGGAAAGTTGTTTCCACTGGCAGGTGAAACTAGCACTGGCACGGTGAAGCCTTCCATTGTTTGAACATAGAATATAGAACATAACAGCACAAACAGGCCCTTCGGCCCACGAGTTGCGCCGATCGCATCAACCCCACCAATCTATAGACCTATCCATAACCCCCATCCCATAAAACCCATATACTCATCCAGAAGTCTTTTAAAAGACCCCAGCGAGTTCGCCTCCACCACCGATGACGGCAGCCGATTCCATTCACTCACCACCCTCTGAGTGAAAAACTTACCCCTAACATCACTTCTGTACTTTCCTCCCCGCACCTTAAATCTGTGTCCTCTCGTAGCGACCATTTCAACCCGGGGAAACGGCCGCTGAGAATCCACCCTATCTATTCCTCTCAACATTTTATAAACCTCTATCAGGTCGCCTCTCAACCTTCGTCTCTCCAGGGAAAAGAGACCCAGCTCCCTCAACCTATCTTCATAAGACATGCCTCCCAGTCCAGGCAACATCCTTATAAATCTCCTCTGCACCCTTTCAATAGCTTCGACATCTTTCCGATAGTGAGGCGATCAGAATTGCGCACAATACTCTAAATGAGGCCTGACAAGGGTCTTATAAAGTTGCAGCATTATCTCCCGACTCCTAAACTCAATCCCTCGATTAATGAAGGCCAGTACACCATACGCCTTCTTGACCACCTCTTCCACCTGCGAGGCCTATTTAACAGTCCTGTGGACCCGGACCCCAAGATCCTTCTGCTCTTCAACACTACTAAGACTCCTGCCCTTGATAGTGTACTCGTTCATCCCATTGGTTCTCCCAAAATGGACGACTACACATTTATCCGCGTTGAAGTCCATCTGCCACTTCTCCGCCCAGTCCTGCATCCTATTTATGTCCTGCTGCAACTTTTGACATCCTTCCAGACCATCCACAACACCACCGACCTTAGTGTCATCAGCGAACTTAATTACCCATCCCGCCACTTCCTCATCCAGGTCATTTATGAAAATGACAAACAGCAAGGGTCCGAGAACAGATCCCTGGGGCACTCCACTGGTGACTGACCTCCATTCCGAAAAAGACCCATCCACAACTACTTTCTGCCTTCTGCAGGCAAGCCAGTTCTGGATCCACAAGGCCAAAGGCCCTTGGATCCCATGCCCTCTCACCTTCTCAAGAAGTCTTGCATGGGGGACCTTATCAAACGCCTTGCTGAAGTCCATGTACACCACGTCCACGGCACTTCCTTCGTCAATGTGTTCAGTCACATTATCGAAGAACTCAACTAGACTCGTAAGGCACGACCTGCCCTTGACAAATCCATGCTGACTATTCCTGATCATGTCAAACCTCTCCAAATGCTCGTAAATCTTGTCCCTCAGAAGCCTCTCCATCAGCTTACCAACCACTGAGGTCAGACTCACCGGGCGGTTATTTCCCGGGCTATCGCTGTTCCCTTTCTTGAAAATAGGGACTACATCCGCAATCCTCCAATCTTCCGGAACCTCTCCCGTCTCCATTGACGACGCAAAGATCATCGCCAGGGGCTCTGCAATCACTTCCCTTGCCTCCCACAGTATCCTGGGGTACATCCCATCTGGTCCCAGCGACTTATCTATTTTGATAGAATTCAAAAGTTCTAACGCATCCTCCACCTTAATAGCCACAAACTCAATCTTTTCCACCTGCTGCAAGTCCATAGCAAGATCTCCCAAATCAGCTTCCACTGTGAATACTGAGTCAAAGTACTCATTAAGCACCTCTGCCATTTCTTCTGGTTCCACACAGACCTTTCCCCCTTCACCTTTTATAGGTCCTATCCCTTCTCTTCTCATCCTTTTACCTTTCACATATTTATAGAAGGCCTTGGGATTCTCCTTAATCTTACCCGCCAAGGTATTCTCATGACCCCTTCTGGCTCTCCTAATTTCCCTTTTAAGCTCCTTTCTACAGTCCTTATACTCCTCAAGATCCTTAACCTCTCCTGGTTCCCTGAACCTTTTGTACACCTTCCCTTTCCTCCTGACAAGGTTCAACACAGCCTTCGTGCACCACGGTTCCCGCGACCTACCAAAACCCCCTTGTCTCATTGGAACATTGTCATGCATAGCTCCAGACAAACATTCCTTGAATATCCGCCACCTTCCTTCGGTACTTTTCCCTAAGAACGTGTCCTTCCAGTTTATTTGTCCAAGTAACTTCCTGACTTCTTCGTATCTCCCCTTACCCCAGACAAACACCTTCCTAGCCTGCCTGATCCTATCTCGTTCCAATGCAGTTGTGAAGGAGATAGAATTATGGTCACCATTCCCAAGATTGTTCCTGTGGAGCAGAGTTGAGAGGCAGCGATTTTTGGGCAAGTGAGGAGGCAGCAATAAGGTAGCAAAAAGTTTATACTGGGTAACTTTTTATTTTAGTTTTAAAGTCGCGAGTTTCGGCGGTTTTTTTTAAATTAAGTTAGAAACCGGAAGTCGTCACTCGGGCGCTTGCCGGTACTTGTAGTTTTTTTTTCGGGTTTAAAAAGCTCCTACCTCCGTGACTTGGCCTCATTGTTCCTGTGGAGCAGAGTTGAGAGGCAGCGATATTTGGGCGAGTGAGGAGGCAGCAATAAGGTAGCAAAAAGTTTATACTGGGTAACTTTTTATTTTAGTTTTAAAGTCGCGGGTTTCGGCGGTTTTTTTTTTAAATTAAGTTAGAAACCGGAAGTCGTCACTAGGGCGCTTGCCGGTACTTGTAGTTTTTTTTTCGGGTCCCTAACCCTATAAATTAGCGCAGAGAGGATACCCGATTCTCTACACTGGTAGAGAATCCCACCCTTCCACCTCCTCTAACCTAATTATAAGTGTGGGGGAAGGTTTTTTTTTTATATATTTTTATTTTTCTGCTGGGAATAGTTTCAGGGATGGCAGTTCAGGCTGTAAGCTGCATCTCCTGTGGGATGTATGTCGTGAGGGAGTCCAGCAGTGTTTCAGGTGGTTTTACTTGTGGGAAGTGTGTAAGATTGCAGTTTCTGGAGGAGCGTGTAAAGGAGCTGGAGGTGGAATTAGAGGAGCTCCGCATAATCCGGAAAGTGGAGGAGGACTTAGAAAGGAGTTATAAGGAGATAGTTACTCCTAGAAATGAGTCTTGGGTCACTGTCAGGAAGAGGGGAAAGAAGCAGTTGGGGGGTCAATCCCCTGGGGCTGTTCCCCTCCAAAATAGGTTTTCGGTCCTGGAGGCTACAGTTGAGGAGGAATCAACTGGGGATAGCCAAAGGGAGCAGGTCTCTGGGGGTGAGCCTATTGGGAAATCTCAGGTGGTTAGGGGTAAGAGGTTGGGCCTCGTGATTGGGGACTCCACAGTCAAGGGGACGGATAGGAGAGTTGGAGGTAAGGGTAGGGACTCGGGGCTGGTGTGTTGCCTACCTGGGGCTGGGGTCCGGGATGTATCGGACAGGGTATTCAGGACTCTTAGGGGAGAGGGAGATCAACCCCAAGTTATAGTTCATGTGGGGACACATGACATAGTGAGATTAAGGGAAGGGGAAATTAAACAAAGATTTATGGAGTTGGGGTGGAAACTAAAGGCCAAGTCTGGAAGAATAGTTATATCCGGACTCTTGCCTGTGCCACGGGATAGTTTAGAGAGGAATGGAGAGAGGGAAAGTTTGAACTCGTGGCTGAGGGGATGGTGCAGGAGGGAGGGGTTCAGGTACTTAAGCAATTGGGGCTCATTCTGGGGAAGGCGGGACCTCTATATGAGTGATGGTCTACACCTGAACCAGAGGGGAATCAATATCCTGGGGGGTAAATTTGCAAAGGCTATGCGGGGAGATTTAAACTGATTTGGGGGGGGGGGGGGGTGGGATATTGAGTAGAGGGGGTGAAAGGGAGGGGGGCATAGATGGGGAATGCAAGGCACGGCGTAGTGGGGGTGGGGCGGAGCAGGGTTTGAAATGCATGTGCTTTAATACTTTAAAGGTAGGGGAGGACCGCAGGAAACATGCGAGGGAGGTTAGACAGGAGGTGGAGAAGGGAAATGCCCAGACTGAGGGGCTGAAGTGTGTATATTTTAATGCAAGGAGTATAGTAAATAAGGTAGATGAGCTTAGGGCGTGGATAGCTGCTTGGGAATGTGATGTAGTGGCCATTACGGAGACTTGGATGTCTCAGGGACAGGACTGGGTACTTCAGGTGCCAGGTTTCAGATGTTTCAGGAAGGACAGGGAGGCTGGCGGAAGAGGTGGTGGAGTGGCACTGTTAATAAGGGACAGTGTCATGGCTGCAGAGAAAGAGGATGCCGTGGAGGGACTTTCTACAGAGTCTCTGTGGGTGGAAGTTAGGAACAGCATAGGGTCGAAAACTTTGCTGGGTGTATTCTATAGGCCGCCCAATAGTGACAGGGAAGTTGAAGTGCAGATAGGGAACCAGATTCTGGAGAAATGTATTAAAAACAGAGTGGTCGTGATGGGAGACTTCAATTTCCCAAACATCGACTGGAATATCCCTAGAGTAAGGGGTTCGGCTGGAGAGGAGTTTGTTAGGTGTGTTCAGGAAGGTTTCCTGACACAGTATGTGGACAAGCCTACGAGGGGTGAGGCAGTACTTGACCTGGTACTGGCGAATGAACCAGGGCAGGTGATGGATCTCTCGGTAGGAGAGCATCTTGGGAATGGAGATCATAATTCTATCTCCTTCACAATTGCATTGGAACGAGATAGGATCAGACAGGCTAGGAAGGTGTTTGTCTGGAGTAAGGGGAGATACGAAGAAGTCAGGAAGTTACTTGGACAAATAAACTGGAAGGAGGCATTCTTAGGGAAGAGTACCGAAGGAAGGTGGCGGATATTCAAGGAATGTTTGTCTACCGCTCTGCATGACAATGTTCCGATAAGGTAAGGGGGTTTTGGTAGGTCGCGGGAACCGTGGTGCACGAAGGCTGTGTTGAACCTAGTCAGGAGGAAAAGGAAGGTATACAAAAGGTTCAGGGAACTAGGAGAGGTTAAGGATCTTGAAGAATATAAGGACTGTAGAAAGGAGGTTAAAAGGGAAATTAGGAGAGCCAGAAGGGGTCATGAGAAGACCTTGGCGGGTAAGATTAAAGAAAATCCCAAGGCCTTCTATAAGTATGTGAAAGGTAAAAGGGTGAGAAGGGAAAGGATAGGACCTGTAAAAGATGAAGGGGGAAAGGTCTGTGTAGAACCAGAAGAAATGGCGGAGGTGCTTAATGAGTACTTTGCCTCAGTATTCACAGTGGAAGCTGATTTGGGAGATCTTGCTATGGACTTGCAGCAGGTGGAAAAGATTGAGTACGTGGACATTAAAGAGGAGGATGTGTTAGAACTTTTGAATTCTATCAAGGTAGATAAGTCGCCGGGACCAGATGGGATGTACCCCAGGATACTGTGGGAGGCCAGGGAAGTGATTGCAGAGCCCTTGGCGATGATCTTTGAGTCGTCAATGGAGACGGGAGAGGTTCCGGAAGATTGGAGGATTGCGGATGTAGTCCCTATTTTCAAGAAAGGGAACAGAGATAGCCCGGGAAATTACCGCCCGGTGAGTCTGACCTCAGTGGTTGGTAAGCTGATGGAGAGGCTTCTGAGGGACAAGATTTACGACCATTTGGAGAGGTTTGACATGATCAGGAATAGTCAGCATGGATTTGTCAAGGGCAGGTCGTGCCTTACGAGCCTAGTTGAGTTCTTCGATAATGTGACTGAACACATTGACGAAGGAAGTGCCGTGGACGTAGTGTACATGGACTTCAGCAAGGCTTTTGATAAGGTCCCCCATGCAAGACTTCTTGAGAAGGTGAGAGGGCATGGGATCCAAGGGCCTTTGGCCTTGTGGATCCAAAACTGGCTTGCCTGCAGAAGGCAGAGAGTGGTTGTGGATGGGTCTTTTTCGGAATGGAGGTCAGTCACCAGTGGGGTGCCCCAGGGATCTGTTCTGGGACCCTTGTTGTTTGTCATTTTCATAAATGACCTGGATGAGGAAGTGGAGGGATGGGTTAGCAAGTTCGCTGATGACACGAAGGTCGGCGGTGTTGTGGATGGTCTGGAAGGATGTCAAAAGTTGCAGCAGGACATAGATAGGATGCAGGAATGGGCGGAGAAGTGGCAGATGGACTTCAACGCGGATAAATGTGTAGTAGTCCATTTCGGCAGAACCAACGGGATGAACGAGTACACTATTAAGGGCAGGGGTCTTAGTAGCGTTGAAGAGCAGAAGGATCTCGGGGTCCGGGTTCACAGGACTCTTAAATCGGCCTCGCAGGTGGAGGAGGTGGTCAAGAAGGCGTATGGTGTACTGGCCTTCATTAATCGAGGGATTGAGTTTAGGAGTCGGGAGGTAATGCTGCAACTTTACAGGACCCTCGTCAGGCCTCATTTGGAGTACTGTGCACAGTTCTGGTCGCCTCACTATAGGAAAGACGTAGAAGCTATTGAAAGGGTGCAGAGGAGATTTACAAGGATGTTGCCTGGACTGGGAGGCATGCCTTATGAAGATAGGTTGAGGGAGCTGGGACTCTTTTCCCTGGAGAGGCGAAGGTTGAGAGGCGACCTGATAGAAGTTTATAAAATGTTGAGAGGAATAGATAGGGTGGACTCTCAGAGGCTATTTCCCCGGGTTGAAATGGTCGCTACGAGAGGACACAGATTTAAGGTGCGGGGAGGGAAGTACAGAGGTGATGTTAGGGGTAAGTTTTTCACTCAGAGGGTAGTGAGTGATTGGAATCGGCTGCCGTCGTCGGTGGTGGAGGCGAACTCGCTGGGGTCTTTTAAAAGACTTCTGGATGAGTATATGGGGTTTAATGGGATTGGGGGTTATAGATAGGTCTATAGATTGGTGGGGTTGATGCGATCGGCGCAACTCGAGGGCCGAAGGGCCTGTTTGTGCTGTAATGTTCTATGTTCTATGTTCTATGTCTCCTACCGAGAGATCCATCACCTGCCCTGGTTCATTCTCCAGTACCAGGTCAAGTACAGCCTCTCCCCTCGTAAGCTTATCCACATACTGTGTCAGGAAACCTTCCTAAACACACCTAACAAACTCCTCTCCAGCCGAACCCCTTACCCTCGGGATATTCCAGTCGATGTTTGGGAAATTGAAGTCTCCCATCACGACATCTCTGTTATTAATACATCTCTCCAGAATCTGGTTCCCTATCTGCACTTCAACTTCCCTGTCACTATTGGGCGGCCTATAGAATACACCCAGCAAAGTTTTCGACCCTTTGCTGTTCCTAACTTCCACCCACAGAGACTCTGTAGAAAGTCCCTCCACAGCATCCTCTTTCTCTGCAGCCATGACACTGTCCCTGATCAACAGTGCCACTCCACCACCTCTTCTGCCATCCTCCCTGTCCTTCCTGAAGCATCTGAAACCTGGCACCTGAAGTACCCAGTCCTGTCCCCGAGACATCCAAGTCTCCGTAATGGCCACCACATCACATTCCCAAGCAGCAATCCACGCCCTAAGCTCATCTACCTTTGCTGGAGCAGACGAGTGAAGGAGCAGGGAGACAGATAAGAAATTACCTGTTAAAAACCTGTTTAAATAAGTTAAAGCACTTTGTAGTAAGAACTAACCTTGTATAACTCTTCAAATCATTTAGAAGCATTTTTGTGGGCTTTTTGTATTTACTGCTTTAAGAATTCTGAGGGAGTGGTTAGAAGGGAGTTGAGGGGGAGCAAGCTTTAAATCAGCGCCAGGTTTAAAAGGAGGCCTGGTGTAGAAAGCGGGCAGCGTTGGAGCGGGCAGCGGAGTGAGAGGGAAGCAGAGTGAGCTAATAGGGCTTAATATCAAAAGGGCTGGAGTGAGAAAGGGCCAGGTAAGTTCGTGTGGAAATTTTCATTACTGCTACAGTGAATAATGGAGGGGCATGTGATGTGTGGTTTCTGTATGATGTGGGGACTGGTGGACCCCAGGGTCCTCCCCAGTGACCATGTCTGCAATAAGTGCAGGTTGCTGGAGGAGCTCCAGCTCAAGGTAGACGAGCTGGCCTCTGAGCTACAGACACTGAGGCTCATCAGGGGGAGAGAGGGTGCCACTGTCAATGGGGTGCAAGTGAGGAAGGGGGGTGGGGAGCGGAGGCCTCAGCATCTCAATCTGCACAACAGGTTTCAAGTTCTTGCTTCCAATGTGGACGAGGACGAGGGAGGTGAGGTCGGTGAGCAAATTGCACACGGTACAGTGATGCAGCAGGACATAGGCAAGGAGAAGGTGATATGGAACGTAGTAGTGGTTGGGGATAGTGGGGTGAAGGGTATTGACACTGTCCTTTGTCACAATGACAAAGTGCACAGAAGGGTGTGTTGTCTGCCTGGTGCTCGGGTACAGGATGTCGCAGCTGGGCTGCAGAGGAATCTGGAGTGGGAGGGTGAGAACCCGGTCGTTGTAGTACATGTGGGTGCCAATGACGTAGGCAAAATGCGGACTGAGGATCTGGGGACGGAGTATGAAAAGCTGGGAATGGAATTAAAAAGTAGAACCGACAAGGTGGTTATCTCTGGGCTGCTGCCTGAACCGAGTGCAGACGGGCGTAGGGTTGACAGGATAAAGGAAGTGAATGGGTGGCTCAGGGATTGGTGTGGGAGGAATGGGTTTGAATTTATGGGGCATTGGCATCAGTATTGGGGTAGGTGGGACCTGTTCGGGTGGGATGGGGTGGGTCTGAACTGTGCTAGGACCAGAGTCCTGGCGAATAGAGTAAAGAGGACTGTAGACAGGGCGTTAAACTAATTAGGGAGGGGAGGGTGCGAGGGTAGGTGACAATACGAGGCCTAAAGTTAATGAGAGGGTACAGGAAAGGGTGGAGGCCAAGGATGTCCCAATAATAAAGGGAGTAGGGGGCGTGAGTATGAATAGGGTCCAGGGGAAGGCTGGGATGAAGGCACTTTATTTGAATGCACGAAGCATTCGGAATAACGTGGATGAGCTGGTGGCGCAGATTGACACATAGAACATAGAACATTACAGCACAAACAGGCCCTTCAGCCCTAGAGTTGCGCCGATCACATCAACCTCACCAATCTATAGACCTATCTATAACCCCCAATCCCATTAAACCCCATATACTCATCCAGAAGTCTTTTAAAAGACCCCAGCGAGTTCGCCTCCACCACCGACGACGGCAGCCGATTCCAATCACTCACTACCCTCTGAGTGAAAAACTTACCCCTAACATCACCTCTGTACTTCCCTCCCCGCACCTTAAATCTGTGTCCTCTCGTAGCGACCATTTCAACCCGGGGAAATAGCCTCTGAGAGTCCACCCTATCTATTCCTCTCAACATTTTATAAACTTCTATCAGGTCGCCTCTTAACCTTCGCCTCTCCAGGGAAAAGAGTCCCAGCTCCCTCAACCTATCTTCATAAGGCATGCCTCCCAGTCCAGGCAACATCCTTGTAAATCTCCTCTGCACCCTTTCAATAGCTTCTACGTCTTTCCTATAGTGAGGCGACCAGAACTGCGCACAGTACTCCAAATGAGGCCTGACAAGGGTCCTGTAAAGTTGCAGCATTACCTCCCGACTCCTAAGCTCAATCCCTCGATTTATGAAGGCCAGTACACCATACGCCTTCTTGACCACCTCCTCCACCTGCGAGGCCGATTTAAGAGTCCTGTGGACCCGGACCCCTAGATCCTTCTGCTCTTCAATGCTACTAAGACTCCTGCCCTTGATAGTGTACTCGTTCATCCCGTTGGTTCTGCCGAAATGGACGACTATACATTTATCCGTGTTGAAGTCCATCTGCCACTTCTCCGCCCATTCCTGCATCCTATCTATGTCCTGCTGCAACTTTTGACATCCTTCCAGACCATCCACAACACCACCGACCTTCGTGTCATCAGCGAACTTGCTAACCCATCCCTCCACTTCCTCATCCAGGTCATTTATGAAAATGACAAACAGCAAGGGTCCCAGAACAGATCCCTGGGGCACCCCACTGGTGACTGACCTCCATTCAGAAAAAGACCCATCCACAACCACTCTCTGCCTTCTGCAGGCAAGCCAGTTCTGGATCCACAAGGTCAAAGACCCTTGGATCCCATGCCCTCTCACCTTCTCAAGAAGTCTTGCATGGGGGACCTTATCAAACGCCTTGCTGAACTCCATGTACACTACGTCCACGGCACTTCCTTCGTCAATGTGTTCAGTCACATTATCGAAGAACTCAACTAGGCTCGTAAGGCACGACCTGCCCTTGACAAATCCATGCTGACTATTCCTGATCATGTCAAACCTCTCCAAATGCTCGTAAATCTTGTCCCTCAGAAGCCTCTCCATCAGCTTACCAACCACTGAGGTCAGACTCACCGGGCGGTAATTTCCCAGGCTATCTCTGTTCCCTTTCTTGAAAATAGGGACTACATCTGCAATCCTCCAATCTTCCGGAACCTCTCCCGTCTCCATTGACGACGCAAAGATCATCGCCAAGGGCTCTGCAATCACTTCCCTGGCCTCCCACAGTATCCTGGGGTACATCCCATCTGGTCCCGGCGACTTATCTACCTTGATAGAATTCAAAAGTTCTAACACATCCTCCTCCTTAATGTCCACGTACTCAATCTTTTCCACCTGCTGCAAGTCCATAGCAAGATCTCCCAAATCAGCTTCCACTGTGAATACTGAGGCAAAGTACTCATTAAGCACCTCCGCCATTTCTTCTGGTTCCACACAGACCTTTCCCCCTTCACCTTTTATAGGTCCTATCCTTTCCCTTCTCACCCTTTTACCTTTCACATATTTATAGAAGGCCTTGGGATTTTCCTTAATCTTACCCGCCAAGGTCTTCTCATGACCCCTTCTGGCTCTCCTAATTTCCCTTTTAACCTCCTTTCTACAGTCCTTATATTCTTCAAGATCCTTAACCTCTCCTAGTTCCCTGAACCTTTTGTACACCTTCCTTTTCCTCCTGACTAGGTTCAACACAGCTCCTGACTAGGTTCAACACAAATGGATATGATCTGGTGGCCATTACAGAGATGTGGCTGCAAGGTGACAGGGACTGGGAGCTGAATGTCCAGGGGAATCAAGCGTTCAGGAAGAATAGGCTGGAGGGAAAAGGGGGGGTGCGTAGCTCTGCTGATTAAGGATAGCATCAGGGTGGTAGCAACGGATGATATTGGAATCGTTGTGGGTGGAGATTAGGAACAGCAAAGGGAGGAAGACGCTGGTGGGTGTCGTCTATAGGCCCCCGAATAATGATCTGGAGGTGGGGCAGGCTGTTAGCGCGCAAATAAGTGCGGCGTGCAGGAATGGGACGGCAGTAGTTATGGGGGATTTCAATCTGCATATTAGAACATAGAACATAGAACATTACAGCACAAACAGGCCCTTCGGCCCTCGAGTTGCGCCGATCGCATCAACCCCACCAATCTATAGACCTATCTATAACCCCCAATCCCATTAAACCCCATATACTCATCCAGAAGTCTTTTAAAAGACCCCAGCGAGTTCGCCTCCACCACCGACGACGGCAGCCGATTCCAATCACTCACCACCCTCTGAGTGAAAAACTTACCCCTAACATCACCTCTGTACCTCCCTCCCCGCACCTTAAATCTGTGTCCCCTCGTATTTGAATAGAGGGGAGTACGGTAGGATGAGAGAAGAATTGGCGAATGTGGACTGGGGGAGTGCGTTGGAGGGAGGGTCTGCTGAGGAGCAGTGGAGGATCTTTAAGGAGATCTTTCTTGGTGCTCAGCAGAAATTTATTCCGATGGTTAAAAAGGACTGTAGGAGGAGAGGTAATAAGTCGTGGATAACGAAGGAGGTGAAGGAAAGTGTTAAATTAAAAGCGGAGGAATTTAGAGTAGCTAAGAGTAATGGGCGAGAAGAGGATTGGGAGAGGTTTAAATGTCAACAAAGATTGACAAAGAAGTTGATAAAGAAGGGTAGGAGAAACTATGAAGCTGGGCTGGCACTTAATATAAAACAGGATAGCAAGAATTTTTATACGTATATAAAAAGGAAGAGGCTGGCTAGGGTGAACATTGGACCCTTAGAGGATGAGAAGGGGGACCTAGTGGTAGGGGGTGGGGATATGGCTCAGGTATTGAATAACTTTTTTGTTTCCGTCTTCACGGAGGAGGACGTGAATAATTTGCCGGGTGTTAGAGATGGAAAGGTGGTAGGACTGGAGGGTCTTAATGACATTACTGTTACTAGAGAGGCGGTGCTCGACAGACTGGAGGGGCTGATTGTGGACAAGTCCCCAGGACCGGATGGAATGCATCCGAGGGTTCTGAAAGAAATGGCGGAGGTGATAGTGGATGCCTTGGTGGTTATTTTCCAGACGTCGCTGGATTCCGGGGAAGTGCCGGAAGATTGGAAAGTGGCTAATGTTACACCGTTGTTTCAGAAGGGTGCCAGGCAAAAGGCGGGGAATTATAGGCCGGTTAGTTTAACATATGTTGTAGGTAAAATGTTAGAATCCGTCATCAAGGAGGAAATAGCGCGGCATCTTGAGGGGAATTGCTTGATAGAGAAGACACAGCACAGTTTCGTTAAGGGGAAGTCGTGTCTGACAAATTTACTGGAGTTCTATGAGGATGTGTCTCGGGCGGTGGATAGAGGAGAGCCGGTGGATGTGGTCTTTCTGGATTTTCAGAAGGCGTTTGACAAGGTACCTCACAAGAGGTTATTGCAGAAGGTCAGGGGACATGGAGTTGGGGGTAGGGTGTTGGCGTGGATAGAGGATTGATTGTCAAATAGGAGGCAGAGAGTGGGGGTCAATGGATGCTATTCGGATTGGCGGTTGGTGACTAGTGGGGTGCCCCAGGGGGTCGGTGCTGGGGCCTCAGCTATTTACCATTTATATAGATGATCTGGAGGAGGGAACCGAGTGCAGGGTGTCGAAATTTGCTGATGACACCAAGATTGGGGGAACGGCAAATTGTGCGGAGGGTGTGGAGAGTCTGCAGAAGGATCTAGATAGGCTGGGCGAATGGGCCAGGAAATGGCAAATGGAATTTAATGTTGGCAAGTGTGAGGTGGTCCACTTTGGTAGGAGGAATAGTAGGAAGGACTATTACTTGCATGGCGAAAAACTGCAGCAGGCGACGGTGCAGAGGGACCTCGGGGTCCTTGTGCATGAGTCGCAAAAACCCAGCTTGCAGGTGCAGCAGGTGGTCAGGAAGGCGAATGGGATGCTGGCCTTCATAGCGAGGGGGATTGAATATAAAAGTAGGAAGGTCTTGCTACAGCTGTATAGGGCATTGGTGAGGCCGCAGCTGGAGTACTGTGTGCAGTTTTGGGCGCCGCACCTGCGCAAGGATATTTTGGCCCTGGAGGGAGTGCAGAGGAGGTTTACTAGGCTGATACTGGAGTTGAGGGGATTGAGCTATGAGGAGAGGCTGAATAAACTAGGCTTGTACTCGTTAGAGTTTAGAAGAATGAGGGGAGATCTCATTGAGACATATAAGATGATGAATGGGATGGATAGGATAGAGATGGAGAGACTGTTCCCGCTCAAAAAAGACAGTAGGACTAGGGGGCACAGCCTCAAGATAAAGGGGGGGGGCGGTTTAGAACAGAGTTGAGGAGGAACTTCTTCACTCAAAGGGTGGTGAATCTCTGGAATTCTCTGTCCGTTGAAGTGGTGGAGGCTGCCTCGCTAAATATTTTTAAGAAACGGGTTGATGGTTTTTGATAAGAGAGGGGATTAAGGGTTATGGGGAGAGGGCGGGAAGGTGGAGCTGAGTCACGACAGATCAGCCATGATCTTATTGAATGGCGGGGCAGGCTCGAAGGGCCAGATGGCCTACTCCTGCTCCTATTTCACACAGTGAGCACGTGAGGCCTTCATAGCGAAGGGGATTGAAAATAAAAGTAGGGAGGTCTTGCTGCAGCTGTATTGGGCATTGGTGAGGCCACAGCTGGAGTACTGTGTGCAGTTTTGGGCGCCGTACTTACGCAAGGATATTTTGGCCTTGGAGGGAGTGCAGAGGAGGTTTACTAGGCTGATACCGGAGTTGAGGGGGTTGAGCTATGAGGAGAGGCTGAATAAACTAGGCTTGTACTCGTTAAGAGTTTAGAAGAATGAAGAGAGATCTCATTGAGGCGTATAAGATGATGAATGGGATGGATAGAATAGAGGTGGAGAGACTCTTCCCGCTCAGAAAGGACAGTAGGACTAGGGGGCACAGCCTCAAGATAAAGGGGAGGCGGTTTAGAACGGAGTTGAGGAGGAACTTCTTCACTCAAAGGGTGGTGAATCTCTGGAATTCTCTGCCCGCTGAAGTGGTGGAGGCTAGCTCGCTAAATATTTTTAAGACGCGGGTTGATGGGTTTTTGATAAGAGAGGGGATTAAGGGTTATGGGGGAGAGGACGGGAATGTGGAACTGAGCCACGACAGATCAGCCATGATCTTATTGAATGGCGGGGCAGGCTCGAGGGACCAGATGGCCTACTCCTGCTCCTATTTCTTATGTTCTTATGTAAACTAGAACCAGGGGACATAGCCTCAAAATAAGGGGAAGCAGATTTAGGACTGAGTTGAGGAGGAACTTCTTCACACAAAGGGTTGTAAATGTTGGAATTCCCTGCCCAGTGAAGCAGATGAGGCTCCCTCATTGAATGTTTTTAAGGCAAGGATAGATAAATTTTGAACAGTAAAGGAATTAAGGGTTATGGTGAGCAATGAGTAAGTGGACCTGAGTCACAAAAACATCAGCCACGATCTATTGAATGGTGGAGCAGGCTCAAGGGGCCAGATGGCCTCCTCCTGCTCCGAGTTCTTATGTGGGGCAGAGAGCACACAGCACATGGGAAAACACACAACAGCCACAAAGGGAGGGAGCATGTGCCACATGGGGGAGCAGAAGCACGTCACATGAAAGGGCGGCACGGTAGCACAGTGGTTAGCACTGCTGCTTCACAGCTCCAGGGTCCTGGGTTCGATTCCCGGCTCGGGTCACTGCCTGTGTGGAGTTTGCACATTCTCCTCGTGTCTGCGTGGGTTTCCTCCGGGTGCTCCGGTTTCCTCCCACAGTCCAAAGATGTGCGGGTTAGGTTCATTGGCTATGCTAAAATTGCCCTTTAGTATCCTGGGATGAGTAGGTTAGAGGGATTAGCAGGTAAATGTGTAGGGATATGGGGATAGGGTCTGGGTGGGATTGTGTTCGGTGCAGACTCGATGGGCCGAAGGGCCTGTTTCTGCACTGTAGGGTTCTATGGAAAGAGGGTGAGGTGCAAACGGCGCACTACGTACAGAACCTGGAAACATGCAGAACTTGGCTCTTCTGGTACACGGATCACCAGGGTTGGGTCTCCCATTCAAGTCACCCACAAGGAGTGTGATCTATGGAAAGTGTGCAAAATGGGAATCTTTAATGAACAGTACCTGAGGTTGGAATAGAAGACATGCCCGGACTGGAGAAAGGGCTACCAAGAGGCATCACCGGTCCTGCAGCAAAGAAAGAACAGGTCACATTTGCAAGAGATAAGCCAGAGCACTCAGAACCTCCTCTCTATGTTCACCCCTTTAATTGTATCACAGTCCTTTTTCCGTGATTTCTAAACCCACATCGTCTCTCTCACAAACGAACACCAACATTAAGAATTCATTTACAACCCTGTAATTAAGGAAGTAAACAGCACGTTGGTCTTTATGGTCAGGGGATTGGATTAAACGAATAAAGCGACCACATCTAAAATATTGTGCAGTTTTCACCATCATGATTAGAGACAGTCAGCATGGTTTTGTAGCGGGTAGGTCATGCCTTACTAACCTTATCGAGTTCTTTGAGAAAGTGACCAAAGAGGTGGATAGGGGTAAGGCAGTTGATGTGGTGTATATGGATTTTAGCAAGGTGTTTGATAAGGTTCACCATGGTAGGCTTCTGCAGAAAATGCAGATGTATGGGATTGGGGGTGATCTAGGAAATTGGATCAGGAATTGGCTAGCAGATAGGAGACAGAGAGTGGTGGTTGATGAGAAATATTCGTCATGGAGTTCGGTTACGAGTGGTGTGCCTCAAGGATCTGTTTTGGGGCCACTGCTGTTTGTAATTTTTATTAATGATCTGGATGAGGGTATAGTTGGGTGGATTAGTAAGTTTGCTGATGACACCAAAGTCGGAGGTGTGGTAGATTGTGAGGAAGGGTGTCATAGTTTGCAGGATGACTTAGAAAGGTTGCAGAGCTGGGCTGAGAGATGGCGGATGGAATTTAATGTGGAGAAGTGTGAGGTAATTCATTTCGGTAGGAATAACAGATGTGTTGAGTATAGGGCTAACGGGAGGACTTTGAATAGTGTGGAGGAGCAGAGGGATCCAGGTGTATGTGTACATAGATCCCTGAAAGTTGGGAATCAAGTGGATAAGGTTGTTAAGAAGGCATACGGAGTCTTGGCGTTTATTGGTAGGGGGATTGAATTTAGGAGTCGCAGCGTCATGATGCAACTGTACACATCTCTGGTGCGGCCGCACTTGGAGTTTTGTGTGCAGTTCTGGTCCCCACATTACAGGAAGGATGTAGAGGCTTTGGAGAGGGTGCAGAGGAGGTTTAGAACATAGAACATAGAACATAGAACATTACAGCGCAGAACAGGCCCTTCGGCCCACGATGTTGCGCCAACCAGTTACAAAACAATGACCCACTAGCCTAAACCAATCCCTTTTCATCCATAAACCTATCCACAGATCTTTTAAACGCCCCCAAACTAGGTGCATTTACAACTGCAGCTGGCAGGGCATTCCAGTCCCTCACCACCCTCTGGGTAAAGAACCTACCCCTGACATCTGTCCTATAACTACCCCCCCTTAATTTAAAATCGTGGCCCCTCGTGTTAGCTTTCTCCATCCTAGGAAAAAGGCTATCTACCCTGTCTAAACCTCTAATCATCTTATATGTTTCAATGAGATCCCCTCTTAGCCGCCTTCTTTCCAGCGAAAACAACCCCAAATCTCTCAATCTCTCCTCATAGGATCTCCCCTCCATACCAGGCAACATCCTGGTAAACCTCCTCTGCACCCTCTCCAAAGCCTCTACATCCTTCTTGTAATGTGGGGACCAGAACTGCACACAAAACTCCAAGTGCGGCCGCACCAGAGATGTGTACAGTTGCATCATGACGCTGCGACTCCTAAATTCAATCCCCCTACCAATAAACGCCAAAACTCCGTATGCCTTCTTAACAACTTTATCTACTTGATTCCCAACTTTCAGGGATCTATGTACACATACACCTAGATCCCTCTGCTCCTCCACACTATTCAAAGTCCTCCCGTTAGCCCTATACTCAACACATCTGTTATTCCTACCGAAATGAATTACCTCACACTTCTCCACATTAAACTCCATTCGCCACCTCTCAGCCCAGCTCTGCAACCTTTCTAAGTCATCCTGCAAACTATGACACCCTTCCTCACAATCTACCACACCTCCACATCTTTCTTATAATGCGGCGACCAGAACTGTACGCAATACTCCAAGTGCGGCCGCACCAGAGTTTTGTACAGTTGCAACATGACCTCACGGCTCTGAAATTCAATCCCTCTACCAATAAAAGCTAACACACCGTACGCCTTCTTAACAACCTTATCAACCTGGCTTGCCTGCAGAAGGCAGAGAGTGGTTGTGGATGGGTCTTTTTCGGAATGGAGGTCAGTCACCAGTGGGGTGCCCCAGGGATCTGTTCTGGGACCCTTGCTGTTTGTCATTTTCATAAATGAACTGGATGAGGAAATGGAGGGATGAGTTAGCAAGTTCGCTGATGACACGAAGGTCGGTGGTGTTGTGGATGGTCTGGAAGGATGTCAAAAGTTGCAGCAGGACATAGATAGGATGCAGGAATGGGCGGAGAAGTGGCAGATGGACTTCAACGCGGATAAATGTGTAGTCGTCCATTTTGGCAGAACCAACGGGATGAACGAGTACACTATCAAGGGCAGGAGTCTTAGTAGTGTTGAAGAGCAGAAGGATCTTGGGGTCCGGGTCCACAGGACTGTTAAATAGGCCTCGCAGGTGGAGGAGGTGGTCAAGAAGGCGTATGGTGTACTGGCCTTCATTAATCGAGGGATTGAGTTTAGGAGTCGGGAGGTAATGCTGCAACTTTACAGGACCCTTGTCAGGCCTCATTTGGAGTACTGTGCGCAGTTCTGGTCGCCTCACTATAGGAAAGACGTAGAAGCTATTGAAAGGGTGCAGAGGAGATTTACAAGGATGTTGCCTGGACTGGAGGCATGCCTTATGAAGATAGGTTGAGGGAGCTGGGACTCTTTTCCCTAGAGAGGCGAAGGTTGAGAGGCGACCTGATAGAAGTTTATAAAATGTTGAGAGGAATAGATAGGGTGGACTCTCAGAGGCTATTTCCCCGGGTTGAAATGGTCGCTACGAGAGGACACAGATTTAAGGTGCGGGGAGGGAAGTACAGAGATGATGTTAGGGGTAAGTTTTTCACTCAGAGGGTGGTGAGTGAATGGAATCGGCTGCCGTCATCGGTGGTGGAGGCGAACTCGCTGGGGTCTTTTAAAAGACTTCTGGATGAGTATATGGAGTTTAATGGGATTGGGGGTTATAGATAGGTCTATAGATTGGTGGGGTTGATGTGATCGGCGCAACTCGAGGGCCGAAGGGCCTGTTTGTGTTGTAATGTTCTATGTTCTATGTAACCTGGCTGCCAACTTTCAGGGATCTAGATCTCTCTGCTCACTGACACTACCAAGAGTCCTTCCATTAGTCCTATATTCTGTACTCCTGTTACTCTTACCAAAGTGAATCACCTCACACTTTTCCATATTAAACTCTATTTGCCACCTCCCGGCCCAGCTCTGCAGTTTATCTATGTCCCTCTGCAAACTGTAACATCCACCCTCACTGTCTACAACTCCTCCGACTTTGGTGTCGTCAGCAAATTTACTAATCCATCCTTCTACACCCTCATCCAGGTCATTTATAAAAATGACAAATAGCAGTGGCCCCAAAACAGATCCTTGAGGTACACCACTTGTAACTGAACTCAGGTTGAATATTTCCCATCAACCACCACCCTCTGTCTTCTATCAGCTAGACAATTCCTGATCCAAACTGCTAAATCACCCTCAATCCCACACATCTGCAGAAGCCTACCATGGGGAACCTTATCAAACGCTTTGCTAAAATCCATTTACACCACGTCACCTGCCTTACCCTTATCCACCTCTTTGGTCACCTTTTCAAAAAACTCAGTAAGGTTTGTGAGGCACGACCTACCCTTCACAAAACCGTGTTGACTATCCCTAATCAATTTATTTCCCTCTAGATGATTATAAATCCTATCTCTTATAATTCTTCCCAAAACTTTGCCGACAACAGAAGTAAGGCTCACCGGTCTATAATTCCCAGGATGGTCTCGACTCCCCTTCTTGAACAAGGGGACAACATTTGTTATCGTCCACTCTTCCGGCACTATACCTGTAGCCAATGACGACATGAAGATCAAAGCCAAAGGCTCTGCAATCTCCTCCTTCGCCTCCCAGAGAATCCTAGGGTAAATTCCATCCGGCCTAGAGGACTTATCTATTTTCATACTCTCAAGAATTGCTAACACCTCCTGCTTATGTACCTCAATCTCGTCTAGTCTAAAAGCCTATATCTCAGTATTCTCCTCGGCTATATTGTCTATCCAGCTTCTCCTTATAACTGAAATGGGAATGCTGGGAAATGGGAAGGCGAATGGGATGCTGGCCTTCATAGCGAAGGGGATTGAATATAAAAGTAGGGAGGTCTTGCTGCAGCTGTATAGGGCATTGGTGAGGCCGCAGCTGGAGTACTGTGTGCAGTTTTGGGCGCCGCACCTGCGCAAGGATGTTTTGGCCCTGGAGGGAGTGCAGAGGAGGTTTACTCGGCTGATACCGGAGTTGAGGGGATTGAGCTATGAGGAGAGGCTGAATAAACTAGGCTTGTACTCGTTAGAGTTTAGAAGAATGAGGGGAGATCTCATTGAGACGTATAAGATGATGAATGGGATGGATAGGATAGAGGTGGAGAGACTGTTCCCGCTCAAAAAAGACAGTAGGACTAGGGGGCACAGCCTCAAGATAAAGGGGGGGCGGTTTAGAACAGAGTTGAGGAGGAACTTCTTCACTCAAAGGGTGGTGAATCTCTGGAATTCTCTGCCCGTTGAAGTGGTGGAGGCTGCCTCGCTAAATATTTTTAAGAAACGGGTTGATGGGTTTTTGATAAGAGAAGGGATTAAGGGTTATGGGGAGAGGGCGGGAAGGTGGAGCTGAGTCACGACAGATCAGCCATGATCTTATTGAATGGCGGGGCAGGCTCGAAGGGCCAGATGGCCTACTCCTGCTCCTATTTCTTATGTTCTTATGAAACCTTCAAGTCCCGATAGCATCCTAGTAAATCTTTTCTGCACCCTTTCTAGTTTAATAATATTCTTTTGATAATAGGGTGACCAGAACTGTACACAGTATTCCAAGTGTGGCCTTACCAATGTCCTGTACAACTTTAACTAAACGTCCCAACTCATGTATTCAATGTTCTGACCAATGAAAGCAAGCATGTCGAATGCCTTCTTCACCACTCTATCCGCCTGTGACTCTACTTTCAAGGTGCTATGCACCCCAACATCTCTTGGTTCCATAAATCTCCCCAATGTCCTACCTTTAGCTGACTAAGATCTGCCTGGTTTGATCAACCAAAATGAATCACCTCACATTTGTCTAAATTAAATGCCATCTGCCATTCGTCAACCTACTAGTCCAATTGATCAAGATCCCACTGCAACTGGAGATAACTTTCTTCACTGTCCACTATGCCACCAATCTTGGTGTCAACTGCAAACTTACTAACGATGCTACTAAACTCTCATCCAAATCATTAATTCAAGTGATAAAAAGCAGTGGACCCAGCACCAATCCGAGGCATATCGTTCGTCAAAGTCTCCAGTTTGAAAAACAACCCTCTGCGACCCCCTCTGTCTTCTGTCATCAAGCTAATTTTGTATCCATTTGGCTACCTCACCATGGACCCCATCAGATTTAACTTTATGCAACAAACTACCATGCGGTTCTTTGTTAAAAGCCTTGTGAAGTCCTTGCAAACAACATCAACTGCACTGCCCTCATCTATCTTCTTGGTTACCTCTTCAAAAAACTCAGTCAAATTTATAGAACATAGAACATTACAGCACAAACAGGCCCTTCGGCCCTCGAGTTGCGCCGATCACATCAACCCCACCAATCTATAGACCTATCTATAACCCCCAATCCCATTAAACCCCATATACTCATCCAGAAGTCTTTTAAAAGACCCCAGCGAGTTCGCCTCCACCACCGATGACGGCAGTCGATTCCATTCACTCACCACCCTCTGAGTGAAAAACTTACCTCTAACATCACCTCTGTACTTATGAGACATGATTTTCCACCCACAAAGCCATGCTGACCGTCCCTAGTCTGGGGACTTGCCTCGTTAAATGCAAGTAGATCCTATCTCTGAGTACCTTCGAAAGACTTTCCCACTAAGGATGTGAGTCTCACTGGCCTGTAGTTCCCAGGCTCTTCCCTGCATCCCTTCTGAAACAAAGGCACAACATTCACCACTCTCCAATCTTCAGGCACCTCACCCGTGACTATCAATGATTCAAATATCTCTGGGAGGCTAGGGAGGAAAGTGCGAGTCCCCTAGCAATGTTCTGGGATACACTTCATCAGGACCCAGGGATTTATCTACCTTGATGCGCTTTAAGACATCCAGCATCTCTTTCTCTGTAATATGTACACTCCTCAAGACATCACTATTTATTTCCCCAAGTTCCCTAATATCCATGCTTTTCTCAACAGTAAATACTGAGGAGAAATATTCATTTAGGATCTCACCCATCTCTTGTGGATCTACACATAGATGAGCTTGATAAACAGATTGGGCCTATACCCTTTGGAGTTTAGGAAAGAGGTAATTTATTGAAACATACAAGATTCTGAGGGTGTTTGACAGGATAGATGCAGAGACGATGTTTCCTCTTCATGGCAATCTAGAACCAGGCTGCACATCTTAAAAGAAATTTGCCATTTACTTTGGGGATGAGGAGTAATTTCTTCTCTTAGCAGATCATGCACTTTCGGAATTCTCTTCGACAGAGAGAAATGGAGGTTGGGTCATTGCAAGTATTTGAGACTGAGTTAGACAGGTACCTGATCCACAAGGAAGAGTTATGAGAGGCAAGCAGAAAAGTGCACCAGGGAGGCAAACTCGGATAGTAGTTTGCCTTCCTGGTGCCAGGATCCAGGACGTTTCTGATCACATCCAAGATATCCTGAAGTGGGAGGGAGAAGAGTCAGAGGTCGTGGTACATATTGGTACCAATGACATAGGTAGGAAAAGGGAAGAGATCCTGAAAGGAGAATATAGGGAGTTAGGAAAGGAGTTAGAAGAAGGAACGCAAAGGTAATAATCTTGGGATTGCTGCCTGTGCCACGAGACAGAGAGTAGGAATGGAATGAGGCGGAGGATAAATGTGTGGCTGAGGGATTGGAGCAGGGGGCAGGGATTCAGGTTTCTGGATCATTGACACCTCTTTTGGGGCAGGTGTAACCTGTACAAAAAGAACAGGTTGCACTTGAATCCCAGGGGGACCAATATCCTGGCGGGGAGGTTTGCTAAGGCTCCTGGGGAGAGTTTAAACCAGAAAAGTTGGGAGGTGGGAATCAAAGTGAAGTGACTGGGAGACAGGAGGTTAACTCACAAATAGAGAAAGCTTGTCGACAGTGTGCGGAGGAGGATAGGCAGGCGATAGAGAAGGGGAGCGCTCAGACCGAAGGTTTGAGATGTGTCTATTTTAACGCAAGAAGTGTTGTGAACAAAGTGGATGAGCTGAGAGCGTGGATCGCTGCTTGGAAATGTGATGTGGTGGCCATTACAGAGACTTGGATGACCCAAGGACAGGACTGGTTACTTCAAGTGCCGGGTTTCAGATGTTTCAGAAAGGACAGGGAGGGAAGCAAAAGAGGTGACGGAGTGGCACTGTTGATCAGGGATAGTGTCATGGCTGCAGAAAAGGTAGACACCATGGAGGGATTGTCTACAGAGCCTCAGTGGGTAGAAGTTAGGAACAGGAAGGGGTCAGTAGCTTTACTGGGTCTTTTCTATAGGCCATCCAATAGTAACAGGGATGTTGAAGAGTAGATTGCTGAGCCTCTGGCTATGATCTTTGCATCATCAATGGAGATGGGAGAGGTTCTGGAGGATTGTGGATGTTGTTCCTTTATTCAAGAAAGGGAGTAGAAATAGCCCTGGAAATTATAGACCAGTGAGTTTAACATCAGTGGTTGGTAAGTTGATGGAGAAGATCCTAGCAGGCAAGATTTATGAACACTTGAAGAGGCAAAACATGATTAAGAATAGTCAGCATGGCTTTGCCAAAGTCAGATCATGCCTTACGACCATGATTGAATTTTTTGAGAATGTGTCTCAACACATTGATGAAGGAAGAACAGTAGATGTGGTTTATATGGACTTCAGCAAGGCGTTTGATAAGGTACCCCATGTAAGGCTTATTGAGAAAGTGTGGGGGAATGGGATCCAAGAGGACATTGCTTTATGGATTCAGAACTAGTTTTATAAATGACTTGGATGAAGAAGTGGAGGGGTGGGTTGGTAAGTTTGCTGATGATACGAAGGTTGGAGGTGTTGTGGATAGTGTGGAGGGATGTCAGCAGTTGCAACGAGACATTGATAGGATGCAAGACTGGGCAGATGGAGTTCAACCCAGATAAGTGTGAAGTGGTTCATTTTGGCAGGTCAAATAGGATGGCAGAACATAATATTAATGGTAGGACTGTTGGCAGTGTGGAAGATCAGAAGGATCTTGGGGTCTGAGTTCATAGGACACTCGAAGCAGCTACGCAGGTTGAAGCTGTGGTTAAGAAGGCGTATGGGTGTACTGGCCTTCATCAGTCGAGGAATTGAGTTTAGGAGTCGAGAGATAATGTGGCAGCTATGTACGACCCTGGTCAGACCCCACTTGGAGTACTGTGCTCAGTTCTGGTCATTTCATTACAGGAAGGTTGTGGAAGCTATAGAAAGGGTGCAGAGGAGATTTACAAGGATGTTGTCTGGATTGGGGAGCATGCCTTATGAGGATAGGTTGAGTGAGCTCAGCCTTTTTTCCTTCATAAGAACATAAGAAATAGGAGCAGGAGTAGGCCATCTGGCCCTTCGAGCCTGCCCCGCCATTCAATAAGATCATGGCTGATCTGTCGTGACTCAGCTCCACCTTCCCGCCCTCTCCCCATAACCCTTAATCCCTTCTCTTATCAAAAACCCATCAACCCGTTTCTTAAAAATATTTAGCGAGGCAGCCTCCACCACTTCAACGGGCAGAGAATTCCAGAGATTCACCACCCTTTGAGTGAAGAAGTTCCTCCTCAACACTGTTCTAAACCGCCCCCCCTTTACCTTGAGGCTGTGCCCCCTAGTCCTACTGTCTTTTTTGAGCGGGAAGAGTCTCTCCACCTCTATCCTATCCATCCCATTCATCATCTTATACGTCTCAATGAGATCTCCCCTCATTCTTCTAAACTCTAACGAGTACAAGCCTAGTTTATTCAGCCTCTCCTCATAGCTCAATCCCCTGAACTCCGGTATCAGCCGAGTAAACCTCCTCTGCACTCCCTCCAGGGCCAAAATATCCTTGCGCAGGTGCAGCGCCCAAAACTGCACACAGTACTCCAGCTGCGGCCTCACCAATGCCCTATACAGCTGCAGCAAGACCTCCCTACTTTTATATTCAATCCCCCTCGCTATGAAGGCCAGCATCCCATTCGCCTTCCTGACCACCTGCTGCACCTGCAAGCTGGGTTTTTGCGACTCATGCACAAGGACCCCGAGGTCCCTCTGCACCGTCGCCTGCTGCATAGGGTGGACGCAACACAGTTTCATTAAAGGGGAGTCGTGTCTGACAAATTTACTGGAGTTCTATGAGGATGTGTCTAGGGCGGTGGATAGAGGAGAGCCGGTGGATGTGGTCTTTCTGGATTTTCAGAAGGCGTTTGACAAGGTACCTCACAAGAGGTTATTGCAGAAGGTCAGGGGACATGGAGTTGGGGGTAGGGTGTTAGCGTGGATAGAGGATTGGTTGTCAAATAGGAGGCAGAGAGTGGGGGTCAATGGATGCTATTCGGATTGGCGGTTGGTGACTAGTGGGGTGCCCCAGGGGTCGGTGCTGGGGCCTCAGCTATTTACCATTTATATAGATGATCTGGAGGAGGGAACCGAGTGCAGGGTGTCGAAATTTGCTGATGACACCAAGATTGGGGGAATAGCAAATTGTGTGGAGGGTGTGGAGAGTCTGCAGAAGGATCTAGATAGAACATAGAACATAGAACATAGAACATTACAGCACAAACAGGCCCTTCGGCCCTCGAGTTGCGCCGATCGCATCAACCCCACCAATCTATAGACCTATCTATAACCCCCAATCCCATTAAACCCCATATACTCATCCAGAAGTCTTTTAAAAGACCCCAGCGAGTTCGCCTCCACCACCGACGACGGCAGCCGATTCCAATCACTCACTACCCTCTGAGTGAAAAACTTACCCCTAACATCACCTCTGTACTTCCCTCCCCGCACCTTAAATCTGTGTCCTCTCGTAGCGACCATTTCAACCCGGGGAAATAGCCTCTGAGAGTCCACCCTATCTATTCCTCTCAACATTTTATAAACTTCTATCAGGTCGCCTCTCAACCTTCGCCTCTCCAGGGAAAAGAGTCCCAGCTCCCTCAACCTATCTTCATAAGGCATGCCTCCCAGTCCAGGCAACATCCTTGTAAATCTCCTCTGCACCCTTTCAATAGCTTCTACGTCTTTCCTATAGTGAGGCGACCAGAACTGCGCACAGTACTCCAAATGAGGCCTGACGAGGGTCCTGTAAAGTTGCAGCATTACCTCCCGACTCCTAAACTCAATCCCTCGATTAATGAAGGCCAGTACACCATACGCCTTCTTGACCACCTCCTCCACCTGCGAGGCCGATTTAAGAGTCCTGTGAACCCGGACCCCGAGATCCTTCTGCTCTTCAACGCTACTAAGACCCCTGCCCTTAATAGTGTACTCGTTCATCCCGTTGGTTCTGCCGAAATGGACTACTACACATTTATCCGCGTTGAAGTCCATCTGCCACTTCTCCGCCCATTCCTGCATCCTATCTATGTCCTGCTGCAACTTTTGACATCCTTCCAGACCATCCACAACACCGCCGACCTTCGTGTCATCAGCGAACTTGCTAACCCATCCCTCCACTTCCTCATCCAGGTCATTTATGAAAATGACAAACAACAAGGGTCCCAGAACAGATCCCTGGGGCACCCCACTGGTGACTGACCTCCATTCCGAAAAAGACCCATCCACAACCACTCTCTGCCTTCTGCAGGCAAGCCAGTTCTGGATCCACAAGGCCAAAGGCCCTTGGATCCCATGCCCTCTCACCTTCTCAAGAAGTCTTGCATGGGGGACCTTATCAAAAGCCTTGCTGAAGTCCATGTACACTACGTCCACGGCACTTCCTTCGTCAATGTGTTCAGTCACATTATCGAAGAACTCAACTAGGCTCGTAAGGCACGACCTGCCCTTGACAAATCCATGCTGACTATTCCTGATCATGTCAAACCTCTCCAAATGGTCGTAAATCTTGTCCCTCAGAAGCCTCTCCATCAGCTTACCAACCACTGAGGTCAGACTCACCGGGCGGTAATTTCCCGGGCTATCTCTGTTCCCTTTCTTGAAAATAGGGACTACATCCGCAATCCTCCAATCTTCCGGAACCTCTCCCGTCTCCATTGAAACTTTGCCCATAGGCTGGGCAAATGGGCCAGGAAATGGCAAATGGAATTTAATGTTGGCAAGTGTGAGGTGGTCCACTTTGGTAGGAGGAATGGTAGGAAGGACTATTACTTACGTGGCGCTCGAGAGACGAAAGATGAGGGGTGACCTGATAGAGGAGTATAAGACGTTGAGGGGTATTGATCGAGTGGATTCTCAGAGGCTATTTCCCAGGGCTGACATGGTTGCCACGAGAGGACACAGGTTTAAGATGCTGTGGAGTCGGTACAGAGGAGATGTCAGGGGTAAGTTTTTCACTCAGAGAGTGGGTGCATGGAATGGGCTGCTGGCAACAGTGGTGGAGGCGGATTCGAATTCGATAGGGTCTTTAAGAGACTTTTAGATAAGTACATGGAACTTCATAAGATAGAGGGTTATAGGTAAGCTCAGTAATCTCGGGGTAGGGACATGTTCAGCACAACTTCATGGGCCAAAGGGCCTGTATTGTGCTGTAGTTTTTCTATATTTCTATGTTTCTAAGGCCATAATCAGATAAGCCATGAATTTATTGAATGGTGCAACAGGCTCGATGGGCCAAGTGCTTATTCTTACTCCTATCTATTATCCTGTTATGATTCTGATCTAGCGAGAGTGAAGAAACAGCATTATAGCTCCAAGTCAGGATGGTGTGTGGCTTAGTGATGGTGTTCCCATGTGCCTGTTGCCCTTCTACAGCTGAGAAGACATTTGAAGAAAGTTGACTGAGTTGTTACAGTGCATTTTTTAGGTGGACCAATGAGAAGTGGTCAGTAAACGTTGGCCGAATCCCGTGAAAGAATACAAGAGAACGAAGGACTCAAAAGCAGCCTGTGTTCATTCTCTCCATTGCAACAAAATCCGAATGACAAGTTCATAAAATTCCACATCTTATGGACCCTGTTTACAAGCAGAAACATTAGAGTCCAATCTCCTTTTGGCAAAGAGAAGAACGAACACTAACCTGAGTGTGGGGTGCTGAAGGTGGGCCCCACATTTATTGGCTGCTGAATGGCTGCAGGAAACCGCATCTGTGCTTCTCCACCATACCTGAAAGAGAAGGGCCATTCAGTACATTACCAAGAGTCTGAGCAAACTCTGGCCCACAAACACTCCCTCTTCAAAACCTCTAATCTAGTTGTGTGGCACACAGCACATTCCCCATTGGCCTACACAGTGTGTCGGGCATGTATGGGGTGTCAGGGAGGGGTAGTACCTTTGAGGGGGGAGCATGTCGCATCCTTTCAGGGCGGTTTTTCCATCCTTTGTCCCCACCTGGCACCCAGCTCTCACCTGTGGCTCCCTGCAGCTGTTTGCCTGCGACAGCAGCCACACCCTGGGCAACGGCCTCGACAAACCAGCTAAACCAGGTGAGGGTAGCCAACGGGTCTCAACCCTGGGTGAGATAGGGAGATGTCTATCCCAGCATGTGAAGTCAGAGTCCGGCGGACTGAGCGGACAAGACCAGTGGAAGGTCCAACGGTCAAGAAGGTGGTCTCTGCAAGCATCATGGAACACGAAGAGCAGGACAAGACACAGAAGACGTCCTGGTCATCCACTGCGCCTCGTCCCACCTCCAGCTGTCTTGACTCTTGTCTTGCCACTGGATCTAGATGGGAATTGGGAAGAGAGAGTGAGGCTGACGCTGCGCAACTCTCCCTCACTTTAATTCAAATCAAGCGCTAGTTTTGACACGATCATCATCAGTGTCCTGTTCAACCTTTGAAGTCCTGTGGCAATGGGCGAGTGAGAAAGCAGCGGGTGTGGATACACTGGGAGCTGTAGTCACGGACCTGCACACAGGCTCAGGTCTAATGGTCTTTTTCCGCTGACTGAAGCAGCAGTGGAACTCGGCGTCTACCCGGGTGACTGAGCAGTCCTCTTCAGGAACGCACTGCTCACCTCCAGAGATTGAGGAAGGGGCTAGAAAAGGTGCCCGAAACATTGCCTGCTTCACTACACCCTGGCCAGTTTACCGCGACTGGCGGGGGTCCCATCTTGCGGTCGAACAAACAAAATAAAATACAAGGTGACACCGCTCACCTTTGGCGCTCACCATTGCGCATGCTTTTGAAAACCCGACAGCAGACAGACCAGAGAGAAGAACAGCCTTAGTTGCCAGAGCTTGCAAGATACAAGACTGACATTGCTGCCCTGAGTGAAACTCGTATTGCCAATGTAGGTCAGTTGAGTGAAACAGGAGGTGGATACACTTTTTTCTGGAGCGGTTGCAACAGCGATGAGTGTCGTGATGCTGGAGTTGGATTCGCCGTCAGGAGTCACCTTGTTCAGAAACTTGATAGTCTACCCAAGGGTGTGAACAACTGGCTTATGACATTACAGCTTCCTCTACAGAACAGAAGTCAAGCCACCCTGAACAGTGCCTATGCCCCCACAATGAACCCGGATGAGATGAAAGACAAGTTCCATGAAGAACTGGATGCCCTACTATCAGCAGTGAGCAGTCCCAACAAGCTGATTTTGCTTGGTGATTTCAATGCAAGAGTAGGGTGTGACTCTGCAATCTGGCAGGGAGTCATTGGGAGGCATGGAGTGGGCAAGTGTAACAGTAACGGCTTACTCTTAATGAAGACCTGTGCAGCACACAACCTCCTCATCACCAACACAACCTTCCATCTACCTATCCGTAACAAAACCTCATGGATACACCCCCGCTCTAAGTATTGGCATCTTATCAACTACGTCATTGTCAGGAGAAAAGACAGGCAGGATGTCAGAGTGACCAAGGCCATGTGTGGTGCTGACTGCTGGACAGATCACAGGCTCACTGTCTCCAAAATGAGGCTCCGCATCAGACCCAAGAGGTGACCACAAGGAAGCAAGGTTACGAAAAGAATCAATGCTAAAGAACCCCAGCATAGCTTCAGCATTGGCTGGAGACTTAGAAATCAAGCTCTGGAAACCTACACCTCACAGGCAGCGCTGAGGATGACTGGGAATGCTTCAGAGATTCTATCCATACATCTGCGCTGAAGATGCTCGGGGCCTCTACCCGCAAGCAGCATGATTGGTTCGATGAGAATGATGAGGAGATACAGGATCTATTTGTTGAAAAGCACTGTCTTCATCGGGCCCGTCAGAACGACCCATCTTCAGCTACCAAGAAAAACGCTTTTCCCAGTGCTCGCAGGACAGTGCAGAATAAACTGTGTAAAATACAGGATGCCTGGCTGAGCACCAAGGCAGATGAAATACAGGGGTATGCTGACAGAAATGACTTGAAGTGGTTCTATGAAGCCCTCAACATTCTCCACGAACTGAATTGTTCCAGTCCTTTTGGAAGCAAGGATCCATTCCTCAGGAACTTAAAGATGCTTCCATCATACACCTCTACAAGAGGAAGGGCAATCGGCAAGTATGCAACAACCACCGAGGAATCTCGCTGCTCTCCATCACAGGAAAAACCCTCGCAAGAGTCCTGCTAAATCGTCTGGTCTCTCATCTGGAGCTGGGCCTGCTTCCAGAGTCACAGTGTGGATTCTGCAATGGTCACGGGACTACTGACATGATTTTTGCTGCTCGCCAACTTCAGGAGAAGTGTCAGGAACAGAATCGCGAGCTCTACGCAACCTTTAGAACATAGAACATTACAGCGCAGATCAGGCCCTTCGGCCCACGATGTTGCGTCGACCAGTTACAAAACAATGACCCACTAGCCTAAACCAATCCCTTTTCGTCCATAAACCTATCCACAGATCTCTTAAACGCCCCCAAACTAGGCACATTTACAACTGCAGCTGGCAGGGCATTCCAGTCCCTCACCACCCTCTGAGTAAAGAACCTACCCCTGACATCAGTCCTATAACTACCCCCCCTTAATTTAAAGTCGTGCCCCCTCGTGCTAGCTTTCTCCATCCGAGGAAAAAGGCTATCACTATCTACCCTGTCTAAACCTCTAATCATCTTATATGTTTCAATAAGGTCCCCTCTTAGCCGCCTTCTTTCCAGCGAAAACAACCCCAAATCTCTCAGTCTCTCCTCATAGGATCTCCCCTCCATACCAGGCAACATCCTGGTAAACCTCTTCTGCACCCTCTCCAAAGCATCTACATCCTTCTTGTAATGTGGGGACCAGAACTGCACACAAAATTCCAAGTGTGGCCGCACCAGAGTTGTGTGCAGTTGCATCATGACGCTGCGACTCCTAAATTCAATCCCCCTACCAATAAACGCCAAGACACCGTATGCCTTAACAACCTTATCTACTTGATTCCCAACTTTCAGGGATCTATGGACACATACACCTAGATCCCTCTGCTCCTCCACACTATTCAAAGTCCTCCCGTTAGCCCTATACTCAACACATCTGTTATTCCTACCGAAATGAATTACCTCACACTTCTCCACATTAAACTCCATCCGCCACCTCTCAGCCCAGCTCTGCAACCTATCTAAGTCTCCCTGCAAACTATGACACCCTTCCTCACAATCTACCACACCTCCGACTTTGGTGTCATCAGCAAACTTACTAATCCACCCAACTATACCCTCATCCAGATCATTAATAAAAATGACAAACAGCAGTGACCTCGCGAAAGCCTTCAACACTGTAAGCTGACAAGACATGTGGAGGATCATGTCAAAGTTCGACTGCCCCCCCCCGCTCAAATTCATTCAGATGGTACGCCAGTTCCATGATGGCCAGAGTACTGGATGGCGGAGAATCCTCTGAGGCATTCCCAGTCACCAGTGGCATCAAACAGGGCTCTGCGCTCGCACCCACACTGTTCAACATGATGTTTACTGCCGTGCTGAATGATGCCTTCCAGGGCAGTGTTGCTGGAATCAAGTACAGAGTGGATGGGAAGCTGCTCAACCTGAGGAGACTTCAAGCCAAAGTGAAGGAGACTGTTCTGAGAGATTTCCTCTTTGCCGATGACTGCACCCCGTATACTGACTCAGAGCCAGAGATGCAAGTCAGTATAGACAAATTTTCCACAGCTTGTGACAACTTTGGACTCACCATCAACATTTAAAAAGACCGAAGTCATGCACCAGCCTGTTCCTCATGCACCGTACTCAGAACCCATAATCACAATCAAAGGGCAGAAACTACAGGCAGTGATCCAGTTCATTTATCTTGGCAGCAGCCTCTCCCAAGCAGTGACTATTGATACAGAAGTTAACTGCAGAATAGCAAAGGCAAGTTCTGCTTTCGGTAGACTGCACTCCACTGTATGGGAACGTCGAGGAATCAGCTCAGCAATAAAACTGAAGGTCTACAGCGCTGTGGTACTCACTATCCTCCTGTATGCCTGTGAAATGTGGACTGTGTATCAAAGTCATGCAAGACAGCGCAATCATTTCCACATGACTTGTCTTTACAGAATATTACACATCCGTTGGCAAGACACTGAACTTCTCTCCAGAGCAAGTCTACCATCAGTCCACACACTGCTGATGAGAGCACAGACTCGGTGGGCAGGTCATGTCATCCGTATAGAACCCTAGAACCCTACAGTGCAGAAACAGGCCCTTCGGCCCATCGAGTCTGCACCGAACACAATCCCACCCAGACCCTATCCCCATATCCCTACACATTTACCTGCTAATCCCTCTAACCTACACATCCCAGGACACTAAGGGGCAATTTTAGCATAGCCAATGAACCTAACCCGCACATCTTTGGACTGTGGGAGGAATTCTATCAAGGTAGATAAGTCGCCGGGACCAGATGGGATGTACCCCAGGATACTGTGGGAGGCCAGGGAAGTGATTGCAGAGCCCTTGGCGATGATCTTTGCGTCGTCAATGGAGACGGGAGAGGTTCCGGAAGATTGGAGGATTGCGGATGTAGTCCCTATTTTCAAGAAAGGGAACAGAGATAGCCCGGGAAATTACCGCCTGGTGAGTCTGACCTCAGTGGTTGGTAAGCTGATGGAGAGGCTTCTGAGGGACAAGATTTACGAGCATTTGGAGAGGTTTGACATGATCAGGAATAGTCAGCATGGATTTGTCAAGGGCAGGTCGTGCCTTACGAGCCTAGTTGAGTTCTTCGATAATGTGACTGAACACATTGACGAAGGAAGTGCCGTGGACGTAGTGTACATGGACTTCAGCAAGGCTTTTGATAAGGTCCCCCATGCAAGACTTCTTGAGAAGGTGAGAGGGCATGGGATCCAAGGGCCTTTGGCCTTGTGGATCCAGAACTGGCTTGCCTGCAGAAGGCAGAGAGTGGTTGTGGATGGGTCTTTATCGGAATGGAGGTCAGTCACCAGTGGGGTGCCCCAGGGATCTGTTCTGGGACCCTTGTTGTTTGTCATTTTCATAAATGACCTGGATGAGGAAGTGGAGGGATGGGTTAGCAAATTCGCTGATGACACGAAGGTCGGCGGTGTTGTGGATGGTCTGGAAGGATGTCAAAAGTTGCAGCAGGACATAGATAGGATGCAGGAATGGGCGGAGAAGTGGCAGATGGACTTCAACGCGGATAAATGTGTAGTCGTCCATTTCGGCAGAACCAACGGGATGAACGAGTACACTATTAAGGGCAGGGGTCTTAGTAGCGTTGAAGAGCAGAAGGATCTCGGGGTCCGGGTTCACAGGACTCTTAAATCGGCCTCGCAGGTGGAGGAGGTGGTCAAGAAGGCGTATGGTGTACTGGCCTTCATTAATCGAGGGATTGAGTTTAGGAGTCGGGAGGTAATGCTGCAACTTTACAGGACCCTCGTCAGGCCTCATTTGGAGTACTGTGCGCAGTTCTGGTCGCCTCACTATAGGAAAGACGTAGAAGCTATTGAAAGGGTGCAGAGGAGATTTACAAGGATGTTGCCTGGACTGGGAGGCATGCCTTATGAAGATAGGTTGAGGGAGCTGGGACTCTTTTCCCTGGAGAGGCGAAGGTTGAGAGGCGACCTGATAGAAGTTTATAAAATGTTGGCAAGTGTGAGGTGGTCCACTTTGGTAGGAGGAATGGTAGGAAGGACTATTACTTACGGGGCGAAAAACTGCAGCAGGCGACGGTGCAGAGGGACCTCGGGGTCCTTGTGCATGAGTCGCAAAAACCCAGCTTGCAGGTGCAGCAGGTGGTCAGGAAGGCGAATGGGATGCTGGCCTTCATAGCGAAGGGGATTGAATATAAAAGTAGGGAGGTCTTGCTGCAGCTGTATAGGGCATTGGTGAGGCCGCAGCTGGAGTACTGTGTGCAGTTTTGGGCGCCGCACCTGCGCAAGGATGTTTTGGCCCTGGAGGGAGTGCAGAGGAGGTTTACTCGGCTGATACCGGAGTTGAGGGGATTGAGCTATGAGGAGAGGCTGAATAAACTAGGCTTGTACTCGTTAGAGTTTAGAAGAATGAGGGGAGATCTCATTGAGACGTATAAGATGATGAATGGGATGGATAGGATAGAGGTGGAGAGACTGTTCCCGCTCAAAAAAGACAGTAGGACTAGGGGGCACAGCCTCAAGATAAAGGGGGGGCGGTTTAGAACAGAGTTGAGGAGGAACTTCTTCACTCAAAGGGTGGTGAATCTCTGGAATTCTCTGCCCGTTGAAGTGGTGGAGGCTGCCTCGCTAAATATTTTTAAGAAACGGGTTGATGGGTTTTTGATAAGAGAGGGGATTAAGGGTTATGGGGAGAGGGCGGGAAGGTGGAGCTGAGTCACGACAGATCAGCCATGATCTTATTGAATGGCGGGGCAGGCTCGAAGGGCCAGATGGCCTACTCCTGCTCCTATTTCTTATGTTCTTAAAATGTTGAGAGGAATAGATAGGGTGGACTCTCAGAGGCTATTTCCCCGGGTTGAAATGGTCGCTACGAGAGGACACAGATTTAAGGTGCGGGGAGGGAAGTACAGAGGTGATGTTAGGGGTAAGTTTTTCACTCAGAGGGTAGTGAGTGATTGGAATCGGCTGCCGTCGTCGGTGGTGGAGGCGAACTCGCTGGGGTCTTTTAAAAGACTTCTGGATGAGTATATGGGGTTTAATGGGATTGGGGGTTATAGATAGGTCTATAGATTGGTGGGGTTGATGCGATCGGCGCAACTCGAGGGCCGAAGGGCCTGTTTGTGCTGTAATGTTCTATGTTCTATGAAACCAGAGCACCCGGAGAAAACCCACGCAGACACAATTGATTGGCGGTTGGTGACTAGTGGGGTGCCCCAGGGGTCGGTGCTGGGGCCTCAGTTATTTATCATTTATATAGATGATCTGGAGGAGGGAACCGAGTGCAGGGTGTTGAAATTTGCTGATGACACCAAGATTGGGGGAAAGGCAAATTGTGCAGAGGGTGTGGAGAGTCTGCAGAAGGATCTAGATAGGCTGGGCGAATGGGCCAGGAAATGGCAAATGGAATTTCATGTTGGCAAGTGTGAGGTGGTCCACTTTGGTAGAAAGAATGGTAGGAAGGACTATTACTTACGGGGCGAAAAACTGCAGCAGGCGACGGTGCAGAGGGACCTCGGGGTCCTTGTGCATGAGTCGCAAAAACCCAGCTTACAGGTGCAGCAGGTGGTCAGGAAGGCGAATGGGATGCTGGCCTTCATAGCGAAGGGGATTGAATATAAAAGTAGGGAGGTCTTGCTGCAGCTGTATAGGGCATTGGTGAGGCCGCAGCTGGAGTACTGTGTGCAGTTTTGGGCGCCGCACCTGCGCAAGGATATTTTGGCCCTGGAGGGAGTGCAGAGGAGGTTTACTAGGCTGATACCGGAGTTCAGGGGATTAAGCTATGAGGAGAGGCTGAATAAACTAGGCTTGTACTCGTTAGAGTTTAGAAGAATGAGGGGAGATCTCATTGAGACGTATAAGATGATGAATGGGATGGATAGGATAGAGGTGGAGAGACTCTTCCCGCTCAAAAAAGACAGTAGGACTAGGGGGCACAGCCTCAAGATAAAGGGGAGACGGTTTAGAACGGAGTTGAGGAGGAACTTCTTCACTCAAAGGGTGGTGAATCTCTGGAATTCTCTGCCCGTTGAAGTGGTGGAGGCTGCCTCGCTAAATATTTTTAAGAAGCGGGTTGATGGGTTCTTGATAAGAGAGGGGATTAAGGGTTATGGGGAGAGGGCGGGAATGTGGAACTGAGCCACGACAGATCAGCCATGATCTTATTGAATGGCGGGGCAGGCTCGAAGGGCTAGATGGCCTACTCCTGCTCCTATTTCTTATGTTCTTATGTCGTCATGGCAGGAGAGCTCAAAGCTGTGGTCTGCTCTTCTTGCTCCATGTGGGAGCCCAGGCACATTTCCAGTGCCTGGGGCCCTGTATGTGTGCAGGAAGTATGTCCAGCTACAGCTCCTGGAAGCATGAGTTTCGGAGCTGGAATGGCAGCTGCTGACACTGTGCAGCATTCACGAGTCTGATAGCATTGTTGATAGCACATTTAGGGAGGCAGTCACACCACAGCTGAAAGGATTTGAGGAAGGAAGGGAATGGGTGACCACCAGGCACCACCAGTGAAACCAAGCATGCTGAATGCCTTCTTCATCAATCTGTCCACATGCAACTCCATTTTCAAGGAGCTACGAACCTGTACCCCTAGATCTCTCTGTTCTATAACTCCTGAAAGCCCTACCATTAATTGATTAAGTGCTGCCCTGGTTCGATCAGCCAAAATGAATCACCTTGCATTTATCTAAATTAAGCTTCATCTGCCATTCGTCAGCCCAATTGATCAAAATACCATTGCAATCCGAGATAACCTTCTTCACTGTCCACTATGCCACAAATCTTGGTGTCATCTGCCAACTTACTAACCACGCCCCCCAAATTCTCATTAATATAAATGACAAATAACAGTGGATCCAGCACTGATCCCTGAGGCACACCGCTGGTCACAGTTTGAAAAATAACCTCCATTCACAAAGCCATGCTGACTATCCCTAAACAGTTCTTGATGCCTGTAGATCCTGTCTCTCAAAATACCTTCCAACAACTTATCACCACAGGTATGACACTCACTGGCCTGTAGTTCCCAGTTTTTCCCTGCAGCCCTTTCTTAACAAAGGCATATTTGCCACATTGCAATCTTCAGGCTTCTCACTGTGACTATTTATGATTCAAATATCTTTGCTCAGGACCTGCAATTTCCTGGGATACACTTCTTCAGGTCTCAGGGATTTACCTACCTTGATAAGCTTTTAAGACTTCCAGCACCTCCTTCTCTGTTATATGGACACTCTTCAAGACATTATTTATGTCCCAAGTTCCCAAACAACCATGTTTTCTCAACAGTAAATACTGATGAGAATTATTCATTTACAATCTCACTCATCTCTTTTGATCTATCTGCACATAGATGACCTTGTTGATACTCAAAAGGCCCTACTCTCTCTCTAGTTACTCTTTTGCCCTTTAGAAAGAACAAAGAAAATTACAGCACAGGAACAGGCCCTTCGGCCCTCCAAGCCTGCACGGACCATGCTGCCCGACTTAATTAAAACCCCCTACCCTTCCAGAGACCATATCCCTTAATTCCGATCCTATTCGTGCACTTGTCAAGACACCCCGTAAAAATCACTACCGTATCCGTTTCCACTATCTCCCCTGGCAACGAGTTCCAGGCACCCACTACACTGTGTAAAAAATATACCTTGTACAGTTCTTTTTAGCTGTGCCCTTGGCAACTTAAATCTATGCCCCCTAGTAATTGACTCATTCATCCTGGGAAAAAGCTTCTGACTATTCACTCTGTCCATGCCTCTCATAATCTTGTAGACTTCTATCAGGTCTCCCCTCAACCTCCGTTGATCCAGTGAGAACAAACCAAGTTTCTCCAACCTCTCCTCATAGCAAATGCCCTCCATACCAGGCAACATCCTGGTAAATCTTTTCTGTCCCCTCTCCAAAGCCTCCACATCCTCCTGATTGTGTGGCGACTAGAATTGAACACTATTCCAAGTGAGGTCTAACTAAGATTCTATAAAGCTGCAACATGACTTGCCAATTTTTAAACTCAATAGCCGATGAAGAAAAGCACGCAATGTGCCTTCTTGACTATCTTCTCCACCTGCATTCTCACTTTGTGACCTGTGTACCTGTACACCCAGATCCCTTTGCTTATCAATACTCTTAAGGGTTCTGCCATTTACTGTATATTTCCTATCTGCATTAGGCCTTGCAAAATGCATTATGTCACATATGTCCAGATTAAACTCTTAGGTAATCTCTAAGGGAGGGACATGTTCGGCACAATTTTGTAGGCCGAAGAACCTGTATTGTGCTGTAGTTTTTCTATGTTTCTGAATCCCATCTGCCATCTCTATGCCCAAGTCTCCAACTGATCGATATCCTGTAGTATCCTCGAACGGTTCTCATTGCTTACCACAAATCCACCAAACTTGGTGTCATCCACAGTAATCAATCCAGTTATATTTTCCTCCAAATCATTTACATATATTACAAACAGCAAAGGTCCCAGCACTGATTCCTGAGGAACACCACTTGAACAGCCCTCCATTCAGAAATGCACCCTTCCACTGTTACCCTGTGGCTTCTTTGACCGAGCCAGTTTTGTAGCCACCTTGCCAGTTTACCTCTGATCACATGCGACTTCATTTTCCTCACCAGTCTGCCATGGGTGGCCTTGTCAAAGGCCTTACTGAAGGCCTTTATGTATTTGTAGAAGCTCTTGGGATTCTCCTTGGCCTTAGCTCCCAAAGAAATCTCATGTCCCCTTTTTGCCCTCTTGATTTCTCTCTTAACTCTACTCCTTAACCCCCAATATCCTTCAAGGGATTCACTTGATCCCTGCTGCCTATGCATGTCATATGTCTCCTTCTTCTTCTTGACCGGGGCTTCAATATCTCTAGTCATCCAAGGGTTAACTAACAGAAAGCAAAGAGTGGGGGTAAACGGTTTTTCTGGTTGGCGATCAGTGACTCGTGGTGTGCCTCAGGGATCAGCGTTGGGACCGCAATTGTTTACGATTTACATAGATGATTAGGGTTGGGGATCAAGTGTAATGTGCGTCAAAATTCGAGATGACACGAAGATGGATGGAAGAGCAAAGCGAGCAGAGGGTGCTGAAAGTCTACAAAGGGATATAGATAATCTAAGCGAGTGGGCGTGGGTCTGGCAGATGGAGTACAATGTTAGTAAACGTGAGGTCATCCATTTTGGTCGGAATAACGGCAAAATGGACTATTATTTAAATGGTAAAAAATTGCAGCATGCGGCTGTGCAGAGGGACCTCGGTGTCCTTGTGCAGGAATCTCAAGGAGTTGGTTTGCAGGTACAGCAGGTAATTAAGAAGGCAAACGGAATTTTATCCTTCATTGCCAGAGGGATGGAGCTGTATAAGGTGATAAATCATACAAAGAATCATATAAATCTACAGTACAGAAAGAGGCCATTCGACCCATCTGCATTTACCACAATCCCACCCTGGCCCTAATCCCGTATCCTTACATATTTACCCACTAATCCCTCTAACCTATGTATCTCAGGACACTAAGGGCAATTTTAGCATGGCCGATCAACCTAACCTAACAGTGGTAGGAAACCGGAGCACCACGCAGACACGAAGAGAATGTGCAAACTCTACACAGACAGTGGCCCAAGCTGGGAATCAAACCAGGTCCCTGGGATTGTGAAGCAGCAGTGCTAACCACTGCTGCTGTGCCGCCCATACCTGGAGCACTGAGTCCAGTTTTGATCTCCTTACTTGAGAAAGGATAAACTGGCACTGGTCGGGGTGCAGAGAAGATTCACTTGGTTAATTCCGGAGCTGAGACGATTGGCTTATGAGAGACTGAGTAGACTGGGGCTATACTCATTGGAATTCAGAAGAATGAGGGGAGATCTTATAGAAACATATAAGATTACGAAGAAAATAGGTAAGGCAGAAGCAGGGAAGTTGTTTCCACTGGTGGGTGAAGCTAGAACTAGGGGGCGTAGCCTCAAAATAAGGGGAAGCAGAACATAGAACATTACAGCACAAACAGGCCCTTCGGCCCTCGAGTTGCGCCGATCACATCAACCTCACCAATCTATAGACCTATCTATAACCCCCAATCCCATTAAACCCCATATACTCATCCAGAAGTCTTTTAAAAGACCCCAGCGAGTTCGCCTCCACCACCGATGACGGCAGCCGATTCCATTCACTCACCACCCTCTGAGTGAAAAACTTACCCCTAACATCACCTCTGTACTTCCCTCCCCGCACCTTAAATCTGTGTCCTCTCGTAGCGACCATTTCAACCCGGGGAAATAGCCTCTGAGAGTCCACCCTATAAGGACTGTAGAAAGGAGGTTAAAAGGGAAATTAGGAGAACCAGAAGGGGTCATGAGAAGACCTTGGCGGGTAAGATTAAGGAAAATCCCAAGGCCTTCTATAAGTATGTGAAAGGTAAAAGGGTGAGAAGGGAAAGGATAGGACCTATAAAAGGTGAAGGGGGAAAGGACTGTGTAGAACCAGAAGAAATGGCGGAGGTGCTTAATGAGTACTTTGCCTCAGTATTCACAGTGGAAGCTGATTTGGGAGATCTTGCTATGGACTTGCAGCAGGTGGAAAAGATTGAGTACGTGGACATTAAAGAGGAGGATGTGTTAGAACTTTTGAATTCTATCAAGGTAGATAAGTCGCCGGGACCAGATGGGATGTACCCCAGGATACTGTGGGAGGCCAGGGAAGTGATTGCAGAGCCCTTGGCGATGATCTTTGCGTCGTCAATGGAGACGGGAGAGGTTCCGGAAGATTGGAGGATTGCGGATGTAGTTCCTATTTTCAAGAAAGGGAACAGAGATAGCCCGGGAAATTACCGCCCGGTGAGTCTGACCTCAGTGGTTGGTAAGCTGATGGAGAGGCTTCTGAGGGACAAGATTTACGAGCATTTGGAGAGGTTTGACATGATCAGGAATAGTCAGCATGGATTTGTCAAGGGCAGATCGTGCCTTACGAGCCTAGTTGAGTTCTTCGATAATGTGACTGAACACATTGACGAAGGAAGTGCCGTGGACGTAGTGTACATGGACTTCAGCAAGGCTTTTGATAAGGTCCCCCATGCAAGACTTCTTGAGAAGGTGAGAGGGCATGGGATCCAAGGGCCTTTGGCCTTGTGGATCCAGAACTGGCTTGCCTGCAGAAGGCAGAGAGTGGTTGTGGATGGGTCTTTTTCGGAATGGAGGTCAGTCACCAGTGGGGTGCCCCAGGGATCTGTTCTGGGACCCTTGCTGTTTGTCATTTTCATAAATGACCTGGATGAGGAAGTGGAGGGATGGGTTAGCAAGTTCGCTGATGACACGAAGGTCGGCGGTGTTGTGGATGGTCTGGAAGGATGTCAAAAGTTGCAGCAGGACATAGATAGGATGCAGGAATGGGCGGAGAAGTGGCAGATGGACTTCAACGCGGATAAATGTGTAGTCGTCCATTTCGGCAGAACCAACGGGATGAACGAGTACACTATCAAGGGCAGGAGTCTTAGTAGCGTTGAAGAGCAGAAGGATCTCGGGGTCCGGGTCCACAGGACTCTTAAATCGGCCTCGCAGGTGGAGGAGGTGGTCAAGAAGGCGTATGGTGTACTGGCCTTCATTAATCGAGGGATTGAGTTTAGGAGTCGGGAGGTAATGCTGCAACTTTACAGGACCCTCGTCAGGCCTCATTTGGAGTACTGTGCGCAGTTCTGGTCGCCTCACTATAGGAAAGACGTAGAAGCTATTGAAAGCTATTGGGGCGGCACGGTAGCACAGTGGTTAGCACTGCTGCTTCACAGCTCCAGGGTCCTGGGTTCAATTCCCGGCTCGGGTCACTGCCTGTGTGGAGTTTGCACATTCTCCTCGTGTCTGCGTGGGTTTTCTCCGGGTGCTCCGGTTTCCTCCCACAGTCCAAAGATGTGCGGGTTAGGTTCATTGGCTATGCTAAAATTGCCCCTTAGTGTCCTGGATGTGTAGGTTAGAGGGATTAGCAGGTAAATGTGTAGGGATATGGGGATAGGGTCTGGGTGGGACTGTGTTCGGTGCAGACTCGATGGGCCGAAGGGCCTGTTTCTGCACTGTAGGGTTCTATGAAAGGGTGCAGAGGAGATTTACAAGGATGTTGCCTGGACTGGGAGGCATGCCTTATGAAGATAGGTTGAGGGAGCTGGGACTCTTTTCCCTGGAGAGGCGAAGGTTGAGAGGCGACCTGATAGAAGTTTATAAAATGTTGAGAGGAATAGATAGGGTGGACTCTCAGAGGCTATTTCCCCGGGTTGAAATGGTCGCTACGAGAGGACACAGATTTAAGGTGCGGGGAGGGAAGTACAGAGGTGATGTTAGGGGTAAGTTTTTCACTCAGAGGGTGGTGAGTGAATGGAATCGGCTGCCGTCATCGGTGGTGGAGGCGAACTCGCTGGGGTCTTTTAAAAGACTTCTGGATGAGTATATGGGGTTTAATGGGATTGGGGGTTACAGATAGGTCTATAGATTGGTGGGGTTGATGCGATCGGCGCAACTCGAGGGCCGAAGGGCCTGTTTGTGCTGTAATGTTCTATGTTCTATCTATTCCTCTCAACATTTTATAAACTTCTATCAGGTCGCCTCTCAACCTTCGCCTCTCCAGGGAAAAGAGTCCCAGCTCCCTCAACCTATCTTCATAAGGCATGCCTCCCAGTCCAGGCAACATCCTTGTAAATCTCCTCTGCACCCTTTCAATAGCTTCTACGTCTTTCCTATCGTGAAGCGACCAGAACTGCGCACAGTACTCCAAATGAGGCCTGACGAGGGTCCTGTAAAGTTGCAGCATTACCTCCCGACTCCTAAACTCAATCCCTCGATTAATGAAGGCCAGTACACCATACGCCTTCTTGACCACCTCCTCCACCTGCGAGGCCGATTTAAGAGTCCTGTGAACCCGGACCCCGAGATTCTTCTGCTCTTCAACGCTACTAAGACCCCTGCCCTTAATAGTGTACTCGTTCATCCCGTTGGTTCTGCCGAAATGGACGACTACACATTTATCCGTGTTGAAGTCCATCTGCCACTTCTCCGCCCATTCCTGCATCCTATTTAGGACTGAGATTTAGGACTGAGTTGAGGAGGAACGTCTTCACACAGAGGGTTGTGAATCTGCGGAATTCCCTGTCCAATAAAGCAGTTGAGGCTCCCTCATTGAATGTTTTTAAGGCAAAGATAGATAAATTTTTGAAAGTAAAGAAATTAAGGGAATATGGTGAGTTGATAGGTAAATGGAGCTGAGTCCACAAAAAGATCAGCCATGATCTTATTGAATGGCGGAGCAGGATCAAGGGGCCAGATGGCATATTCCTGCTCCTTATGTTTGCGTTCCTGACTTGTACCAACCGTGCCCTTCACTCCAAGAGGAATGTGCTTATCCTGCATCCGGGTTAACACACTTTTGAAAACCTCCCATTTACCAGATGTCCCTTTGCTTTCCCACAGGCTCCTCCCATCAACTTTTCAAAGTTCCCGGGACTGGAGGATCGGTACAGAAATGTCCCGGGACTGGAGGATCGGTACAGAAACGTCCCGGGACTGGAGGATCGGTACAGAAACGTCCCGGGACTGGAGGATCGGTACAGAAACGTCCCGGGACTGGAGGATCGGTACAGAAACGTCCCGGGACTGGAGGATCGGTACAGAAACGTCCCGGGACTGGAGGATCGGTACAGAAACGTCCCGGGACTGGAGGATCGGTACAGAAACGTCCCGGGACTGGAGGATCGGTACAGAAACGTCCCGGGACTGGAGGATCGGTACAGAAACGTCCCGGGACTGGAGGATCGGTACAGAAACGTCCCGGGACTGGAGGATCGGTACAGAAACGTCCCGGGACTGGAGGATCGGTACAGAAACGTCCCAGGACTGGAGGATGGGTACAGAAACGTCCCGGGACTGGAGGATCGGTACAGAAACGTCCCAGGACTGGAGGATCGGTACAGAAACGTCCCGGGACTGGAGGATCGGTACAGAAACGTCCCAGGACTGGAGGATCGGTACTGAAACGTCCCGGGACTGGAGGATCGGTACTGAAACGTCCCGGGACTGGAGGATCGGTACAGAAACGTCCCGGGACTGGAGGATCGGTACTGAAACGTCCCAGAACTGGAGCACTGGTAGCGAATGTAGAAGCTATAAGTAACTAAGTCCGGGCTCTGCACGGAATCAAACCCAGGTCCCTGGCACAGTGAGGCAACAGTGTTCACCACTGTGCCACCATGTCAACCTACTGAGTTTTTACAGCGTTTTCTGTTTTTATTTCAACTTTCCAGTATCTGCAATAATTTCACTTGTATTAAGACATCAGATGCAATGCCTCAGTACAGTTTGAATGGTTTAAACCTTGTCCCTTTGTCTGGTTATATCAGAGGGTAGAACGCATAACAATTGTCCTCAAGAAGTCAAGGTGACACAAAACACGTGCAGAAGCCTCACCACGTCAACATACCCTGGGTTTAGGAACTTTGTAAGAAATCTCACAACACCAGGTTAAAGTCCAATGGGTTTATTTGGTAGCAAAAGTCACCAGATTTCGGATTTCTGACCCTTCATCAGGTGAGTGGAGAGTTCTGATCACAAACAGAGAATGTAAAGACACACACTCAGTTTACAGAACACTGATCAGAATGCGAGTTTTTACAGCTAATCAAGTCTTAAAAGGTGCAGACAATGTGAATGGAGTTGGCATGAAGCATAGGTTAAAGAGATGTGTATTGTCTCCAGACAGTACAGTAAGTGAGGTTTTGCAAACCCAGGTAAGTCATGGGGGTTACAAATGCTGTGACATGAACCCAAGATCCCAGCTGAGGTCGTCCTCATGTGTGCAGAATTTGGCTATCAGTCTCTGTTCAGCGACTCTGCATTTTCGTGAAGGCCGCTTTAAGAACATAAGAACATAAGAAATAGGAGCAGGAGTAGGCCATCTGGCCCTTCGAGCCTGCCCCGCCATTCAATAAGATCATGGCTGATCTGTCGTGACTCAGCTCCACCTTCCCGCCCTCTCCCCATAACCCTTAATCCCTTCTCTTATCAAAAACCCATCAACCCGTTTCTTAAAAATATTTAGCGAGGCAGCCTCCACCACTTCAACGGGCAGAGAATTCCAGAGATTCACCACCCTTTGAGTGAAGAAGTTCCTCCTCAACTCTGTTCTAAACCGCCCCCCCTTTATCTTGAGGCTGTGCCCCCCAGTCCTACTGTCTTTTTTGAGCGGGAACAGTCTCTCCACCTCTATCCTATCCATCCCATTCATCATCTTATACGTCTCAATGAGATCTCCCCTCATTCTTCTAAACTCTAACGAGTACAAGCCTAGTTTATTCAGCCTCTCCTCATAGCTCAATCCCCTCAACTCCGGTATCAGCCGAGTAAACCTCCTCTGCACTCCCTCCAGGGCCAAAACATCCTTGCGCAGGTGCGGCGCCCAAAACTGCACACAGTACTCCAGCTGCGGCCTCACCAATGCCCTATACAGCTGCAGCAAGACCTCCCTACTTTTATATTCAATCCCCTTCGCTATGAAGGCCAGCATCCCATTTGCCTTCCTGACCACCTGCTGCACCTGCAAGCTGGGTTTTTGCGACTCATGCACAAGGACCCCGAGGTCCCTCTGCACCGTCGCCTGCTGCAGTTTTTCGCCCCGTAAGTAATAGTCCTTCCTACCATTCCTCCTACCAAAGTGGACCACCTCACACTTGCCAACATTAAATTCCATTTGCCATTTCCTGGCCCATTCGCCCAGCCTATCTAGATCCTTCTGCAGACTCTCCACACCCTCCGCACAATTTGCCTTTCCCCCAATCTTGGTGTCATCAGCAAATTTCGACACCCTGCACTCGGTTCCCTCCTCCAGATCATCTATATAAATGGTAAATAGCTGAGGCCCCAGCACCGACCCCTGGGGCACCCCACTAGTCACCAACCGCCAATCCGAATAGCATCCATTGACCCCCACTCTCTGCCTCCTATTTGACAACCAATCCTCTATCCACGCTAACACCCTACCCCCAACTCCATGTCCCCTGACCTTCTGCAATAACCTCTTGTGAGGTACCTTGTCAAACGCCTTCTGAAAATCCAGAAAGACCACATCCACCGGCTCTCCTCCATCCACTGCCCTAGACACATCCTCATAGAACTCCAGTAAATTTGTCAGACACGACTTCCCTTTAATGAAACCGTGTTGCGTCCGCCCTATCAAGCAATTCCCCTCAAGATGCCTCGCTATTTCCTCCTTAATGACGGATTCTAACATTTTACCTACCACAGACGTTAAACTCACCGGCCTATAATTCCCCGCCTTTTGCCTGGCACCCTTCTTAAACAACGGCGTAACATTAGCCGTTTTCCAATCTTCCGGCACTTCCCCGGAATCCAGCGACGTCTGGAAAATAACCACCAAGGCATCCACTATCACCTCCGCCATTTCTTTCAGAACCCTCGGATGCATTCCATCCGGTCCTGGGGACTTGTCCACAATCAGCCCCTCCAGTCTGTCGAGCACCACCTCTCTAGTAACAGTAATGTCATTAAGACCCTCCATTCCTACCACCTTTCCATCGCTAACACCCGGCAAATTATTCACGTCCTCCTCCGTGAAGACAGAAACAAAGAAGTTATTCAAGACCTTAGCCATATCCCTATCCCCTACCACTAGCTCCCCTTTCTCATTCTCTAAAGGACCAACGTTTACCCTAGCCAGCCTCTTCCTTTTTATATATTTATAAAAACTCTTGCTATCCTTTTTTATATTAAGTGCTAGCCCAGCCTCATAGCTTCTCCTACCCTCCTTTATCAATTTCTTTGTCAATCTTTGTTGACATTTAAACCTTTCCCAATCCTCTTCTCGCCCACTGCTCTTAGCTACTCTAAACTCCTCCGCTTTTAATTTAACACTTTCCTTCACCTCCTTCGTTATCCACGGCTTATTACCTCTCCTCCTACTGTCCTTTTTAACCATCGGAATAAATTTCTGCTGAGCACCAAGAAAGATCTCCTTAAAGATCCTCCACTGCTCCTCAGCAGACCTACCTTCCAACGCGTTCCCCCAGTCCACATTCGCCAATTCTTCTCTCATCCTACCATACTCCCCTCTATTCAAACAAAGGACGCGTGTCTGGGAACCCACTTTCTCCTCCTCCATCTGCACCAGAAACTCCACCATACAATGATCACTCTCTCCAAGAGGATCCTTCACCGCAAGGTCCCTAATTCTACCCACCTCATTACATAGCACCAGATCCAAGATAGCTCGCTCCCTCGTCGGCTCCAACACACACTGTTCAAGGAAATTATCCCGGCAGCATTCCAAGAACTCCTCCTCGAGCCCACCTCGTCCAACATGGGTCGACCAATCAATATGCAGATTGAAATCTCCCATAACTACTGCCGTCCCATTCCTGCACGCTGCACTTATTTGCGCGTTAACAGCCCGCCCCACCTCCAGATCATTATTCGGGGGCCTATAGACGACACCCACTAGCGTCTTCCTCCCTTTTCTGTTCCTAATCTCCACCCACAACGATTCCACTTTCTGCTCCTTGGCTCCGATATCATCCCTTGCTACCACCTTGATACTATCCTTAATCAGCAGAGCTACGCCACCCCCTCTTTCCTCCTGCCTATCCTTCCTAAACACTTGATAACCCTGTACATTCATCTCCCAGTCCCTGTCACCTTGCAGCCACGTCTCTGTAATGGCCACCAGATCGTATCCATTTGTGTCGATCTGCGCCATCAGCTCATCCACTTTATTCCGAATGCTTCGTGCATTCAGATAAAGCGCTTTCATCCCAGCCTTCACCTGGTCCCTACTTGCCGTAACGCCACCAATTGGGACATCCTTTGCCTCTTCCCTTACCTGTACCCTATCCTTAACTTTAGACCTCATAGCGTCACCTACCCTCGCACCCTCCCCCCCCCTAATTAGTTTAAAGCCTTGTCTACAGTCCTCTTTACTCGATTCGCCAGCACTCTGGTCCCAGCATGATTCAGACCAACCCCATCCTGCCCGAACAGGTCCCACCTACCCCAATACTGGTGCCAATGCCCCATAAATTCGAACCCATTCCTCCCACACCAATCCCTGAGCCACCCATTTACTTCCTTTATCCTATCAACCCTACGCCCGTCTGCCCTCGGTTCAGGCAGTAGCCCAGAGATAACCACCTTGTCGGTTCTACTTTTTAATTCCATTCCCAGCTTCTCATACTCCCTCACCAGATCCTCAGTCCGCATTTTGCCTACGTCGCCGGCACCCACATGTACTACAACGACTGGGTTCTGGGTACAACGACGCTTTGGAGAACATTTACTCGAAGATCAGAGGCTGAATGCCTGTGACAGCTGAAGTGATCGCCAACAGGAAAAGAACAGTCTTGCCTGGTGACTGTCGAGCAACGTTCATTCATCTATTGTCATAGCATCTGCATGGTCTCCCTAATGTACCAAGCCAGGATTGCAACAGACACCTCCTGACGCTGAAAGATGCTCTCATAAGAACAGGAAATGGCTCTTGACTCATCGATTGGCAGTTTCAACGCGCCACAGCCAAAAATCACACCGACCTGCTCAGAAGACAAACACAGAACATGGCACACAGTCATCCAGTACTTCCCCAGAGCAGACAGCCAATGAACCGGAATAGCCAAGAGAGAGATCCATAGTGCAGCAGCCGCAGAGGAAAGAGTCCAACTGGACTCCTCCGGAAGGCCACTGCCTTCGTCTGGACACATTTGCCCAAGCCATCAGGTGGTGCGTCAACACCACATTCATCAACCGCACTCACAAGACAGCCCTCAACATCACCCAAGCACAACGCAACGCCATCCACGCTCACAAGACCACCCATAACATTGTCATCAAACCAGCAAAGGAGAGTCATACTGAACAGAACGGATTACTGCAAAGAAGTGTACCAACAACCGAACAACAAGGAATACTACAGACAGTTACCTGCAGATCTGACCAAAGAACACACCCGTCAACTCAACACTCTGATCAAGACCTTTGATCCAGACCTTCAGAGCACCCTCTGTGCTCTCATCCTGCACACTCCCCACGTTAGAGATCGCTACTGCCTCCTGAAGATACTCAAGGCAGACACACTTGGCCGTCCCATCATATTGGGCAATGGGACCCTGTGCAAGAACCTCTCCAGCTACATCGAGGGCATCCTGAAACCCATTGTACAAAGAACGCCCCAGCTTTTGTCACGACATTGCGGACTTCCTACAGAAACTCAGCACACATGGAGCAGTTGAACCAGGAGCACTCCTTGTCACAATGGATGTCTTGGCACTCTATACCAACATCTCCCACAACGATGGCATTGCTGCGACTGCCTCAGTACTCAACACCAACAACTGCCAGTTTCCAGATGCAATTTTACCACAATGTCTTCACCTTCAACAATCAGTTTTTCATCCGGACACACAGAACAGCCAAGGGGACCAAATTCATATCTCAATATGCCAACATTTTCACGCACAAGCTCGAACAAGACTTCTTCACCGTCCAGGACCTTCAACCGATGCTGTACACTAGATACATTGATGACATTTTCTTTCTTTGGACTCATGGTGAGCAATCACTGAAACAACTATATGATGACATCAACCAGTTCCATCCCACCATCAGACTCACCATGGACTATTCTCCGGAATTGGTTGCATTCTTGGACACACACATCTCTATTAAACACGGTCACCTCAGCACCTCACTGTACCGCAAGCCCACGGATAACCTCACCGTGCTCCACTTCTCCAGCTTCTACCCTAAACACAATATAGAAGCCATTCCCTCTGAACAAGCCCTCCGTTTACACAGGATCTGTTCAGATGAGGAGGATTACAACAGACACCTCCAGACGTTGAAAGATACCCTCCTAAGAATAGGATATGGCACTCAACTCATCAATCAACAGTTCTGACATGCCACTGCCAAAAATCACACCGACCTCCTCAGAAGACAAACACGGGACACGGTGGACAAAGTACCCTTCGTCATCCAGTACTTCCCTGGAGTGGAGAAGTGACGACATCTTCTCCGGAATCTTCAATATGTCACTGATGAAAATGAGCATCTCGCCAGGGCCATCCCCACACTCCCACTTCTTGCTCAAACAACCGCACAACCTGAAACAGACCATTGTTCGCAGCAAACTACCCAGCCTTCAGGAGAACAGTGACCACAACACTACACAACCCTGCCACAACAACGTCTGCAAGAGATGTCAGATCATCGACATGGATGCCATCATCTCACGTGAGAATACCATCCCTGGTACATAAACGGTACATACTCTGGCAACTCGGCCAACGTTTTTTATCTGATACATTGCAGGAAAGGATGTCCCGAAGCATGGTACATTGGGGAGACCATGCCGACGCTACAACAACGAACGAATGAACATCGCTCGACAATCACCAGGCAAGACTGTTCCCTTCCTGTTGGCGAACACTTCAGCGGTCATTCGGCCTCTGATTTTCGGGTCAGCGTTCTCCAAGGCGGCCTTCATGACACACGACAATGCAGAGTCGCTGAGCAGAAACTGATAGCCAAGTTCCGCACACGAGGACGGCTTCAACTGGGATCTTGGGTTCATGTCACACTATCTGTAACCCTCACGACTTCCCTGAACTTGCAACATCTCACTTACTGTCCTTTCTGGAGACAATACACATCTCTTCAACCTCTGCTTAATGCTATCTCCACTCACATTGTCTGCACCTTTAAGACTTTATTAGCTGTAAAGACTCACATTCTAATCAGTACTCTGTAAACTGAGTGTGTGTCTTACATCCCAGTTTGTGATCAGAACTCCCCACTCACCTGACAAAGGGTCAGAGGCCCGAAAGCTAGTGGCTTTTGCTACCAAATAAACCTGTTGGACTTTAACCTCGTGTTGTGAGACTTCTTACTTGTTTACCCCAGTCAAACGCCGGCATCTCAACAATAGGAACTTGGTCACAGTTCCACACAACATTGCTTTGGGCAGCACGGTCGAAAGGATAAGTGGCTGATCATTTTGGACTGCCATGAGGCAAAATGTCTTCACTCAAAGTTTGTGGATGTTTGGAATTCTCTACCCCAGAGGGTTGTGAATGCTCCATTATTTATACTTAAGGCTAAGGTACATAATTTGGTGGTAAAAACTTGGTGGCATGGACAATTTGGATCAAAGGGCCTGTTTCCATGCTGTAAACCTCTATGACCTCTAAATAAGTTCACAGATGACACAAAAAAATGGTGGTGTGGTAAATAGTGAGGAGCAAGGCCTTAGATTATGGGACAATATAGACGGTATTGAGAGTGTCAACAGACATCTACAGTTAGGGAATCTAACATTGCAACAAGGACTCATACAACAGCCACAACTAGATGGCAAGAGGGTTCCAACAACGGAAAGTTTTAAAAAATTAGGGGTATATGATGGAGAGGTGACACAGAATAGCACGGAGGGACCTTGACTATCATAGTGCAACTGACCAGAGCATGAAACATAAATAAAAATATGCAACACAGAGCAAATCCAGAACTTAAACAACAGTAAAAGTCAAATCAAAATGTTCTATATCTGAATGCATGAAGAACTTGCAACCAGATAGATGAATTGATAGCAAAGTTTGCCAAATTTAAGTATGATGTATTAGCTATCACAGAATTGTGACTGCACAATGACCTGGACTGGATACTCAACATTCCAGCGTGTACAATGTTCCAGAAGAACAGGCCAAAGGGGACAGAAGATGGTTCATCAAGGAAGGTTTTAGAGCAGCGATGAGTGCTGTTAGAAAAGCTGTGGATCGTGAGGTAGATTCAGTTTGAGTTAAGATCATGAACAGCAGGAGAAGGAAGACAAGGACAGGAGGAGTCGACAGACCCCCAAAACATGACCTCTCAAAAAGCATAAATGGGAAAATATCGAGGGCACATTCACACTGAACTGCAATTATCAAGGGAGATTTTAATCTACATATCGATTGGACAAGCCTGAAGGAGCCTGATGAAGGAGCGACACTCTGAAAGCTTGCGCTACCAAATAAACCTGTTGGATTTTGACCTGGTGTTGTTTGTGAGACTATGTACTGTGTTCACTATGGAAGGCAGTGCAAATATCCCTACATTATCAGATGGGCTGATTTTAAATAACATGGTAGATCTTACAATAATCCCGATCATGAGGGATAGGCTATTAGAGAAACTCAAGGGGCTAAAGGTGGACAAGTTACCAGGACCTGATGAACTGCAAGCGTGGGTTTTAATGAAAGGGGCTGCAGAGATAGATGACCCATTGGCTGAAATTTTTGTAATTCACTGAATTCTGGAATGCTACCAGAAGATTTGAAAAGAGCCACTTTGTTCAACAAGGGAGAAAAGCAGAGGGAGGTAACTATATGTCAGCATAGTTTAACATCTATTATTGACAAGATGCTGGAGTCAATAATCAAAAAGGAAGTAGTTAATCATTTTGGAAAACCGAATATGATCAAACCTGGTCAATATGGTTTTATTAAAGGTAAATCATGTTTGACAAATTTGCTCAAATTCTTTGGGAATGAAATAGGGAGAACAGATAGAGGGGAACCTGTAGATGTAGTGAATTAACATGCCCAAAAGACAGTTGACAAGGTGCCCCGTAAGAAGCTGGTACATAAAGTAAAAGCCCATGGAATTGGAGCAAGTGTGTTAGCATGGATTGAAAACTGGCCGACAAATAGAAAACAGAGTTGTAATAAATGGGTCCTTTTTAGGATGGAAAGATGTGACTAGTGCAGTGCCAAGTCATCAGTTCTTGGCCCATAATTGTTCACTGTTTACATTAATGACCTGGAGGTCGGAACAGAATGTAAGGTTTCCAAATTTGCCAATGATATGAAGCTAGGTGGAAGGGCAGGCTGTGACGAGGATAGTATGATTCTCCTGCAGGATAGAATCATAGAATTTCACAGTGTACAAGGAGGTCATTCAGCCCAAATGAACCGACCTTAGTCCCACCCAGGTCACATCCCATGCATTTTCCTAGCTCGTCGCCCTGAAACTAAGGGGCAACTTACCATGGTAAATCCACCTAACCTGCACATCTTAGGACTGTGGAAGGAAACAGGAGCATCCAGAGGAAATGGAGGGCTGCAACAAGTGACATTCCTCAGGGATCACTGCTGGGATCTTTGCTGTTTGTAATATATGTATAAATGATTTGCAGGAAAATGCAACTGGATTGATTAGTAAGTTTGCAAACGACACAAAGGTTGGTGGGTTTGCAGATAGCGATGAGGACCATCAGAGGATATAGCAATAGTTCAGTTGTAGAGTTGGGTGGAGAGATGGCGGATGGACTTTAATCCGGACAAATGTGAAGTAGTACATTTTGGAAGGCCTAATATAGATAGGAAATATACAGTAAATGGCAGAACCTTTAAGAGTATTGATCGGCAGAGGGATCTGGGTGTACAGGTACACAGGTTACTGAAAGTGGCAATGCAGGTGGAGAAGGGAGACAAAAAGGCATACGGCATGCTTGCCTTCATCGGCTGGGGCATTGAGTTTAAAAATTGGCGAGTCATGTTGCAGCTTTATCGAACCTTAATTAGGCCGCATTGAAATATATTGTTCAGCTCTGGTTGCCGCACTATCAGAAGGATGTGGAAGCTTTGGAGAGGGTACAATAAAGATTTACCAGGATGCTACCTGGCATGGAGAGCATTAGCTATGAGGAAAGGTTGGAAAAACTTGGTTTATTCTCATTGGAATGACGGAGGTTGAGGGGCGACCTGAAAGAAGCCTACAAGATTATGAGGGGCATGGATAGAGTGGATAGTCAGAAGCTTTTTCCCAGGGTGGGCGAGTCAATTACTAGGGGGCATAGGTTTAAGATGTGAGAGGCAAGATTTAAAAGGAGATGTACAAGGCAAGTTTTTTTTACAAAGAAGGTGGTGGGTGCCTGGAACTCATTGCTGAGGGAGGTAGTGGAAACGGATACAGCAGTGACATTTTTGGGCATTTTGACAATTACATGAAAAGGATGGGAAGAGAGAGATATAGTCGCCGGAAGGGTCGGGGGTTTAGTTCAGTTGGGCAGCATGGTTGGTGTAGGATTAATGGGCCAAAGGGCCTGTTCCTATGCTGTAATTTTCATGCTCTTTGAAACTCGGGCAGACACACAGCAAGAACATGCAAAGTCCACACAGTGACCTAAACAGGGAATAGAACCTGGGTCCCTGGTGTTGAGAGGCAGCAGTGCTAAGCACTGTGCCACTGAGCCTCCTCTAATAAATTCGGCAAACGTGATTTCCCTTTGGTGAAGCCATGCTGACTCTGTTTGATTGGATTATGATTTTCAAAATGTTTCTTTTTACTCATTTGTGAGACATGGGTGTCGCTGATTGGCCAGCATTTATTGCCCATCCCTACTTGCCCTTGGAGAGCAGTTGAGAGTCACCCACATTGCTGTGGCTCTGGAGTCGTATGTGGACCAGACCAGTTAACGACAGCAGATTTCCTTCCCTAAAGAATATTAATGAACCAGATGGGTTTTTCCAACAATGGACAGTGGTTTCATGGTCATCAGGAGATAAATTCCAAATATTTTTATTGAATTTAAATTCACCACCTGCCATGGCAGGAGTCAAAGCCGGATCCCCAGAACATTAGCAGAGTTTCTGGATTAATATTGCAGCAAAAATACCATTTAGCCTTCACCAACAATAGATGTTAGGCTAATTGGTCTCCAGAGAAAGGAAAATAGTATGTTACAGCTATGGCATGAAAAGGAGGAGAGCAAAGACAGTGTACACAGTTTACTCATCATACGGTACCTGAAGAATGCACGGGTTGCCCAGGCTGATACCTCACGGTCGTTCGCTGCTGTAGAACAGGCAAGAATCAAACACGAAGCACAAGCCTGTTCCTCCTGAACAGAGGAGACATATTCAGTAACTGAGAAATAGCAACAAACTGAAGCTTAAGGAAATGTCACAAACTGTATTCAAATACCTCAGTACACTGCCATTCATAAAACATCTATTTACTCCAACTTCTGTTTCCTGTCTGCCAACCAGCTTTCTATCCATCTCAATGCACTACCACGAATCCCACTCGCTTCATTTTTACACACTCTCTTGTCTGGGATATTTAGAGAGGCAAGGACTGATTAGGGACAGTCAGCATGGCTTTGTGAGTGAAAAATCATCTCTCAAATTTGATTGAGTTTTTTGAAGAGGTAATCAAGAAGGTAGATGAGGGCAGTGCAATTGATGTTGTCAACATCAACTTTAGCAAGGCCTTTGACAAGGAACCACATGGTAGCTTGTTGCATAAGGTTAAGTCCTGCTCCTATTTCTTATGTTCTTATGTTCTTAAGTCCCACGGGATCCAGGATCCATGGAAAGAAATTGGCTTCTTGCCAGAAACCAGAGGGTGGTTGTAGAGATTTGTTTTTCAAACTGGAGGCCTGTGACCAGCGGTGTGCCTCAGGGATCAGTGCTGGGCCCACTGTTATTTGTTATTTATATTAATGATGGATAAGAATATAGGTCGGAAGAATGGTTACTAAGTTTGCAGATGATGGCAGAGGTGCTTAATGAGTACTTTGCCTCAGTATTCACAGTGGAAGCTGATCCGGGAGATTTTGTTATGGATTTGCAGCAGATGGAAAAGATTGAATACGTGAATATTAAAGAGGAGGATGTGTTGGAACTTTTGAATTCTATCAAGGTAGATAAGTCGCCTGGACCAGATGGGATGTACCCCAGGATACTGTGGGAGGCAACGGAAGAGATTGCAGAGCCCCTGGCGATGATCTTTGCGTCGTCAATGGAGACGGGAGAGGTTCCGGAAGATTGGAGGATTGCGGATGTAGTCCCTATTTTCAAGAAAGGGAACAGAGATAGCCCGGGAAATTACCGGCCGGTGAGTCTGACCTCAGTGGTTGGTAAGCTGATGGAGAGGCTTCTGAGGGACAAGATTTACGAACATTTGGAGAGGTTTGACATGATCAGGAATAGTCAGCATGGATTTGTCAAGGGCAGGTCGTGCCTTACGAGCCTAGTTGAGTTCTTCGATAATGTGACTGAACACATTGACGAAGGAAGTGCCGTGGACGTAGTGTACATGGACTTCAGCAAGGCGTTTGATAAGGTCCCCCATGCAAGACTTCTTGAGAAGGTGAGAGGGCATGGGATCCAAGGGCCTTTGGCCTTGTGGATCCAGAACTGGCTTGCCTGCAGAAGGCAGAGAGTGGTTGTGGATGGGTCTTTTTCTGCATGGAGGTCAGTCACCAGTGGAGTGCCCCAGGGATCTGTTAGAACATAGAACATAGAACATTACAGCACAAACAGGCCCTTCGGCCCTCGAGTTGCGCCGATCACATCAACCTCACCAATCTATAGACCTATCTATAACCCCCAATCCCATTAAACCCCATATACTCATCCAGAAGTCTTTTAAAAGACCCCAGCGAGTTCGCCTCCACCACCGATGACGGCAGCCGATTCCATTCACTCACCACCCTCTGAGTGAAAAACTTACCCCTAACATCACCTCTGTACTTCCCTCCCCGCACCTTAAATCTGTGTCCTCTCGTAGCGACCATTTCAACCCGGGGAAATAGCCTCTGAGAGTCCACCCTATCTATTCCTCTCAACATTTTATAAACTTCTCTCAGGTCGCCTCTCAACCTTCGCCTCTCCAGGGAAAAGAGTCCCAGCTCCCTCAACCTATCTTCATAAGGCATGCCTCCCAGTCCAGGCAACATCCTTGTAAATCTCCTCTGCACCCTTTCAATAGCTTCTACGTCTTTCCTATAGTGAGGCGACCAGAACTGCGCACAGTACTCCAAATGAGGCCTGACAAGGGTCCTGTAAAGTTGCAGCATTACCTCCCGACTCCTAAACTCAATCCCTCGATTAATGAAGGCCAGTACACCATACGCCTTCTTGACCACCTCCTCCACCTGCGAGGCCGATTTAAGAGTCCTGTGGACCCGGACCCCGAGATCCTTCTGCTCTTCAACGCTACTAAGACTCCTGCCCTTGATAGTGTACTCGTTCATCCCGTTGGTTCTGCCGAAATGGACGACGACACATTTATCCGCGTTGAAGCCCATCTGCCACGTCTCCGCCCAGTCCTGCATCCTATCTATTTCCTGCTGCAACTTTTGACATCCTTCCAGACCATCCACATCACCGCCGACCTTCGTGTCATCAGCGAACTTGCTAACCCATCCCTCCACTTCCTCATCCAGGAAGGACCCTTGCTGTTTGTCATTTTCATAAATGACCTGGATGAGGAAGTGGAGGGATGGGTTAGCAAGTTCGCTGATGATACTAAGGTCGGTGATGTTGTGGATGGTCTGGAAGGATGTCAAAAGTTGCAGCAGGAAATAGATAGGATGCAGGACTGGGCGGAGAAGTGGCAGATGGACTTCAACGCGGACTAATGCGTAGTCGTCCATTTTGGCAGAACCAACGGGATGAACGAGTACACTATCAAGGGCAGATCTGGAGGAGGGAACCGAGTGCAGGGTGTCGAAATTTGCTGATGACACCAAGATTGGGGGAAAAGGCAAATTGTGCGGAGGGTGTGGAGAGTCTGCAGAAGGATCTAGATAGGCTGGGCGAATGGGCCAGGAAATGGCAAATGGAATTTAATGTTGGCAAGTGTGAGGTGGTTCACTTTGGTAGGAGGAATGGTAGGAAGGACTGTTACTTACGGGGCGAAAAACTGCAGCAGGCGACAGTGCAGAGGGACCTCAGGGTCCTTGTGCATGAGTCGCAAAAACCCAGCTTGCAGGTGCAGCAGGTGGTCAGGAAGGCGAATGGGATGCTGGCCTTCATAGCGAGGGGGATTGAATATAAAAGTAGGGAGGTCTTGCTGCAGCTGTATAGGGCATTGGTGAGGCCGCAGCTGGAGTAATGTGTGCAGTTTTGGGCGCCGCACCTGCGCAAGGATATTTTGGCCCTGGAGGGAGTGCAGAGGAGGTTTACTAGGCTGATACCGGAGTTGAGGGGATTGAGCTATGAGGAGAGGCTGAATAAACTAGGCTTGTACTCGTTAGAGTTTAGAAGAATGAGGGGAGATCTCATTGAGATGTATAAGATGATGAATGGGATGGATAGGATAGAGGTGGCGAGACTCTTCCCGCTCAAAAAAACCAGTAGGACTAGGGGGCACAGCCTCAAGATAAAGGGGGGGGCGGTTTAGAACAGAGTTGAGGAGGAACTTCTTCACTCAAAGGGTGGTGAATCTCTGGAATTCTCTGCCCGTTGAAGTGGTGGAGGCTGCCTCGCTAAATATTTTTAAGAAACGGGTTGATGGGTTTTTGATAAGAGAAGGGATTAAGGGTTATGCGGAGAGGGCGGGAAGGTGGAGCTGAGTCACGACAGATCAGCCATGATCTTATTGAATGGCGGGGTAGGCTCGAAGGGCCAGATGGCCTACTCCTGCTCCTATTTCTTATGTTCTTAGAAGTCTGAGTAGTGTTGAAGAGCAGAAGGATCTAGGGGTCCGGGTCCACAGGACTCTTAAATCGGCCTCGCAGGTGGAGGAGGTGGTCAAGAAGGCGTATGGTGTACTGGCCTTTATTAATCGAGGGATTGAGTTTAGGAGTCGGGAGGTAATGCTGCAACTTTATAAGACCCTTGTCAGGCCTCATTTAGAGTATTCTGCGTAGTTCTGGTCGCCTCAATATAGGAAAGATGTAGAAGGTATTGAGAGGGTACAGAGGAGATTTACAGGGATGTTGCCTGGACTGGGAGGCATGCCTTATGAAGTTAGGTTGAGGGAGCTGGGACTGTTTTCCCTGGAGAGACGAAGGTTGAGAGGCGACCTGATAGAAGTTTACAAAATGTTGAGAGGAATAGATAGGGTGGACTCTCAGAGGCTATTTCCCCAGGTTGAAATGGTTGCTACGAGAGGACACAGATTTAAGGTACAGGGAGGGAAGTTCAGAAGTGATGTTAGGGGTAAGTTTTTCACTCAGAGGGTGGTGAGTGAATGGAATCGGCTGCCGTCAGTGGTGGTGGAGGCGAACTCGCTGGGGTCTTTTAAAAGACTTCTGGATGAGTATATGGGGTTTAATGAGATTGAGGGTTATAGATAGGTCTGTAGGTTGGTAGGTGTTGATGTGATCGGCGCAACTCGTGGGCTGAAGGGCCTGTTTGTGCTGTAGTGTTCTATGTTCTATGATACCAAGATTGGTGGCATGGTGGACAGTGAAGAAAGTTATCTCCTATTCCAACAGGATCTTTATCAATTGGGCCAGCTGCCAAATGGCAGACGGAGTTTAAATTAGATAAACGCGAGGTGATGCATCTTGGGAAACTGAACCAGGGCAGGATTTACTCAGTTAATGGTAGGGCGCTGGGGAGATTTACAGAACCAGAACTTCGTTGCGTTTGAGCTCAGGCTTTTTCCACTGAGGCTAGGGGAGGAAAAAACTAGAGGACATGGGTTAAGGGTGAAAAGTTTGAAGAGAATATTAGGGGGGGTTTCTTCACACAGAGAATGGTGGGAATGTGGAATGAGCTGCCAGATGATGTGGTGAATGCGGGTTCACTTTTAACATTGAAGAAAACCTTGGACAGGTATATGGATGAGAGGGGTGTGGAGGGTGTGGTCCAAGTGCAGGTCAGTGGGACTAGGCAGAAAAATGGTTCGGCACAGACAAGAAGGACTAAAAGGCCTGTTTCTGAGCTGTAATGTTCTATGGTTCTATGAAATAGCAATTTTTTTTACTGCAATTGCATTGGGCAATTGTTTTGCATATAGGAGTATTGCGTATACTTTTGGTGTCCTTATCTGAGGAAGGATGTCCCTGCTTTAAATTGAAGGTTTACCAGGCTGATTCCAGAGTGGCAAGTCTGTCATGAGGAGAGACTAAGTGATTAGCCGTGATCAAGATGAATGGTGGAGCAGGCTAAGAGCTGAATGGCCTACTCTAACTTCTAGTTTCAATGTTTCAAGATTAATCGTCGAGTAATGATAGTACTAGGCCGACATCTCCCCATTTTTCGAATGGCATTTATTGAAATGATTGAATCCTGTTGAAAGTCTTCTGAAAGTCCAAATAAACACATCGACTAGCTCCCTCTCATCAACTCTACGAGTTACATCCTTGAAAAATTCCAGTAGATTTGTCGACCATGATTGCCGTTTTAGAAATACATTCTGACAATGTCTGACCTTGCTAGTTTCCCAAATGCTCTGTTATAGAACATAGAACATAGAACATTACAGCACAAACAGGCCCTTCGGCCCTCGAGTTGCGCCGATCGCATCAACCCCACCAATCTATAGACCTATCTATAACCCCCAATCCCATTAAACCCCATATACTCATCCAGAAGTCTTTTAAAAGACCCCAGCGAGTTCGCCTCCACCACCGACGACGGCAGCCGATTCCAATCACTCACTACCCTCTGAGTGAAAAACTTACCCCTAACATCACCTCTGTACTTCCCTCCCCGCACCTTAAATCTGTGTCCTCTCGTAGCGACCATTTCAACCCGGGGAAATAGCCTCTGAGAGTCCACCCTATCTATTCCTCTCAACATTTTATAAACTTCTATCAGGTCGCCTCTCAACCTTCGCCTCTCCAGGGAAAAGAGTCCCAGCTCCCTCAACCTATCTTCATAAGGCATGCCTCCCAGTCCAGGCAACATCCTTGTAAATCTCCTCTGCACCCTTTCAATAGCTTCTACGTCTTTCCTATAGTGAGGCGACCAGAACTGCGCACAGTACTCCAAATGAGGCCTGACGAGGGTCCTGTAAAGTTGCAGCATTACCTCCCGACTCCTAAACTCAATCCCTCGATTAATGAAGGCCAGTACACCATACGCCTTCTTGACCACCTCCTCCACCTGCGAAGCCGATTTAAGAGTCCTGTGAACCCGGACCCCGAGATCCTTCTGCTCTTCAACGCTACTAAGACCCCTGCCCTTAATAGTGTACTCGTTCATCCCGTTGGTTCTGCCGAAATGGACTACTACACATTTATCTGCGTTGAAGTCCATCTGCCACTTCTCCGCCCATTCCTGCATCCTATCTATGTCCTGCTGCAACTTTTGACATCCTTCCAGACCATCCACAACACCGCCGACCTTCGTGTCATCAGCAAACTTGCTAACCCATCCCTCCACTTCCTCATCCAGGTCATTTATGAAAATGACAAACAACAAGGGTCCCAGAACAGATCCCTGGGGCACCCCACTGGTGACTGACCTCCATTCCGAAAAAGACCCATCCACAACCACTCTCTGCCTTCTGCAGGCAAGCCAGTTCTGGATCCACAAGGCCAAAGGCCCTTGGATCCCATGCCCTCTCACCTTCTCAAGAAGTCTTGCATGGGGGACCTTATCAAAAGCCTTGCTGAAGTTCATGTACACTACGTCCACGGCACTTCCTTCGTCAATGTGTTCAGTCACATTATCGAAGAACTCAACTAGGCTCGTAAGGCACGACCTGCCCTTGACAAATCCATGCTGACTATTCCTGATCATGTCAAACCTCTCCAAATGGTCATAAATCTTGTCCCTCAGAAGCCTCTCCATCAGCTTACCAACCACTGAGGTCAGACTCACCGGGCGGTAATTTCCCGGGCTATCTCTGTTCCCTTTCTTGAAAATAGGGACTACATCCGCAATCCTCCAATCTTCCGGAACCTCTCCCGTCTCCATTGACGACGCAAAGATCATCGCCAAGGGCTCTGCAATCACTTCCCTGGCCTCCCACAGTATCCTGGGGTACATCCCATCTGGTCCCGGCGACTTATCTACCTTGATAGAATTCAAAAGTTCTAACACATCCTCCTCTTTAATGTCCACGTACTCAATCTTTTCCACCTGCTGCAAGTCCATAGCAAGATCTCCCAAATCAGCTTCCACTGTGAATACTGATGCAAAGTACTCATTAAGCACCTCCGCCATTTCTTCTGGTTCTACACAGACCTTTCCCCCTTCATCTTTTATAGATCCTATCCTTTCCCTTCTCACCCTTTTACCTTTCACATACTTATAGAAGGCCTTGGGATTTTCTTTAATCTTACCCGCCAAGGTCTTCTCATGACCCCTTCTGGCTCTCCTAATTTCCCTTTTAACCTCCTTTCTACAGTCCTTATATTCTTCAAGATCCTTAACCTCTCCTAGTTCCCTGAACCTTTTGTATACCTTCCTTTTCCTCCTGACTAGGTTCAACACAGCCTTCGTGCACCACGGTTCCCGCGACCTACCAAAACCCCCTTGCCTTATCGGAACATTGTCATGCAGAGCGCCAGACAAACATTCCTTGAATATCCGCCACCTTCCTTCGGTACTCTTCCCTAAGAATGCCTCCTTCCAGTTTATTTGTCCAAGTAACTTCCTGACTTCTTCGTATCTCCCCTTACTCCAGACAAACACCTTCCTAGCCTGTCTGATCCTATCTCGTTCCAATGCAATTGTGAAGGAGATAGAATTATGATCACCATTCCCAAGATGCTCTCCTACCGAGAGATCCATCACCTGCCCTGGTTCATTCGCCAGTACCAGGTCAAGTACTGCCTCACCCCTCGTAGGCTTGTCCACATACTGTGTCAGGAAACCTTCCTGAACACACCTAACAAACTCCTCTCCAGCCGAACCCCTTACTCTAGGGATATTCCAGTCGATGTTTGGGAAATTGAAGTCTCCCATCACGACCACTCTGTTTTTAATACATTTCTCCAGAATCTGGTTCCCTATCTGCACTTCAACTTCCCTGTCACTATTGGGCGGCCTATAGAATACACCCAGCAAAGTTTTCGACCCTTTGCTGTTCGTAACTTCCACCCACAGAGACTCTGTAGAAAGTCCCTCCACGGCATCCTCTTTCTCTGCAGCCATGACACTGTCCCTGATTAACAGTGCCACTCCACCACCTCTTCTGCCAGCCTCCCTGTCCTTCCTGAAACATCTAAAACCTGGCACCTGAAGTACCCAGTCCTGTCCCTGAGACATCCAAGTCTCCGTAATGGCCACCACATCACATTCCCAAGCAGCTATCCACGCCCTAAGCTCATCTACCTTATTTACTATATTCCTCGCATTAAAATATACACACTTCAGCCCCTCAGTCTGGGCATTTCCCTTCTCCACCTCCTGTCTAACCTCCCTCGCATGTTTCCTGCGGTCCTCCCCTACCTTTAAAGTATTAAAGCACATGCATTTCAAACCCTGCTCCGCCCCACCCCCGCTACGCCGTGCCTTGCATTCCCCATCTCTGCCCCCCTCCCTTTCACCCCCTCTACTCAATATCCCACCCCCCCCCAAATCAGTTTAAACCTCCCCGCATAGCCTTTGCAAATTTACCCCCCAGGATATTGATTCCCCTCTGGTTCAGGTGTAAACCATCACTCATATAGAGGTCCCGCCTTCCCCAGAATGAGCCCCAATTGCTTAAGTACCTGAACTCCTCCCTCCTGCACCATCCCCTCAGCCACGAGTTCAAACTTTCCCTCTCTCCATTCCTCTCTAAACTATCCCGTGGCACAGGCAAGAGTCCGGATATAACTATTCTTCCAGACTTGGCCTTTAGTTTCCACCCCAACTCCATAAATCTTTGTTTAATTTCCCCTTCCCTTAATCTCCCTATGTCATGTGTCCCCACATGAACTATAACTTGGGGTTGATCTCCCTCTCCCCTAAGAGTCCTGAATACCCTGTCCGATACATCCCGGACCCCAGCCCCAGGTAGGCAACACACCAGCCCTGAGTCCCTACCCTTACCTCCAACTCTCCTATCCATCCCCATTACTGTGGAGTCCCCAATCACGAGGCCCAACCTCTTACCCCTAACCACCTGAGATTTCCCAATAGGCTCACCCCCAGAGACCTGCTCCCTTTGGCTATCCCCAGTTGATTCCTCCTCAACTGTAGCCTCCAGGACCGAAAACTTATTTTGGAGGGGAACAGCCCCAGGGGATTGACCCCCCAACTGCTTCTTTCCCCTCTTCCTGACAGTGACCCAAGACTCATTTCTAGGAGTAACTATCTCCTTATAACTCCTTTCTATGTCCTCCTCCACTTTCCGGATTATGCGGAGCTCCTCTAATTCCACCTCCAGCTCCTTTACACGCTTCTCCAGAAACTGCACTTTTGCACACTTCCCACAAGTAAAACCACCTGAAACACTGCTGGACTCCCTCACGACATACATCCCACAGGAGATGCAGCTTACAGCCTGAACTGCCATCCCTGAAACTATTCCCAGCAGAAAAATAAAAATATTTTTTAAAAAAAAACCTTCCCACACACTTATAATTAGGTTAGAGGAGGTGGAAGGGTGGGATTCTCTACCAGTGTAGAGAATCGGGTATCCTCTCTGCGCTAATTTATAGGGTTAGGGGCACGAGAAAAAAAAACTACAAGTACCGGCAAGCGCCCTAGTGACGACTTCCGGTTTCTAACTTAATTTTTTTTAAAAACCGCCAAAACTCGCGACTTTAAAACTAAAATAAAAAGTTACCCAGTATAAACTTTTTGCTACCTTTTTGCTGCCTCCTCACTCGCCCAAAAATCGCTGCCTCTCAACTCTGCTCCACAGGAACAAATCTTTCAAAAAAGACTCAAGCATTTCCCCCAAGATCAATGTCAGGTTGATAATTTCCTGTTTTCTCTCTACCTCCCTTTTTATAAGATATTCAGTCACTTAATCTCCACAGCTTTGTGTGTCTGATACCGAGGGAACCATTAACACTTAATACCCAGGGCACCATTAAACACAACACACAGGGTCTGATACCCAGGGCACCATTAAACCCAATATCCAACGTTAGATACCCAGGGCACCATTAACAACCAATATCCAGTGTCTGATACCCAGGGCACCATTAACAACCAATATCCAGTGTCTGATACCCAGGGCACCATTAACAACCAATATCCAGTGTCTGATACCCAGGGCATCATTAACACCCCAATACCCAGGTGTCTGATACCCACGGGACCAGTCACATCCGATACTCAGTGTCTGCTAAGTGTAGCTGATCATTACCCGATGTAGTTTGAAGAATCGCTCGATATCCTCACCCTCACCACCTGCATTACTCACGAGGAGATGACGGAGTTGGTCCACAGGACGTAGCTTTTGGAAAAAATGACTCCCCTGAAACAAAAGAGAGATAGTGAGGGTGGAAAAGCAAGAGACAGTGAGTCATGGAGGCAGAAAGAAAAGGTCAAAGAGGGATAGTGGGCGAGGAATGTGACAAAGAGCAAGCACAGGAGGCAGAGGACAGAATAGACAGAGAGGGTGGAAAGCGGAGATGACAAGGGTGGGAGTGGTGAAGCAAGCAATTTTGGATGGGGGCAAAGGGAAACAGAGAAAGTGAGAGCACAGGGGAACGGGGAGCCGAGGTAACAGGAGGCACAAACAGAGGTGAGCGAGGTAGGTTAAACTGCTGACAGTTCCTGCTAGTGCATTGTTTTTGTAACTGGTCGGTGCAACATCGTGGGCCGAAGGGCCTGTTCTGCGCTGTAATGTTCTATGTTCTAAAGAAAACCAGAAGTCAGCAATTGCTCACTTTTAGATTTATTCATTTAATCAGACTATATAAATGTATAGTTTCTAACTCTGCAAGTCAAGTGAGTGTTGACATCTTCCTTGGCTGCCAATTCTGTGTCTCTGGAGAGGAATGCTGTGCAAGGGCTTCAAACTTTGCTTCTTGAGCGTCTCTTTATATCTAGACAAGTAATGATCCAATAATTTCCCCCATCTCTACATACTTAACTATAATTTATAAGATTAAAAAGGGGCAGCAAAGGGAAGAGGCGGTGGCTAAGGGCAAGGGTCAAGCAATAATCAAGGAGCAAATGAAGTGGCAGATGAAAGCAGTTGGCAAGAGGCATGGGTCAGGCAACGCATAAGGGCCGGAGGTCGGGCACAGGATGGCAGGTGAGGGATAGGATGTGGATAAATGAGAGGTTATCTCCTTTAGTAGCAATAAAGGAAGATAGATTTTTACATAAATGGGTAGAAATTGAGACAGATGGATACTCAGCGAGAGCTAAAAGCAAGCTTGCAGGTACAGTAGACAGCGAAGAAGCCAAATGATATGTTGGCCTCCACAGCAAGAGAATTTGAGCACAGGGATAGGGATGTTTTGCTGCAATTCTACAGGACATTGGTGGGACCACACCTGGAGTATTGTGTGCAGTTTTGGTGTCCTTATCAGAGGAAGGATGTCCTTGCTATAGAGAGAGTACAGCGAAGGTTTACCAGGCTGATTCCTGGGATGGCAGATTTGTCATATGAGAAACGACTAACTCGGTTTGGATTATGGTCATCGGAGTTAAGAGTGAGAGAGGATGTGGTAGAAACTTGTAAAATTCTAAAGGGTTAGACAGGGTAGAAGAGGGTGGTGAACGTGTGGAATTCACTAACACAGAAAATAGTTGAGGCCAAAACACTGTCTGATTTCAAGAAGAAATTCGGTGTTAAAGGGATCAAGAGATAGGGGGGAAAAGGGGGAACCAGGTTATTGAATTTGATGATCAGCCGTGATCAAAATGAATGACGGAGCAATCTTGAAGGGCTGAGTGATCTACTCCTACTTCTAGTTTCTGTGCCTACCCACGCAAGATAGCCTGTTCCCTGGCTGGTTCTGCGACATATTGCTCCAGGAAACAATGCCGAATGCACTCTGAGTTTGTTGTCATAACTACCCTTTCCAACTTGATTCACCCAGTCAATGTGAAGATTAAAGTTACCATAATTATTGCTTATTCTTTTCATGCCTCTATTACTTGTTCATTTATAATCCTTCGTACAATGTGGCTACTGTTTGGGGTCTATACACTACTACCAATGTCTTCTTTCCCTTGTTTTTTTTACCTCTAACCCAATGGACTCGATATCATCAGAACCTAGGTCATTTCTCGCAACTGAACTCTTTTAATCTCTCATTAACAATGCTACCCCACCACCTTTCCCTTCCCTCCTGTTCTTCGAAAAGTCAAATATCTTGGATATGAACTTCCCAGTTTTGATCCTCTTTTAACTATGTCTCCATAATGGCTATGACAATTAAACCATTTACCTCGATTTGTGTCATCAGTTTATCTACCTTGATGCCACAATACAACGAAAAGTGGAATATGTGCCTTTCACCTTCGATTACCTTGCATTTTATTAACCTTTCTTTTGTTACTGCCCTCGTTTCTCTTTCACTTATCCCCTGCTTAGATCCCCATCATAAAACCAGAAGACATAGGAGCAGAATTAGGCCACTTAGCCCATCAAGTCTGCTCTGCCATTCAATCATGGCTGATAACTTTCTCATCCCCATTCTCCATTACTCCTAATCCCCTGAGTAATCAAGAATCCATCTCTATTTCTGTCTTCAAGACACTCAATGACCTGGCCTCCACAGCATTCTGCAGCAAAGAGTTTCACAATTCACCATTCTCTGGCTAAGAAATTTCTCCTCATCTCTGTTTTAAAGGATCATTCCTTTAGTCTGAGTTTGTGCCCTGTGGTTCTAGTTTTTCCTACTCGGAAACATCCTCTCCATGTCCACTCTATCCAGGGCCTCGCAATATCCTGCAAGTTTCAATAAGATCCCCCCCTCATCCTTTTAAACTGCAACAAGTACAGACCCAGAGTCTTCAGCAGTTCCTCATACGATAAACTCTTCATTCCGGGGATCATTCTTGTGAGCCTCCACTGGACCCTTTCCAGGGTAGACCACATCCTTCCTCAGATGAGGCCCAAAACTGCTCACAATACTCCAAATGGGGTCTGCCCAGACCCTTATACGGCCTCAGGGGTACATCCTTGCTCTTGTGCTCTAGCCCCCTTGACATGAATGCTAACATTGCATTTGCTGTCCTAATTGCCAACTAAACCTGCACGTTAACCTTAAGAGCATCTTCAACAATGACTCCCAAGTCCCTTTGTGTTTCTGATTTCCTAAGCATTTTCAAGGTCCCAAATGGCAGACTGGTCAGAAAAGTGAGATCTCGTGGGATAAGGGTAGGGTGACAGGTTGGATTTAAAATTGACTCAGTGACAGGAAACCGAGGGCAATCTTTTTGTGAATGGAAAACAGTTTCCAGTGGTTTTCTTGAAGGGCTCAGTGTTGGGGCCCTTGCTGTTTGTGGTATATATTTCTCCTGGACGGGTTCCATCTGGGCAGGACTGGATAAGACTTGGCACAGGAAGGATGTGGAGGCTTTGGAGAAGGTGTAGAGGAGGTTTACCAGGATGTTGCCTGGTATGGAGGGGAGGTCCTATGAGGAGAGACTGAGGGATTTGGGGTTGTTTTCGCTGGAAAGAAGGCGGCTAAGAGGGGATCTCATTGAAACATATAAGATGATTAGAGGTTTAGATAGGGTGGATAGTAATAGCCTTTTTCCTCTGATGGAGAAATCTAGCACGAGGGGGCATGGCTTTAAATTAAGGGGTGGTAGTTACAGGACGGATGTCAGGGGTAGGTTCTTTACCCAGAGGGTGGTGAGGGATTGGAATGCCCTGCCTGCTGCAGTTGTAAATGCGCCTAGTTTGGGGGCATTTAAGAGATCCGTGGATAGGTTTATGGACAAAAAGGGATTGGTTTAGGTTAGTGGGTCATTGTTTTTGTAACTGGTCGGCACAACATCGTGGGCCGAAGGGCTTGTTCTGCGCTGTAATGTTCTATGTTCTACATCATTTAGAAAATAGTCTATGCCCCCCTTCCTCCTTCCAAAGTGGATAACCTCACACCTTTCCACATTGTATTTCATCTGCCATTTCTTTGCCCACTCTCCTAACATGTCCTAGTCCTTCTGCAGCCCCCTGCTTCCTCAATACTACCTGTCTCTCCACATAGCTTTGCATCATCTGCAAGTGGAGCAACAGTGCCTTCAGTTCCTTCTTCCAAATTGTTAATGTATATTGTGAAAATATACAAGCCCCTACCATTCAAGTTTAAATCCTCTCCAACCACTCTTGCCCTTGGACATGAGTCCCAGTCAAAGAAATCATAGAAACAGTACAGTGCAGAAGGAGGCCAATCGGCCCATCAAGTCTGCACCAACAACAATCCCACCCTATTCCCAGCACTCCACATATTTATCCCACTAATCCCTCTAATCTACACATCCCAGGACACCAAGGGGCAATTTAGCATGGCCAATCAACCTAAACGCACATCTTTGGACTGTGGGAGGAAACCAGAGCACTCAGAGGAAACCCACAAAGACTCGGGGAGAATGTGCAAACTCCACACAATGACCCAAGCCAGGAGTCAAACGCAGGTCCCTGGAGCTCTGAGGCAGCAGTGCTAACAACTGTACCATTGTGCCGTCACAGAATCAAACAGCACAGAAGAGGCACTTTGGCCCATTGAGTCTGCACCAACACATGAAAAACATGTGAATTCTCACCTCATCCCCTTGACCAGCACTTGGCCCATAGCCTTGAATGTTAGGATGTGCCAAGTGCTCATCCAGTCCTACCCAGATGTAACCTGTCCAGGAGAAAGAAAAACAACAAACAGTAAGGGCACCAACATTGAGCCCTTCAAAACAAAAACACTGGAAACTGTTTTCCATTCACAAAAACATCCATCGATATTAGCCACCCGTTTTCTATCACTGAGTCGATCTTGGATCTAATCTGCCCACTTTCCCCTCTATCCCATGAGATCTCTGACCAGTCTGCCATATAGGATCCTGTCAAATGCCTTACTTAAATCCACGTAGACAACATCAACTGCACTACCTTCATCGATTCTCCTGGTTACTTCCTCAGAATATTCCATTAAGTTATTCAGGCAAATCATCCCTAAATAAAACAATGCTGATTATCCCTGATCAATCCATGTCTTTCTAAATGACAATTTACCCTTTCTCTCAGAATTGTTTCCAAAAATTTCCCGACCACTGAAATCAGACTGACCACTCTATAGGTTTCTGGCTGATCCTTCGCACCCTTTTAAAGTCAGGCACACGTCTGATGAAGGAGCAGTGCTCCATAAGCTGGTGCGACCAACTAGACCTATTGGACTTGAACCTACTGTTGTGAGACTTGTGAGACTACTTACTGTGCCTGCCCCAGTCCAATGCCGGCAACTCCACACCCTTTTAAAATAACAACACCAACTGATGTAAATGAGTGTTTTCACCTGTTGTGATACAATAATTCTTTAGCTACAGTGCATATTTGAATCTGCTTATGATATGCCCCAGTCAGCAGCAGTTAAGAGTTGACACAGTAGGAAACTCTAGCCCAGGCCTTTATTGACCAAATATTTTATTGACCCCAAATGTTTAAAAGCAACCGAATGGGTGTGAGGTACCTGTGCTGTGAGCAGGATGAATCTTTTGGGTGGTGTCAAATGCTGCACTATTACAACTGGAGGGTCTGTGAGAGGAACACGTTCCTTGTTAAGTGGAGTAACAATCTTTTGAAGCGGGGAGTAGTCGATGGAGGACAAGGCCCACGAATGGCCGTCAATATTTGCCGTCATCTGGAAGATCAATTGCATTGACTGAGCAGGAAAACAACACAAAGCAAGAACCAGCCTTAAACTGGCCCCAGTACTGAACCCAATCCTGACCCCAGGCCTCCCCCCGCCCAACACAACCCTGATCCATACTACTTGAACCCAACCCTGGCCCCAGGACTCGCACACAACCCTGATCCATAGTACTAACACTCACCCTGGGCCAGGACCCCCATACAAACCTGGCCCCTAACCTTTATTTCTAATCCAGTCAATACAATCAATGTGAGAACCAATATACACAGTCCCAGGTAAGGTACCTTGCTGGATTTTCACCTATTGCCCAGTAATAGCCCCAAAGTAACAGTGCCAGTAATAATCTTGACGAACACAGCGAATGTCACCTGTATCCCATTAATAACCTTGACTGGCAAAGTCAGTTTACCTGTAATAAGTGTGTATTTATTTAAAGTTTATTATTAATCACCAGTAGGTTTACATTAACACTGCAATTAAGTCACTGTGAAAATCACAATCCTTGACTAACACAGTCTACATCCCAGTAATAATCCAACTAACAGAGTGAATCACGCCTGAGCCCCATTAATGACCTAACAAAGCCAGTCTCACCTGTACTTCCATGAGGGGTCGCTGGAATGGGAAGGAATCATGATTGATACACCAAAGGATATCATTGTCATCATTCTCAGAGGCAGCCAACAGCAGAATACCTGTGACATCAGATATTGCATCAGTTCAGCTTCACTGCTGCAGAGCAGCCATGCAACATAGAACAAGGAACATTGAAAAATAATAGCACATACAGGCCCTTTGGCCCACAAGTTGCGCTGATCATATCTCTACCTACTAGGCTTACCTAGAACCCTCAATCCTATAAAGTCCTATGTACTAGAACAAACAGAGTTGTTATTTCTGGTTTGTTACCCGTGCCACGAGCTAGCGAGGCGAGAAATAGGGAGAGAGAGCAGTTGAACACGTGGCTACAGGAATGGTGCATGAGGGAAGGATTCAGATACCTGGATAATTGGGCTCCTTCTGGGATTGATGGGACATCTACAAACAGGATGGTCGACATCTGAACCAGAGGGGTACTAATATCCAGGGTTGGGGGGGGGAGAGAGAGAGAGAGAGAGAGAGAAAATTTGCTAATGCTTTTTGGGTAGCTCCAGTAAACAGGAGGTTGAGCGTAGTGAGGTCACGAATAAGCTTTCAAGGTCACACGAGGGCACCAGCAGGCAGGAAGGTGGTTAGAAATGTGTCTACTTTAACGCTAGGAATAAGGTGGGTGAACTTGCAGCATGGGTTGGTCCCTGGGACTTCGATGTTGTGGCCATTTCGGAGACATGAACAGAGCAGGAATAAGAATGGTTGTTGCAGGTTCCGGGGTTTATATGTTTCAGTAAGATCAGGAAAGGTGGAAAAAGAACATAGAACATTACAGTACAAACAGGCCCTTCGGCCCTCGAGTTGCGCCGATCACATCAACCCCACCAATCTATAGACCTATCTATAACCCCCAATCCCATTAAACCCCATATACTCATCCAGAAGTCTTTTAAAAGACCCCAGCGAGTTCACCTCCACCACCGACGACGGCAGCCAATTCCATTCACTCACCACCCTCTGAGTGAAAAACTTACCCCTAACATCACCTCTGTACTTCCCTCCCCGCACCTTAAATCTGTGTCCTCTCGTAGCGACCATTTCAACCCGGGGAAATAGCCTCTGAGAGTCCACCCTATCAATTCCTCTCAACATTTTATAAACTTCCATCAGGTCACCTCTCAACCTTCGCCTCTCCAGGGAAAAGAGTCCCAGCTCCCTCAACCTATCTTAGAACATTACAGCACAAACAGGCCCTTCGGCCCTCGAGGTGCGCCGATCACATCAACCCCACCAATCTATAGACCTATCTATAACCCCCAATCCCATTAAACCCCATATACTCATTCATAAGTCTTTTAAAAGACCCCAGCGAGTTCGCCTCCACCACCGATGACGGCAGCCGATTCCATTCACTCACATCCCTATTCTCCTGCCTTTTCCCAATAACCCCTGATCCTCTTATCTATCTCTGTCTCAAAGACACTCAGTGACCTGGATTAAAAGAGGTAGGTTTCAATGAGCGTTGTAAAGCGGGAGAGGAGATTGAAGATACGATGAGGTTTCCGGAAGGAATTCCAAAGCTATGAGCCTAAACAGTGCCAGGGACTCGGGTTCAAATCCTGCCTCGGGTCACTGCCTGTGTGGAGTCCGAACACTCTCCCCATGTCTGCGTGGGTCCCCTGCGGGTGCTCCGGTTTCCTCCCACACGTCCAAAAACGTGCAGGCCAGGTTGATTGGCAACACTAAATTGGTGTATCCGATCAGGCGCCAGAGTGCGGCGAGTCGGGGATTTTCACAATAACTTCATTGCAGTGTTAATGTAAGCCTGCCTGTGACACTAATAAATAAACTTTAAATATGCAGCGTTAAAGGAATAGAGGGGTTGTTATCAGTGCAGGCTCAAAGGGTTGAAAGGCCTCCTTTTGCACTGAAGGGTTTCTATGATTCCGTGATATTGGAGTAGAGGTTATAAATTTTCAATGGGTCCAGGAGGTCAAGAGTGATAAATGAGTTAGGCTTGGTGCAGGATGGGATACAGGCAGCCGAGCGTTAGATGAGCTGGTACTTAAGGAGCTTGGAACAACAGGAGGTTGTCGCGGACAGCATTAGAATATCAAAGGTTTTAGCAACAAGAGGGATGGTGGTGGGTGATGATATTAATTAGGAAGTGGCTGGTCTTGGTAATATGAGGTTGGGCTAAAGACATTGATGATATGAACAGCCTGGATAAGCCTTAGAGTCTGGCATTGGAGGGAGACGGTATGAGTGGCAAGATTTTGAGACGGTCACATAGAAAATGATCTTGACCTCCGTATTTAAATTGGGAAAGTTGCGACAGTTTGTCAGACCACGTAGGCAATTGGGAAGGGTTGGGGGTGGGGGGAAGATGATGCCATAAATGGTGGAGACTTTAATTTGGGAGTTGATGTGTGTATGGAAGCTCCATATCTGCATATGATGCCACCTAGTGGTTGCATGTGGTTCATAGAATCCACAGTGCAGAAGGAGGTCATTTGGCCCATCGATTCTGCACCAACAACAGTCCCACCCAGGTCCCATCCTCGTAACCCCATTTATTTACCTTCCTCATGCCCCTAACACTAAGGGGCAATTTATCAACCTAATATACATATCCTTGGAGTACGGGAGGAAACCGGAGCACTCGGAGGAAAGCCAGGCAGACATGGGGAGAATGTGCAAACTCCACACCGGCAGGCACCCGAGTCCGGAATTGAACCCAGGTCCCTGGCACCATGAGTCAGCAGTGCGAACCACTGCGCCACCGAGCCGTGGAAGATGACAAGGTGGTCAAGGATAAAAATTTGGGAGAAAAGCTGGCGATGTTCTTGCTACAAAGAAATGGGTCAAAGTGGAAGCATGTGAGGGCAGTCTTAATGAGCACGAGACTTGGGAAAGAGAGGTGCAGTCATCTGTGTGGACGGTTTCCAGAAGCTCAGGAAAACAAGGTGACATTGTGCAACACAATTAATTCTGACGCTAGTCACAGACGCAACCATTCCTGATTTGCAATAAGGCATTCCTCCCAGTCCAGGCAACATCCTTGTAAATCTCCTCTGCACCCTTTCAATAGCTTCTACGTCTTTCCTATAGTGAGGCGACCAGAACTGCGCACAGTACTCCAAATGAGGCCTGACGAGGGTCCTGTAAAGTTGCAGCATTACCTCCCGACTCCTAAACTCAATCCCTCGATTAATGAAGGCCAGTACACCATACGCCTTCTTGACCACCTCCTCCACCTGCGAGGCCGATTTAAGAGTCCTGTGAACCCGGACCCCGAGATCCTTCTGCTCTTCAACGCTACTAAGACCCCTGCCCTTAATAGTGTACTCGTTCATCCCGTTGGTTCTGCCGAAATGGACGACTACACATTTATCCGCGTTGAAGTCCATCTGCCACTTCTCCGCCCATTCCTGCATCCTATCTATGTCCTGCTGCAACTTTTGACATCCTTCCAGACCATCCACAACACCGCCGACCTTCGTGTCATAAGCGAACTTGCTAACCCATCCCTCCACTTCCTCATCCAGGTCATTTATGAAAATGACAAACAGCAAGGGTCCCAGAACAGATCCCTGGGGCACCCCACTGGTGACTGACCTCCATTCCGAAAAAGACCCATCCACAACCACTCTCTGCCTTCTGCAGGCAAGATGTGGGTATGCCGGCGTTGGACTGGCGTAAACACAGTAAAAAGTCTGACAACACCAGGTTTTAGTCCAACCGATTTATTTGATAATATTCTCACAAGCTTTCGAGGTTACCCTCTTTGTCAAGTGAATGGAGAGTTCTGGCCTCAGACTCTGAGGCCAGAACTCTCCATTCACTTGACAAAGAGGGTAACCTCGAAAGCTTGTGAGAATATTATCAAATAAATCGGTTGGACTAAAACCTGGTGTTGTCAGACTTTTTACTGTGTTCTGCAGGCAAGCCAGTTCTGGATCCACAAGGCCAAAGGCCCTTGGATCCCATGCCCTCTCACCTTCTCAAGAAGTCTTGCTTGGGGGACCTTATCAAACGCCTTGCTGAAGTCCATGTACACTACGTCCACGGCACTTCCTTCGTCAATGTGTTCAGTCACATTATCGAAGAACTCAACTAGGCTCGTAAGGCACGACCTGCCCTTGACAAATCCATGCTGACTATTCCTGATCATGTCAAACCTCTCCAAATGCTCGTAAATCTTGTCCCTCAGAAGCCTCTCCATCAGCTTACCAACCACTGAGGTCAGACTCACCGGGCGGTAATTTCCCGGGCTATCTCTGTTCCCTTTCTTGAAAATAGGGACTACGTCCGCAATCCTCCAATCTTCCGGAACCTCTCCCGTCTCCATTGACGACGCAAAGATCATCGCCAAGGGCTCTGCAATCACTTCCCTGGCCTCCCACAGCATCCTGGGGTACATCCCATCTGGTCCCGGCGACTTATCTACCTTGATAGAATTCAAAAGTTCTAACACATCCTCCTCCTTAATGTCCACGTACTCAATCTTTTCCACCTGCTGCAAGTCCATAGCAAGATCTCCCAAATCAGCTTCCACTGTGAATACTGAGGCAAAGTACTCATTAAGCACCTCCGCCATTTCTTCTGGTTCTACACAGACCTAAACTAATCGAAACCAATCCCTTTTCGTCCATAAACCTATCCACAGATCTCTTAAACGCCCCCAAACTAGGCGCATTTACAACTGCAGCAGGCAGGGCATTCCAGTCCCTCACCACCCTCTGGGTAAAGAACCTACCCCTGACATCCGTCCTATAACTACCCCCCCATAATTTAAAGCCATGCCGCCTCGTGCTAGATTTCTCCATCCGAGGGAAAAGGCTATCACTATCCACCCTCTGTAAACCTCTAATCATCTTATATGTTTCAATAAAATCCCCTCTTAGCCTCCTTCTTTCCAGCGAAAACAACCCCAAATCCCTCAGTCTCTCCTCATAGGATCTCCCCTCCATACCAGGCAACATCCTGGTAAACCTCCTCTACACCCTCTCCAAAGCCTCCACGTCTTTCCTGTAATGTGGGCACCAGAACTGCACACAGTACTCCAAGTGCGGCCGCACCAGAGTTGTGTACAGTTGCAACATGACGCTGCGACTCCAAAATTCAATCCCCCTACCAATAAACGCCAAGACACCGTATGCCTTCTTAACAACCTTATCTACTTGATTCCCAACTTTCAGGGATCTATGTACACATACACCTAGATCCCTCTGCTCATCCACACTATTCAAAGTCCTCCCGTTAGCCCTATACTCGACACATCTGTTATTCCTACCGAAATGAATTACCTCACACTTCTCCGCATTAAACTCCATCCGCCACCTCTCGGTCCAGCTCTGCACCCTGTCTAAATCTTCCTGCAAACTATGACACCCTTCATCACTATCTACCACACCTCCGACTTTGGTGTCATCAGCAAATTTACTAATCCACCCAACTATACCCTCATCCAGATCATTAATAAAGATTACAAACAGCAGTGGCCCCAAAACAGATCCCTGAGGCACACCACTCGTAACCGAACTCCATGATGAATATTTACCATCAACCACCACCCTCTGTCTCCTATCTGATAGCCAATTCCTGATCCCATTACCTAGATCACCCCCAATCCCATACATCTGCATTTTCTGCAGAAGCCTACCATGGAGAACCTTATCAAACGCCTTACTAAAATCCATATACACCGCGTCCACTGCCTTATCCCCATCCATCTCTTTGGTCACTTTCTCAAAAAACTCAATAAGGTTAGTAAGGCACGACCTACCCGCTACAAAACCATGCTGACTGTCTCTAATCAACTCATTACTCTCCAAATAACTATAAATCCTATCCCGAATAATTTTTTCGAAAACCTTGCCCACAACAGAAGTGAGACTCACCGGTCTATAATTCCCGGGGAAGTCTCTGTTCCCCTTCTTAAACAATGGGACAACATTCGCTAACCTCCAATCTTCCGGTACTATACCAGAGGCCAACGACGACCTGAAGATCAGAGCCAGAGGCTCTGCAATCACTTCTCTTGCCTCCCAGAGAATCCTGGGGTAAATCCCATCCGGACCAGGGGACTTATCTATTTTCAGACCCTCCAGAATATCTAGCACATCCTCCTTATCAACTGCAACACTGTCAATTCTACTCCCCTGCAATCTAGTGTCCTCCTCAGCTATATCCATGTCCCCCTGCGTGAACACCGAAGAGAAATATTGGTTCAATGCCTCTCCAATCTCCTCCGGTTCCACACATAACTTCCCTCTGCTGTCTATAACTGGCCCTAATCTTGCCCTAACCAACCTTCTGTTCTTGACATACCTATAGAACGCCTTAGGATTCTCCTTAACCCTATCAGCCAAAGTCTTCTCATGTCCTCTTTTAGCCCTTCTCAGCTCACTCTTCAACTGCCTCCTAGCCAATCTAAAGTTTTCTAGTGCACTACTCGAGCCCTCACGTCACATCCGAACATAAGCCTCCTTTTTCCTCTTAACCAACGAGAAAACTTTTTTGGTGCACCACGGTTCCCTAGTCCTACCAATTCCTCCTTGCCTGACAGGGACATACCTATCACGGACTCGCAGTAGCTGCTCCTTGAAAAAACTCCACATTTCAGACGTTCCCAGTCCCTGTAATCTCCTAGTCCAACCTATGCTTCCTAATTCTCTCCTAATAGCCTCATAATTACCCTTCCCCCAGCTAAAACCACTAGCCCGAGTGGTTATATACTCCGAATATAAAATAGGTTGAGGGAGCTGGGACTCTTTTCCCTGGAGAGGCGAAGGTTGAGAGGCGACCTGATAGAAGTTTATAAGATGTTGAGAGGAATAGATAGGGTGGACTCTCAGAGGCTATTTCCCCGGGTTGAAATGGTCGCTACGAGAGGACACAGATTTAAGGTGCGGGGAGGGAAGTACAGAGGTGATGTTAGGGGTACGTTTTTCACTCAGAGGGTGGTGAGTGAATGGAATCGGCTGCCGTCATCGGTGGTGGAGGCGAACTCGCTGGGGTCTTTTAAAAGACTTCTGGATGAGTATATGGGGTTTAATGGGATTGGGGGTTATAGATAGGTCTATAGATTAGTGGGGTTGATGTGATCGGCGCAACTCGAGGGCCGAAGGGCCTGTTTGTGCTGTAATGTTCTATGTTTCTATAAAAGTAGGGAGGTCTTGCTGCAGCTGTATAGGGCATTGGTGAGGCCGCAGCTGGAGTAATGTGTGCAGTTTTGGGCGCCGCACCTGCGCAAAGATATTTTGGCCTTGGAGAGAGTGCAGAGGAGGTTTACTAGGCTGATACCGGAGTTGAGGGGGTTGAGCTATGAGGAGAGGCTGAATAAACTAAGAACATAAGAAATAGGAGCAGGAGTAGGCCATCTGGCCCTTCGAGCCTGCCCCGCCATTCAATAAGATCATGGCTGATCTGTCGTGACTCAGCTCCACCTTCCCGCCCTCTCCCCATAACCCTTAATCCCTTCTCTTATCAAAAACCCATCAACCCGTTTCTAAAAAATATTTAGCGAGGCAGCCTCCACCACTTCAACGGGCAGAGAATTCCAGAGATTCACCACCCTTTGAGTGAAGAAGTTCCTCCTCAACTCTGTTCTAAACCGCCCCCCCTTTATCTTGAGGCTGTGCCCCCTAGTCCTACTGTCTTTTTTGAGCGGGAACAGTCTCTCCACCTCTATCCTATCCATCCCATTCATCATCTTATACGTCTCAATGAGATCTCCCCTCATTCTTCTAAACTCTAACGAGTACAAGCCTAGTTTATTCAGCCTCTCCTCATAGCTCAATCCCCTCAACTCCGGTATCAGCCGAGTAAACCTCCTCTGCACTCCCTCCAGGGCCAAAACATCCTTGCGCAGGTGCGGCGCCCAAAACTGCACACAGTACTCAAGCTGCAGCCTCACCAATGCCCTATACAGCTGCAGCAAGACCTCCCTACTTTTATATTCAATCCCCTTCGCTATGAAGGCCAGCATCCCATTCGCCTTCCTGACCACCTGCTGCACCTGCAAGCTGGGTTTTTGCGACTCATGCACAAGGACCCCGAGGTCCCTCTGCACCGTCGCCTGCTGCAGTTTTTCGCCCCGTAAGTAATAGTCCTTCCTACCATTCCTCCTACCAAAGTGGACCACCTCACACTTGCCAACATTAAATTCCATTTGCCATTTCCTGGCCCATTCGCCCAGCCTATCTAGATCCTTCTGCAGACTCTCCACACCCTCCGCACAATTTGCCTTTCCCCCAATCTTGGTGTCATCAGCAAATTTCGACACCCTGCACTCGGTTCCCTCCTCCAGATCATCTATATAAATGGTAAATAGCTGAGGCCCCAGCACCGACCCCTGGGGCACCCCACTAGTCACCAGCCGCCAATCCGAATAGCATCCATTGACCCCCACTCTCTGCCTCCTATTTGACAACCAATCCTCTATCCACGCTAACACCCTACCCCCAACTCCATGTCCCCTGACCTTCTGCAATAACCTCTTGTGAGGTACCTTGTCAAACGCCTTCTGAAAATCCAGAAAGACCACATCCACCGGCTCTCCTCCATCCACTGCCCTAGACACATCCTCATAGAACTCCAGTAAATTTGTCAGACACGACTTCCCTTTAATGAAACCATGTTGCGTCCGCCCTATCAAGCAATTCCCCTCAAGATGCCTCGCTATTTCCTCCTTGATGACGGTTTCTAACATTTTACCTACCACAGACGTTAAACTAACCGGCCTATAATTCCCCGCCTTTTGCCTGGCACCCTTCTTAAACAAAGGCGTAACATTAGCCGTTTTCCAATCTTCCGGCACTTCCCCGGAATCCAGCGACGTCTGGAAAATAACCACCAAGGCATCCACTATCACCTCCGCCATTTCTTTCAGAACCCTCGGATGCATTCCATCCGGTCCTGGGGACTTGTCCACAATCAGCCCCTCCAGTCTGTCGAGCACCACCTCTCTAGTAACAGTAATGTCATTAAGACCCTCCATTCCTACCACCTTTCCATCGCTAACACCCGGCAAATTATTCATGTCCTCCTCCGTGAAGACAGAAACAAAGAAGTTATTCAAGACCTTAGCCATATCCCTATCCCCTACCACTAGCTCCCCTTTCTCATCCTCTAAAGGACCAACGTTTACCCTAGCCAGCCTCTTCCTTTTTATATATTTATAAAAACTCTTGCTATCCTTTTTTATATTAAGTGCTCGCCCAGCCTCATAGCTTCTCCTACCCTCCTTTATCAAACTAGGCTTGTACTCGTTAGAGTTTAGAAGAATGAGGGGAGATCTCATTGAGACGTATAAGATGATGAATGGGATGGATAGGATAGAGGTGGAGAGACTCTTCCCGCTCAAAAAAGACAGTAGGACTAGGGGGCACAGCCTCAAGATAAAGGGGGGGCGGTTTAGAACGGAGTTGAGGAGGAACTTCTTCACTCAAAGGGTGGTGAATCTCTGGAATTCTCTGCCCATTGAAGTTGTGGAGGCTGCCTCGCTAAATATTTTTAAGACGCGGGTTTTTGATAAGAGAGGGGATTAAGGGTTATGGGGAGAGGGCGGGAAAGTGGAACTGAGCCACGACAGATCAGCCATGATCTTATTGAATGGCGGGGCAGGCTCGAAGGGCTAGATGGCCTACTCCTGCTCCTATTTCTTATGTTCCGCAGGGCTCTGTACTGGGACCTCTGCTATTTGTGATATATAATTAAACGATTTGGAAGAAGGTGCAACTGGTGTGATCAGTAAGTTTGCAGACGACACAAAGATGGCTGGACTTGCGGATAGCGATGAACATTGTCAGAGAATACAGCAGGATATAGAAAGGCTGGAAAATTGGATGGAGAAATGGCAGATGGAATTTAATCCAGATAAATGCGAAGTGATGCATTTTGGTAGAACTAATGTGGGGGGGGCGGCGGCTATACAATAAATGGCAGAACCACCAAGAGTATAGACACACAGAGGGACCACAGATCCTTGAAGGTGGCATCACAGATAGAGAAAGTGGTGAAGGCGGCATATGGTATGCTTGTCTTTATAGGACAGGGTATAGAGGGAAAAGAATTAGTGTCTGATGTTACAGCTGTGTAGAATGTTGGTTAGGCCACACTTGGAATACTGCGTCCAGTTCTAGTCGCCACACTACCAAAAGGACGTGGAGGCATTGGAGAGAGTACAGAAAAGGTTTACCAGGATGTTGCCTGGTATGGAGGGTCTTAGCTATGAGGAGAGATTGGGTAAACTGGGGTTGTTCTCCCTGGAAAGATGGAGAATGAGGGGAGACCTAATAGAGGTGTATAAAATTATGAAGAGCATAGATGGGGTGAACAGTGGGAAGCTTTTTCCCAGATCGGAGGTGATGAACACGAGGGGTCACAGGTTCAAGGTGAGGGGGGGGCGAGGTTTAACTCAGATATCAGAGGGACATATTTTACGGAGAGTGGTGGGGGCCTGGAATGCACTGCCAAGCAGGGTGGTGGAGGCAGACACACTGGGATTGTTTAAGACTTATCTGGATAGCCACATGAACAGACTGGGAATGGAGGGATACAAATGAATGGACTAGTTGGACCAATGAGCGGCGCAGGCTTGGAGGGCCGAAGGGCCTGTTTCCTGTGCTGTATTGTTCTTTGTTCTTGTTCTTTGACTTAACCCTTAAGTTAACTTAACAACAATTATAATGCCAAGAGAAAAACGAAAAGAAAATCATTTAGCAGTCACCAGCCAATCACTTAGCGACTGGCTGTGATGTCATAGCTCAATCTCTTTCTACTCTTCTCTTGCCCTCAAGTCTCCCTCGCACGTAATGGAGGTGGTAGAGTGAAAGTTTTTATTCAGTTAGGGAATCAAGGGTTATGGGGATAAGGTGGGAAAGTGGAGTCATGATTTCAGTAAATAGCAGCACAGACTTGTTAGGCCAAATGATCTACTGCTGTTCGACAGCTTATCATAGAAACTCTACAGTGCAGAAGGAGGCCATTTGGCCCATAGGGTCTGCACTGACAACAATACCACCCCTGGTCCCATCCCCACAACCCCACACATATACCTCGCTAATTCCTCTAACGTACATATCCTGTGACATTAAGGAGCAATTTAGTAAGGTCAAACAACCTAATCTGCACATCTTTGACTGTGGGAGGAAACCCACGCAGATACAGAGAAAACATGCAAACAGCACACAGGCAGTGACCCAAGCCAGGAATTGATCTCCAGGTCCCTGGCGCTAAGGCAGCAGTGCTAACCACTGTGGCACCGTGCCACCCACATGGCCAAAGCCTTTGACTCTACATTTACTAGACTGATGGCTGGGATGAGGGGACTGTCCTGTGAGGATCGGCTGAATATTTTTCTAATTCTTTCTCAGGACGTGGATGTAGCTAGCTAATCCACCATTTATTACCATCCCCTAACTGTTCTTGAAATTGGGTCTGTAATCTCTCGAGTTTAGAAAAACGATCTCATTGAAACATTCACGATTTTGAGTGATGGAGCTTAGCGGGGTAGATACTGAGAAGTTCCTTCCCCTGGCTGGGAATCGAGAACACAAAGACATAGTTTCAGAATAAGTGGTTATCATGAAGGACTAAGATGGAGTGAGAATGTGTGTCATTGGGATTCTCTTCCCGATGGGTTTACGGATGCTCCACTGTTGATCAACAGACAGATTTCTGATCTCTTAGCAAATCAAAGGATATGGGCAGCAAGTGGGAACTTCAAGTTGAGGTAATACATCAGTCATGATCGTACTGAATGGTGGAATGGTTTCTAACAGCCTAATTGTCCAATTCTTGCTTTTATTCTGTTCTTAATCAAGGGTGTGGAGATGCTGGCATTGGACTGGGGTAAACACAATAAGAAGCCTCACAATGCCAGGTTTAAGTCCAACAGGTTCATTTGGTAGCAAAGCCACTGTGCATTTGCTACCAAATAAACCTGATGTTTTGAGATTTCTTACTTAATCAAGGGTCCATCCCATTGCACCACCCATTGTCAGGGGAAATACGATCCAATATGTGTTACATTTTCTGGATTAATATCAACAATCAATGCACAGTCTCAGACATCAGGATCAATGAAGGATCCCAACATACTCCATGAAAGTGAGCTGAGGCCGAGATTTCAGGTAATTAATGGTCAGTTGAAGAGGAGCCAGTAACAGTTTGGTTTTGGAAGACCTTCAGAGCAGATAAGTAAAATGTCAGATAATCTTGCAGATTCTTCAGTGACATACACACCTTTGGTATAAAGAGCTTTGTGAACTTTGGAGGGTCTCTGTGGAGTAGCTGAGGCAGAGAATCCTGGCGGTAGACGGACATGTATAAGCGCCAGCACACTGGGCCGTACAGCTGGGTGTTTGAAGGGCATAGTACTGAAAAACAGCCGGACACCTGGATCCAAGGGAAAGATAACCGTCAGTGACACTTGAATATAAATCACTTGAGCAACAGGAGTCAGTGTGATCAGAGTTCAAAGAGTAATCAGTGCATCTGAACTGCAGACTGCAGCCAACAGATTTGTCAAACATCATTTCCCTTGCAAATTCACTGCCCAATTTTTTCTCAGTGTTCAGTTACATAGAACACTACAGCACAAACAGGCCCTTCGGCCCACAAGTTGCACTGATCACATCTATACCTACCAAGCCAGAGAACTATCTGTAGTGTGCCTCAGGGATCTGTTTTGGGGCCACTGCTGTTTGTAATTTTTATTAATGATCTGGATGAGGGTATAGTTGGGTGGATTAGTAAATTTGCTGATGACACCAAAGTCGGAGATGTGGTAGATAGTGATGAAGGGTGTCAAAGTTTGCAGGGTGACTTAGAAAGGTTGCAGAGCTGGGCCGAGAGGTGGCGGATGGAATTTAATGCGGAGAAGTGTGAGGTAATTCACTTCGGTAGGAGCAACAGATGTGTTGAGTATAGGGCTAACGGGAGGACTTTGAATAGTGTGGAGGAGCAGAGGGATCTAGGTGTATGTGTACATAGATCCCTGAAAGTTGGGAATCAAGTAGATAAGGTTGTTAAGAAGGCGTACGGTGTCTTGGCGTTTATTGGTAGGGGGATTGAATTTAAGAGTCGCAGCATCATGTTGCAACTGTACACTACTCTGGTACGGCCGCACTTGGAGTACTGTGTGCAGTTCTGGTCCCCACATTACAGGAAGGATGTGGAGGCTTTGGAGAGGATGCAGAGGAGGTTTACTAGGATGTTGCCTGGTATGGTGGGGAGGTCCTATGAGGAGAGACTGAGCGATTTGGGGTTGTTTTCGTTGGAAAGAAGGCGGCTAAGAGGGGATCTTAACATAGAACATAACAGCACAAACAGGCCCTTCGGCCCTCGAGTTGCGCCGATCACATCAACCCCACCAATCTATAGACCTATCTATAACCCCCAATCCCATTAAACCCCATATACTCATCCAGAAGTCTTTTAAAAGACCCCAGCGAGTTCGCCTCCACCACCGATGACGGCAGCCGATTCCATTTGCTCACCACCCTCTGAGTGAAAAACTTACCCCTAACATCACTTCTGTACTTCCCTCCCCGCACCTTAAATCTGTGTCCGCTCGTAGCGACCATTTCAACCCGGGGAAATAGCCTCTGAGAGTCCACCCCATGTATTCCTCTCAACATTTTATAAACTTCTATCAGGTCGCCTCTCAACCTTCGCCTCTCTAGGGAAAAGAGTCCCAGCTCCCTCAACCTATCTTCATAAGGCATGCCTCCCAGTCCAGGCAACATCCTTGTAAATCTCCTCTGCACCCTTTCAATAGCTTCTACGTCTTTCCTATAGTGAGGCGACCAGAACTGCGCACAGTACTCCAAATGAGGCCTGACTAGGGTCCTTAAAGTTGCAGCATTACCTCCCGACTCCTAAACTCAATCCCTCGATTAATGAAGGCCAGTACACCATACGCCTTCTTGACCACCTCCTCCACCTGCAAGGCCGATTTAAGAGTCCTGTGGACCCGGACCCCGAGATCCTTGTGCTCTTCAACACTACTAAGACTCCTGCCCTTGATAATGTACTCGTTCATTCCGTTGGTTCTGCCGTATGTGATCGGCGCAACTTGTGGGCCAAAGGGCCTGTTTGTGCTGTAGTGTTCTACGTTCTATAAAGACTCGCAGTCCAACCATTATCTTGTAAATTGAGTTTGTGATTGTCTATGCCCTGTTTATCAACACGACGCTCACTCGCCTGAAGAAGGAGCAACACTCCGAAAGCTCGTGCTGCCAAATAAATCTGTTGGACTTTAATCTGATGTTAATCTGAAGACTACTTACTGTGCCCACCCGAGTCCAATGCCGGCATCTTTGTATCATGTCAATTTTCAGCCCATGCAGTTCTGTACCACCTCCTTTGTCACAATGACTTTGGCAGCATTATGGTTCCCACGGATCATTGCTTAGTTCAAGCTTACTCTGATCATCACATACTATTACAATCATTCTCATTTTTGGCTCATGGCACATCAGACTCTCTCAACAGTACCCCCATGTCTGCATCACACAAATTCTGCTACATTACATCCATCAACTTAGCAGAGATAGAGCTTCCTGAATGCACTAACCCTGTACCTGCTCACCTGCATGTGTCACAGCCAACAGATGGCAATCCACAGACTCCGAGCTCTCTATCACTGCAATGTGGACTATCGGTTTGAAGACAGCACGATCTATGGTCCTGAAACAGACAAAAAAAAAATCAGTAAGCAAAAACATCAGCACAACACAGTGTCATGAACACAGGAGCTGTTTTCATTGTTGGAGACACTGGCGGATTAAAGTGGACAAATCTCCAGGTCCGGATAAATCGTGTCCCAGGCTGCTGGGGGAGGCGAGGGAGAAAATTGCAGGAGCTCTGACCCAAGTTTCTAATTCCTCACTGGCCACCCAGGAGGTGCCAGAGGACTGGAGAACAGCTAACGCGGCCACACTGTTGAAGAAAGATTGTAGACTATACAGACCAGTGAGTCTCATGTCTGTGGTTGGCAAACTACTGAAGAAGATTGTGAAGGAGAATCTATCTCCATTTGGAGAGGCAAGGTTTGATCAGGGATAGTCAGCATGGTTTTGTGAGAGGGCAGTCATGCCTAACAAATGTGATTGAATTTTTTGAGCGTGTAACCACCTGTATGGATGAGGATAGTGCGGTTGATATAGTTTACGTGGATTTCAGCAAAGCCTTTGACAAAGTACCATTTCGTAGACTTATTAAGAAGGCTAATGCACATGGGATACAGGGTGCTCTGACAAGGTGAATACATAATTGGCTTAGCAGTAGGAGACACAGGGTGATAACTGAAAGTTGCTTTAGTGACCAGAGGCATACCACAGGAATCCGTGCTGGGCCCCCTACTGCTCATCATTTATATAAATGACATAGATGACTATGCAGAGGGAATAGGGTCACTAAGTTTTCCAATGACACAAAGATCGGCCGGGTAGTTAACAGTGAGATTGAGTATCTTGGGTTACAGGAAGATGTAGATGAGATGGTCAACAGGACGGGTAATTGGCAGATGGAATTTAACAATGAAAAATGAGAGGTGGTGCGCTTTGGAAGGAGTAATTTGACAAGGAAGTATACTATAAAAGGTTTGATACTGGGACCTTGGTCTGTTTGTCCATAGATCTCTGAAGATGGAAAGGCAGGTTAAAATGGTGGTGAAAAAGGCATATGGCACACTCGCCTATATCAATCAGGGTATAGATTATAAAAGCAGAGAGGTCATGATGGAGTTGTACAGAACTCTGGTGAGGCCATAGCTGGAGTACTGTGTGCAGTTCTGGTCACCACATTATAGAAAGGATGCAATCGCACTGGAGGGGTGCAGAGGAGATCAGAGGAGAGGACATTGCCTACGATGGAACATTGAAGTCGTAAGGAGAGGTTGGATAGGCTTGGGTTGTTTTCTCTGGACAGACAAGAGTCAAGCAAATTGGTGCGGGTCTGGAGTCATGGATAAACCAGTCTAAGAGTCTGGGAAAACCCTCAAGAGTGAGGAATCTGAAAATCCGAGTGCGAGCTTGGAATTCAGGCCTCTTATGATGATGGTCGGTTTCAAAAGCGATGTGGGACAAGAGGAAGCAGCTGATTTGGTGAGTACGGTCGGGTTTAATTATTTACTATTGTTATCGCTTACAGGTCTTCATTTAGTAGTCAATAGTTTGTAAGAAAAATATTCTGCAGTCCATAAGAACATAAGATCTAGGAGCAGGAGTAGGCCATCTGGCCCCTCAAGCCTGCTCCACCATTCAGTAAAATCGTAGCTGATCTTTTCATGGACCTGGCTCCACTTACCCGCCTACTCATCATAACTCTTGATTCCTTTACTGTTCAAAATCTATCTATCCTTGCCTTAAAAACATTCAACGAGGTAGGCTCAACTGCTTCACTGAGCAAGGAATTCCAACATTTACAAACCTTTCTGTGAAGAAATTCCTCAACTCAGTCCTAAATCTGCTTCCCCTTATTTTGAGGCGAAGCCTGAAGTTCAAGTTTCACCTGCCAATGGAAACAACTACCCTGCTTCAATCTTCATAATCTTATGTTTCTCTAAGATCTCCCCGTCATTCTTCTGAATTTCAATCAGTATAGCCCCAGTCTACTCAGTCTCTCCTCATAAGCCAACCCTCTCAATTCCAAAATCAACCGAATGAATCTCCTCTGAACCCCCTCCAGTGCCAGTATATACTTCCTCAAGTAAGGAGACCAAAACTGTACATAGCACTCCAGCTGTGGCCTCACCAGCACCTTATAAGAACATAAGAAATAGGAGCAGGAGTAGGCCATCTAGCCCTTCGAGCCTGCCCCGCCATTCAATAAGATCATGGCTGATCTGTCGTGACTCAGTTCCACCTTCCCGCCCTCTCCCCATAACCCTTAATCCCTTCTCTTATCAAAAACCCATCAACCCGCTTCTTAAAAATATTTATCCATCGCTACCTTCTGGGAGAAGAAGTTCCTCCTCAACTCTGTTCTAAATTGATTCCCCCTTATTTTGAGGCTGTGCCCGCTAGTTCTTGCTTCCCTTTTAAGTGGAAAGAATCTCTCTGCCTCCACCCTGTCTAGCCCCTTCATTATCTTATATGTCTCTGTAAGATCACCCCTTAGCCTTCTAAACTCAGAGTACAGGCCCAATCTACTCAATCTCTCTTCATAAACTAACCCCCTCTCATCTCAGGTACCAACCTGGTAAACCTTCTCTGCACCCTCTCTCAGGCCAATATATCCTTTCGCAAATAAGGGGACCAGAATTGCACACAGTACTCCAGCTGCGGCCTCACCAGTACCCTGTACAGTTGCAGCAAGATCTCCCTGCTTTTATATTCTATCCCCCTCGCTATAAAGGCCAACATTCCATTCGCCTTCTTGATCACCTGCTGCACCTGCAGACTGGGTTTTTGCACTTCATGCACAAGGACCCCTCGGTCCCTCTGTACAGTAGCATGTTGTAATTTATCACCATTTAAATAATAGTCCATTTTACTATTATTCCTTCCAAAGTAGATAACCTCACGGTTGCCAACATTATACTCCATCTGCCAGGTTCTCGCCCACTCACTCAGCCTGTCCAAATCTCTCTGCAGACTTTCCGCGTCCTCCACGCAATTCGCTTTCCCACTCATCTTTGTCATCAGCAAACTTTGTTACCCTACACTCGTCACCCTCCTCCAGACCGTCTATGTAAATGTCAAACAGTTGAGGCCCCAGCACTGACCCCTGCCGCACTCCACTGGTCACCAACTGCCAACCAGAAAAGCACCCATTGATTCCAACTCTCTGCTTCCTGTTAGACAACCAATCCTCTATCCACACTAACACTTTACCCACGATTCCGTGTACCCTAACCTTCTGCAGCAACCTTTTGTGAGGCACCTTATCGAACGCCTTCTGGAAATCTAAAAACACCACATCCACCGGTTCCCCTCTGTCAACCGCACTCATTACATCTTCATAAAAATCCACTAAGTTTGTCAAACACGACTTTGCCTTCATGAATCCATGCTGCGTCTGCTTGATCGAACCACTCTTTTCCAGATGTCCTGCTATTTCTTCTTTAAAAAAAATTTAGAACATTACAGCACAAACAGGCCCTTCGGCCCTCGAGTTGCGCCGATCGCATCAACCCCACCAATCTATAGACCTATCTATAACCCCCAATCCCATTAAACCCCATATACTCATCCAGAAGTCTTTTAAAAGACCCCAGCGAGTTCGCCTCCACCACCGACGACGGCAGCCGATTCCAATCACTCACTACCCTCTGAGTGAAAAACTTACCCCTAACATCACCTCTGTACTTCCCTCCCCGCACCTTAAATCTGTGTCCTCTCGTAGCGACCATTTCAACCCGGGGAAATAGCCTCTGAGAGTCCACCCTATCTATTCCTCTCAACATTTTATAAACTTCTATCAGGTCGCCTCTCAACCTTCGCCTCTCCAGGGAAAAGAGTCCCAGCTCCCTCAACCTATCTTCATAAGGCATGCCTCCCAGTCCAGGCAACATCCTTGTAAATCTCCTCTGCACCCTTTCAATAGCTTCTACGTCTTTCCTATAGTGAGGCGACCAGATCTGCGCACAGTACTCCAAATGAGGCCTGCCGAGGGTCCTGTAAAGTTGCAGCATTACCTCCCGACTCCTAAACTCAATCCCTCGATTAATGAAGGCCAGTACACCATACGCCTTCTTGACCACCTCCTCCACCTGCAAGGCCGATTTAAGAGTCCTGTGAACCCGGACCCCGAGATCCTTCTGCTCTTCAACGCTACTAAGACCCCTGCCCTTAATAGTGTACTTAATAGTGTACTTTAATGATGGATTCCAGCATTTTCCCAACTACAGACATTAAGCTAATCAGCCTGTAGTTGCCCATCTTTTGTCTACTTCCTCTTTTAAACAGTGGCATCACATTAGCTGTATTCCAATCAGCCAGCACTTCCCCAGAGTCCAGCGAATTTTGATAAATTACTACTAACGCATCTGCTATTACTTCGGCCATTTCTTTCAGTACCCTGGGATGCATTCCATCCAGGCCCAGGGACTTGTCAACCTTTAGTCCCATAAGCCTACCACGCACTACCTCTTTAGTCATAGTAATCATTTTAAGGACCTCACCCCCTACAGTCCCACAACCGTCAATTTTCGGTAAGCTATTTGTGTCCTCTACCGTGAAGACCGACACAAAAAACTTGTTTAAGGCCTTGTTTCCCATCACTGAATCCCCCCTCTCATCGTCTAAGGATGAGGACTTGTCTGTTGAGGTAGTATGGGCGGAGATTAGAAATAGGAGAGGAGAGGTCACCCTGTTGGGAGTCTTTTATAGACCTCCAAAATGTTCTAGAGAGGTTGAGGAAAGGATTGCTGAGACAATCCTTGTTAGGAGTGAGAGTAATAGGGTAATTGTTATGGGGGACTTTAACTTTACTCATGTTGATTGGAATTGCTCTCGCTCTGGCTCGTTAGAGGGGTCAGTTTTTGTTCAAAGTGTGCAGGAAGGTTTTTTGACTCAGTATGTAGATAGGCCGACGAGAGGTGAGGCTATATTGGATTTGGTGCTCGGTAATGAGCCAGACCAGGTGCTAGACTTGGAAGTTGGTGTGCATTTTGGGGATAGTGACCACAATTCGATTACGTTCACCTTAGTGATGGAAAGGGATAGGCATGAACCTCGGGTCAGTAGTTTCAGCTGGGGGAAGGGTAATTATGAGGCTATTAGGAGAGAATTAGGAAGCATTGGTTGGAATGGGAGATTACAGGGACTGGGAACATCCGAGATGTGGAGATTTTTCAAGGAGCAGCTATTGCGGGTCTGTGATAAGTATATCCCTGTCAGGCAAGGAGGATTTGGTAGGCCCAGGGATCCGTGGTGCACCAAAAAAGTTGATTCGTTGGTTAGGAAGAAAAAGGAGGCTTATGTTCGGATGAGGCTTGAGGGCTCAGGTAGTGCATTAGAAAGTTTTAGATTGGCTAGGAGGGAGTTGAAGAGGGAGTTAAGAAGGGCTAAAAGAGGACATGAGATGATTTTGGCTGATATGATTAAGGAGAACCCCAAGGCGTTTTACAGGTATGTCAAGAACAGAAGGTTGGTTAGGACAAGATTAGGGCCAGTTACAGACAGTAGAGGGAAGTTGTGTGTGGAACCGGAGGAGATTGGAGAGGCGTTGAACCAATATTTCTCTTCGGTGTTCACGCAAGGGGACATGAATGTAGCTGAGGAGGACACTGGGGTGCAGGGGTGTAAAATAGATAGTATTGCAGTTGATACGGGGGATGTGCTGGATATTTTAGAGGGTTTGAAAATAGATAAGTCCCCTGGTCCAGATGGGATTTACCCTAGGATTCTTTGGGAGGCAAGAGGGGTGATTGCGGAGCCTCTGGCTCTGATCTTCAGGTCGTCGTTAGTCTCTGGTATAGTACCAGAAGATTGGAGGACAGCAAATGTTGTCCCATTGTTTAAGAAGGGGAGAAGGGACTTCCCTGGGAATTATAGACCGGTGAGTCTTACTTCTGTGGTGGGTAAGGTTTTGGAAAGGATTATTAGAGACAGGATTTATAGTTATTTGGAAAGTAATGAGTTGATTAGAGACAGTCAGCATGGTTTTGTAGCGGGTAGGTCATGCCTTACTAACCTTATCGAGTTCTTTGAGAAAGTGACCAAAGAGGTGGATAGGGGTAAGGCAGTTGATGTGGTGTATATGGATTTTAGCAAGGCGTTTGATAAGGTTCACCATGGTAGGCTTCTGCAGAAAATGCAGATGTATGGGATTGGGGGTGATCTAGGTAATTGGATCAGGAATTGGCTAGCAGATAGGAGACAGAGAGTGGTGGTTGATGGGAAATATTCGTCATGGAGTTCGGTTACAAGTGGTGTGCCTCAGGGATCTGTTTTGGGGCCACTGCTGTTTGCAATTTTTATTAATGATCTGGATGAGGGTATAGTTGGGTGGATTAGTAAGTTTGCTGATGACACCAAAGTCGGAGGTGTGGTAGATTGTGAGGAAGGGTGTCATAGTTTGCAGGAAGACTTAGAAAGGTTGCAGAGCTGGGCTGAGAGGTGGCGGATGGAGTTTAATGTGGAGAAGTGTGAGGTAATTCATTTCGGTAGGAATAACAGATGTGTTGAGTATAGGGCTAACGGGAGGACTTTGAATAGTGTGGAGGAGCAGAGGGATCTAGGTGTATGTGTACATAGATCCCTGAAAGTTGGGCTTCAAGTAGATAAGGTTGTTAAGAAGGCATACGGTGTCTTGGCGTTTATTGGTAGGGGGATTGAATTTAGGAGTCGCAGCGTCATGATACAACTGTACACAACTCTGGTGCGGCCACACTTGGAGTTTTGTGTGCAGTTCTGGTCCCCACATTACAGGAAGGATGTGGAGGCTTTGGAGAGGGTGCAGAGGAGGTTTACCAGGATGTTGCCTGGTATGGAGGGGAGATCCTATGAGGAGAGACTGAGAGATTTGGGGTTGTTTTCGCTGGAAAGAAGGCGGCTAAGAGGGGATCTCATTGAAACATATAAGATGATTAGAGGTTTAGACAGGGTAGATAGTGATAGCCTTTTTCCTAGGATGGAGAAAGCTAGCACGAGGGGGCACGATTTTAAATTAAGGGGGGGTAGTTATAGGACTGATGTCAGGGGTAGGTTCTTTACCCAGAGGGTGGTGAGGGACTGGAATGCCCTGCCTGCTGCAGTTGTAAATGCACCTAGTTTGGGGGCGTTTAAGAGATCTGTGGATAGGTTTATGGATGAAAAGGGATTGGTTTAGGCTAGTGGGTCATTGTTTTGTAACTGGTCGGCGCAACATCGTGGGCCGAAGGGCCTGTTCTGCCCTGTAATGTTCTATGTTCTAAGGGTCCAACATTCACTTTAGCCACTCTTTTCCTTTTTACTAATATATAAGAACATAAGAACATAAGAAATAGGAGAAATAAGAAATAATATATAAAAACTTTTACTATCAGTTTTTATGTTTTGCACTAGTTTAGTTTCATAATCTCTCCTTTATCGCTTTTTTAGTTCCTCTTGTTTTTTAAAGCTTTCCCAATCTTCTAATTCCCCATTAGTTTTGGCCACTCTGTACGCATTGGTTTTCAATTTAATACTCTCCTTTATCTCCTCAGTTATCCACGGCTGGTTATCTCTTTTCTCACATTCCTTCTTTATCACTGGAATATATTTTTGCTGAGTACAGAGAAAAATCTCCTTAAAAATCGTCCCCTGTTCCTCAGCGGTCCTACCAACTAGTCTGTGCTCCCACTCGACATAAGCTAATTCCGCTCTCATCCTATCGTCTTTATAAGGAGAGGCTGAGTAAACTGGGCCTGTACTCGTTGGAGTTTAGAAGGTTGAGGGGAGATCGTGTAGAGACATATAAGGTAATGAAGGGGCTTGACAGGGCAGAAGCAAAGAGATTATTTCCCCTTAGAAAGGAAAGAAGAACTAGAGGCACAGCCTCAAAATAAGGGGGAATCAATTTAGAACAGAGTTGAGGAGGAGTTTCTTCTCCCAGAGGGTAGTGAATCTCTGGAATTCTCTGCCCATTGAAGCAGTAGAGGCTACCTCATTAAAGTACCTCATTAGTGTTTAAGTCACAGTTAGATAGATTTTTGACTAATAAGGGGATGAAGGGTTATGGTGAGCAGGCGAGTAAGTGGAACTGAACCACTATCAGATCAGCCATGATCTTGCTGAACGGCAGGGCAGCCTTGAGGGGATACATGACTGTGTGCAGTTTTGGTCACCGCACTTCCGCAAGGGTATTTTGGCCTTGGAGGGAGTGCAGAGGAGGTTTACTAGGCTGATACCGGAGTTGAGGGGATTGAGCTATGAGGAGAGGCTGAATAAACTAGGCTTGTACTCGTTAGAGTTTAGAAGAATGAGGGGAGATCTCATTGAGACGTATAAGATGATGAATGGGATGGATAGGATAGAGGTGGAGAGACTCTTCCCGCTCAAAAAAGACAGTAGGACTAGGGGGCACAGCCTCAAGATAAAGGGGGGGGGGGTGCGGTTTAGAACGGAGTTGAGGAGGAACTTCTTCACTCAAAGGGTGGTGAATCTCTGGAATTCTCTGCCCGTTGAAGTGGTGGAGGCTGCCTCGCTAAATATTTTTAAGAAACGGGTTGATGGGTTTTTGATAAGAGAAGGGATTAAGGGTTATGGGGAGAGGGCGGGAAGGTGGAGCTGAGTCACGACAGATCAGCCATGATCTTATTGAATGGCGGGGCAGGCTCGAAGGGCCAGATAGCCTACTCCTGCTCCTATTTCTTATGTTCTTATGTTCTTATGTAAGTAGATAAGATTGTTAAGAAGGCATACAGTGTCTTGGCGTTTATTGGTAGGGGGATTGAATTTAGGAGTCGCAGCGTCATGATGCAACTGTACACATCTCTGGTGCGGCCACACTTGGAGTTTTGTGTGCAGTTCTGGTCCCCACATTACAGGAAGAATGTGGAGGCTTTGGAGAGGGTGCAGAGGAGGTTTACCAGGATGTTGCCTGGTATGGAGGGGAGATCCTATGAGAGACTGAGAGATTTGGGGTTGTTTTCGCTGGAAAGAAGGCGGCTAAGAGGGGATCTCATTGAAACATATAAGATGATTAGAGGTTTAGACAGGGTAGATAGTGATAGCCTTTTTCCTAGGATGGAGAATGCTCGCACGAGGGGGCACGACTTTAAATTAAGGGGGGGTAGTTATAGGACTGATGTCAGGGGTAGGTTCTTTACCCAGAGGGTGGTGAGGGACTGGAATGCCCTGCCAGCTGCAGTTGTAAATGCGCCTAGTTTGGGGGCGTTTAAGAGATCTGTGGATAGGTTTATGGACGAAAAGGGATTGGTTTAGGCTAGTGGGTCATTGTTTTGTAACTGGTCGGCGCAACATCGTGGGCCGAAGGGCCTGTTCTGCGCTGTAATGTTCTATGTTCCTCTTGTCGGCTTATCCACCTATTGTGTCAGGAAACCTTCCTGAACACACCTAACAAACTCCTCCCCATCTAAACCCCTTGCCTCAGGGAGATTCCGATAGATATTTGGGAAATTAATGTCTCCCATCATGACAACTCTGTTATTACTACATCTTTCCAGGATCTGTTTCCCTATCTGCTCCTCAATATCACTGTTACTATTGAGCAGCCTATAGAAAACACCCAGTAAAGTTAATGGCCCCTTCCTGTTCTGAACCTCCGCCCACAGAGACTCTGGAGACAAACCCTCCATGGCCTCCACCTTTTCTACAGCCATGACACTACCTCTGATCAATAGTGCCACTCCCCCACCTCTTTTTCCTCCCTCCCTGTCCCTTCTGAAACAATTGATACCCGGCACTTGAAATATCCAGTCCTGTCCTTGAGTCATCCAAGTCTCTGGATTACAGGGTCAGCGTTCCGAGGAATGTGGAGGAACAGAGAGATAGAAGGCTTATCATGTGTCAGCGTTTATTAACAGGGGATTTGAGTTTAAGAATCGTGGGGTTATGCTGCAACTATACCGGACATTGGTGAGACTACATTTGGAGAATTGTGTGCAGTTCAGGTCACCTCACCATAAGGAGGATGTGGAAGCATTGGAGAGAGTGCAGAGGAGATTTACCAGGATGCTGCCTGGTTTGGAGGGTAGGTCTTATGAGGAAAGGTTGAGGGAGCTGGGGCTTTTCTCTTTGGAGCAGAGGAGGATGAGAGGTGACTTAATAGAGGTTTATAAGATGATGAGGGGGATAGAGTGGACGTGCAGAGACTATTTCCTCGGGTGGATGTAGCTGTTACAAGGGGGCATAACTATAAGGTTCACGGTGGGAGATATAGGAGGGATGTCCAAGGTAGATTCTTTACTCAGAGTGGTTGGGGAGTGGAATGCACTGCCTGCTGTTATGGTGGAGCCAGACCCTTTAGGAATTTTCAAGCGGTTATTGGATAGACACATGGAACATATCAGAATGATAGGGAGTGGGATATCTTGATCTTGGGTTTGGACACAGCTTGGTACAACATCGAGGGCCGAAGGGCCTGTCCTGTGCTGTACTGTTCTCTGTTCTATCACTAAGGAGAAGGTTCTGGGGAAACTGAAAGGTCTGAAAGTGGATAAATCCCCTAGACCAGATGAACTACACCCTATGATTCTAAAAGAGATAGCTGAGGAAATTGTGGAGGCATTGGTGGTGATCTTTCAGGAATCATTGGAAGCAGGGAGGGTACCAGAGGACTTTTTCCCAGGGTGGAGGAGTCAATTACTGAGGTGCACAAGTTTAAGGCACAAGGGGCAAGGTTTAAAGGAGATATACGAAGATGATTTTTTTTACAGAGTGGTGGGTGCCTGAAACTTGTTGCTGGGGGAGGTACAGGAAGTGGATATGGTAGTGACTTTTAATGGATGTCTTGACAAATACATGAATAGGATGAGATTAGAAGGATGTGGTCTCCGGAAGGGTAGGGGGTTTTAGTTAAGTCAGGCAGCATGGCTGGTGTAGGCTTAGAGGGCCAAAGGGCCTGTTCCTGTATTGTAATTTTCTTTGTTCTTTGATGGGAAAGTAGCTAATATAACACTGCTGTTTAAGAAGGAACGGAAGCTGCAAGTGGGAAATTAGAGGCCAGTTAGCCTGACTTCGGTCATTGGCAAGATTTTAGAGTCCATTATTGAAGATGAGATCGCAGAGTGCTTGGAAGTGCATGATAAAGCAGGACTGAATCATAATAATTAGCACTGTATATACATCAATACCAGTACTAATGGTGAGCATTACAAATATCATTAGAAAGAGTAGTACACATTGATTTATAAATTGTTCCCATTCACAATTTTTGTGTACTTATTTCCAATGAAAGCTAATGACTCCTTTTATCTTGTGGAATAACTTATCAGTAAAAGTAAACATTTCCTTCCCTTTCCATCCCCATGGTAGGCTATTGCAGAAAATGCAGATGCATGGGATTGAAGGTGATTTAGCAGTTTGGATCAGGAATTGGTTAGCTGATAGAAGACAGAGGGTGGTGGTTGATGGGAAATATTCAACCTGGAGTTCAGTTACAAGTGGTGTACCTCAAGGATCTGTTTTGGGGCCACTGCTGTTTGTCATTTTTATAAATGACCTAGATGAGGGTGTAGAAGGGTGGATTAGTAAATTTGCTGACGACACCTAAGTCGGAGGAGTTGTAGACAGTGAGGATGGATGTTTCAGTTTGCAGAGGGACATAGATAAGCTGCAGAGCTGGGCCAGGAGGTGGCAAATGGAGTTTAATACGGAAAAGTGTGAGGTGATTCCCTTTGGAAAGAGTAACAGGAGTACAGAATGTAGGGCTAATGGAAGGACTCTTAGTAGTGTTGACAAGCAGAGAGATCTTGGTATACATGTGCATAGATCCCTGAAAGTTGGCAGCCAGGTTGATAAGGTTGTTAAGAAGGCGTACAGTGTGTTAGCTTTTATTGGTAGAGGGACTGAATTTCGGAGCCGTGAGGTCATGTTACAACTGTACAAAACTCTGGTGCGGCCGCACTTGGAGTATTGCGTACAGTTCTGGTTGCCGCATTATAAGAAAGATGTGGAGGCATTGGAAAGGGTGCAGAGGAGGTTTACCAGGATGTTGCCTGGTATGGTGGGAAGGTCTTATGAGGAAAGGCTGAGGGACTTGAGGTTATTTTCATTAGAGAGAAGAAGGTTACGAGGTGACTTAATAGAGGCATACAAGACGATCAGACAGTCAGATAGGGTGGACAGTGAGAGCCTTTTTCCTCAGATGGTGATGGCTAACGCAAGGGACATAGCTTTAAATTGAGGGGTGGTAATTATAGGACAGATGTCAGAGGTAGGTTCTTTACTCAGAGGGTAGTAAGGGCATGGAATGCCCTGCCTGCAGCAGTTGTGGACTCACCAACTTTAAGGGCATTCAAATGGTCAGTGGATAGGCCTATGGATAACATTGGAATACTTTAGGTTAGAGGGTCATTAGATTGGTTCCACTGGTCGGCGCGACATCGAGGGCCGAAGGGCCTGTGCTGCGATGTAACGTTCTATGTTCTATTTTTACATTTTTCGTTGTAGTCCCAAAGCACTTTACTGCCAATGAATTCTGAAATGTAATCACCATTGTGAGGTAAAACTGTGGCAACCACATTGTGCAAAGCAAAATTCCACAAACAGTGATGTGATATACGATCAGATCATGTGTTTTCAGGTGTTCACTGAAGGAAGAGTATTGGCTCAGGAACCAAAGAAGAATGGAATCAACCTTTTACAGTCACAAGAGGACTGACAGGTCATCCAAAATAAGGCATTTCCGACATGTTGCGCTTCCTCAGTACTGTCCCACCAACAGTGCAGCACTTCCACAGTGGTGCCCCTTTGAGAGTGGAACATTCCCTCGTACTCCCTGATTCATTCAGAGGCTGGGAATCCTGCAGTCAGTAATTCAGCTCCTGACTCTCCAATGCCTGTGCATCATCTACAAGGCATAAGTCAGAATGGGATGGAATAACTACATTTGCCTCAATGAGTGCAGCTCCAACAACACTCAGTAAGTTTGACATCATTTAGGACTAAGCAGGCCACTGGATTGCTACCTGTTGCACAAACATTCACTCCCTCCACCATAAACAATCAGTGGCAGACGCGTGCACCATTTACAAGATGTACTGCAACAAGGCTCCTCAGGCTGCATTTTCCAAACCATGACAGTTACCAGCTGGAGTGATAATAACAGCAGAGGAACAACATTACCTCGAAGTTCACCATTAGCACTGTGCATTTACCTGCACAACAGCACTGCAGTGGTTCAAGAGGCAGCTCATTACCAACTTCTCATGAGTAATTATGGATTGGCAATGAATGTTGGCCAAGCCAGTGACAGGTTTAAATGCAGACAACAGTTGTCAGTTAACTGTCAAGTTACCACTGGTGAACTCTCCATGGCAACACCCCTACCACGATGTGGAGATGTTAGCGTTGGGCTGGGTTGGGCACAGGAAGAAGGCTCACAAGGTGAAAGTACAACAGGTTTACTTGGAATCATGAGCTTTCGGAGCAGCAATTCATCTGATGAAGGAGCAGCGCTCCAAAAGCCAATGTGGTTCCTTTATTTAAGAAGGATAGCAAGAATAATCCAGGTAATTACTAGCTGGTGAGCCTGACATCAGTAGTCGGGAAATTACTGGGGAGGATTCGAGACAGGATTTACTCCCACTTGGAAATAAGTGGACATATTAGCAAGAAACAACATGACCCTGTGAAGGGGAGGGTTACCTCACTAACTTGATTGAGTTTTTTGAGGGACTGATGAAGTGAGTGATGAGGGTAGGGCAGTGGATGTTGTCTACATGGACTTCAGTAAGGCCTTTGACAAGGTCTCTCATGGCAGACTGGTGCACAAGCTGAAGTCACATGGGATCAGGTGAGCTGACAAGGTGACAAAATTGGCTCGGTCAAAGAAGACAGAGGTTAGCAGTGGAAGGATGCGTTTCTGATATATATGTATATATATATATACATATAAATGATTTGGAGGAAAATGCAACTGGGTTGATGTGCAAGTTTGTGCGCGACACAAAGATTGGTGGATTTGCAGATAGCGATGAGGCCGTAGTTATGGGGAATTTCAATCTGCATATTGATTAGTCGACCCATGTTGGACGCGAGGGGCTCGAGGAAGAGTTCTTGGAATGCTGCAGTAAGGGATGGTAGTGTAATTTTTGAATCAAACCATCTGGGGCGGAAACCATGACAGAACCGTTATTGTAACCTAAGGGGTTAAACGCTAAGACCAGCAGATGATGAAACACACAGAAAGAGAAGAAGGAAAAAACATGAGACTGGCAGGCGCCCGGGGTCTTCAGCATAGCTTAAAAGAGATAGGAAAACCAACTAATTTACACCATAGAAAATAAATGTGTTAGTAATTTACAGGACAATGAAAAAGAGTTAGCTGAATGAATGGGAGGTAAAACGATTCAAGCCTTAAAGGGGGTGATTGGATTAGAGTTAATGGGATGTCAACAAGGGAGGAGTTCACTCGGTAAAGAGATTAGGAAGTGGTAACCAATGAAGAAAGGGGGGCTGTCCTTATCTAGAAAAATGTATATAAACTATGATTGTGTAAAGCAAGGTGTGTGTGTACCCACGGGACGGCACCCTTTCTTGCAAGATCGAATAAACCGACAGTTAGCTGAACTCATCCGTGTCTTTGATTCAAGGGGGGGATCATACAAGTGAGTATCTGACCGTTTCTCACAATTGGGGGCTCGTCCGGGATCCGGAATTATAACGGGGGTTTCCCTCGACTAGACCAAATCGACGGAATAAGACGCGTCTGGTGTATATTTACACATAAAAACGTCGTTTTGGTCTGGAAGGAGGGGAATCTGAAACCACTCAATTGAGATAATTCTGGACCCTGGGAGAATCACACGGATGACTTGTATACACTCGGACTGCTAGGACTGTGACTGAAATTTGTGAGGGGGTATACACATCATTGGAAGAAGTCGGACAACTCCGTGCACGGATCATAGAACATAGAACATTACAGCGCAGAACAGGCCCTTCGGCCCACGATGTTGCGCCGACCAGTTACAAAACATAAGAACATAAGAAATAGGAGCAGGAGTAGGCCATCTGGCCCTTCGAGCCTGCCCCGCCATTCAATAAGATCATGGCTGATCTGTCGTGACTCAGCTCCACCTTCCTGCCCTCTCCCCATAACCCTTAATCCCCTCTCTTATCAAAAACCCAACAACCCGCTTCTTAAAAATATTTAGCGAGGCAGCCTCCACCACTTCAACGGGCAGAGAATTCCAGAGATTCACCACCCTTTGAGTGAAAAAGTTCCTCCTCAACTCTGTTCTAAACCGCCCCCCCTTTATCTTGAGGCTGTGCCCCCTAGTCCTACTGTCTTTTTTGAGCGGGAACAGTCTCTCCACCTCTATCCTATCCATCCCATTCATCATCTTATACGTCTCAATGAGATCTCCCCTCATTCTTCTAAACTCTAACGAGTACAAGCCTAGTTTATTCAGCCTCTCCTCATAGCCACAATGACCCACTAGCCTAAACCAATCCCTTTTCATCCATAAACCTATCCACAGATCTCTTAAACGCCCCCAAACTAGGTGCATTTACAACTGCAGCTGGCAGGGCATTCCAGTCCCTCACCACCCTCTGGGTAAAGAACCTACCCCTGACATCTGTCCTATAACTACCCCCCCTTAATTTAAAATCGTGCCCCCTCGTGCTAGCTTTCTCCATCCTAGGAAAAAGGCTATCACTATCTACCCTGTCTAAACCTCTAATCATCTTATATGTTTCAATGAGATCCCCTCTTAGCCGCCTTCTTTCCAGCGAAAACATCCCAAATCTCCCAATCTCTCCTCATAGGATCTCCCCTCCATACCAGGCAACATCCTGGTAAACCTCCTCTGCACCCTCTCCAAAGCCTCCACATCCTTCCTGTAATGTGGGGACCAGAACTGCACACAAAACTCCAAGTGCGGCCGCACCAGAGTTGCATCATGACGCTGCGACTCCTAAATTCAATCCCCCTACCAATAAACGCCAAAACTCCGTATGCCTTCTTAACAACCTTATCTACTTGATTCCCAACTTTCAGGGATCTATGTACACATACACCTAGATCCCTCTGCTCCTCCACACTATTCAAAGTCCTCCCGTTAGCCCTATACTCAACACATCTGTTATTCCTACCAAAATGAATTACCTCACACTTCTCCACATTAAACTCCATCCGCCACCTCTCAGCCCAGCTCTGCAACCTATCTAAGTCATCCTGCAAACTATGACACCCTTCCTCACAATCTACCACACCTCCGACTTTGGTGTCATCAGCAAACTTACTGATCCACCCAACTATACCCTCATCCAGATCATTAATAAAAATTACAAACATCAGTGGCCCCAAAACAGATCCCTGAGGCACACCACTTGTAACCGAACTCCATGACGAATATTTACCATCAACCACCACTCTCTGTCTCCTATCTGCTAGCCAATTCCTGATCCAATTACCTAGATCACCCCCAATCCCATACATCTGCATTTTCTGCAGAAGCCTACCATGGTGAACCTTATCAAACGCCTTGCTAAAATCCATATACACCACATCAACTGCCTTACCCCTATCCACCTCTTTGGTCACTTTCTCAAAGAACTCGATAAGGTTAGTAAGGCATGACCTACCCGCTACAAAACCATGCTGACTGTCTCTAATCAACTCATTACTTTCCAAATAACTATAAATCCTGTCTCTAATAATCCTTTCCAAAACCTTACCCACCACAGAAGTAAGACTCACCGATCTATAATTCCCAGGGAAGTCCCTTCTCCCCTTCTTAAACAATGGGACAACATTTGCAGTCCTCCAATCTTCTGGTACTATACCAGAGACTAACGACGACCTGAAGATCAGAGCCAGAGGCTCCGCAATCACCCCTCTTGCCTCCCAAAGAATCCTAGGGTAAATCCCATCTGGACCAGGGGACTTATCTATTTTCAATCCCTCTAAAATATCCAGCACATCCCCCGTATCAACTACAATACTATCTATTTCACACCCCTGCACCCCAGTGTCCTCCTCAGCTACATTCCTGTCCCCTTGCGTGAACACCGAAGAGAAATATTGGTTCAACGCCTCTCCAATCTCCTCCGGTTCCACACACAACTTCCCTCTACTGTCTGTAACTGGCCCTAATCTTGTCCTAACCAACCTTCTGTTCTTGACATACCTGTAAAACGCCTTAGGGTTCTCCTTAATCCTATCAGCCAAAATCATCTCATGCCCTCTTTTAGCCCTTCTTAACTCCCTCTTCAACTCCCTCCTAGCCAATCTAATACTTTCTAATGCACTACCTGAGCCCTCAAGCCTCATCCGAACATAAGCCTCCTTTTTCTTCCTAACCAACGAATCAACTTTTTTGGTGCACCACGGTTCCCTGGGCCTACCAAATCCTCCTTGCCTGACAGGGATATACTTATCACAGACCCGCAATAGCTGCTCCTTGAAAAATCTCCACATCTCAGATGTTCCCAGTCCCTGTAATCTCCCATTCCAACCAATGCTTCCTAATTCTCTCCTAATAGCCTCATAATTACCCTTCCCCCAGCTGAAACTACTGACCCGAGGTTCATGCCTATCCCTTTCCATCACTAAGGTGAACGGAATCGAATTGTGATCACTATCCCCAAACTGTACACCAACTTCCAAGTCTAGCACCTGGTCTGGCTCATTACCGAGCACCAAATCCAATATAGCCTCACCTCTCGTCGGCCTATCTACATACTGAGTCAAAAAACCTTCTTGCACACTTTGAACAAAAACTGACCCCTCTAACGAGCCAGAGCTGTAGCAATTCCAATCTACATGAGTAAAGTTAAAGTCCCCCATAACAATTACCCTATTACTTTCACTCCTAACAAGGATCGTCTCCGCAATCCTTTCCTCAACCTCTCTAGAACTTTTTGGAGGTCTATAAAAGACTCCCAACAGGGTGACCTCTCCTCTCCTATTTCTAATCTCCGCCCATACTACCTCAACAGACAAGTCCTCATCAAAGTTCCTCTCTGACACTGAGATACAGTCCTTGACCAATAATGCTACCCCACCCCCCCTTCTACCTCCTTGTCTACTCCGATTAAAGCATTTGTACCCCGGGACCTGCAACATCCATTCCTGACCCTGCTCTATCCAAGTCTCTGAAATGGCCACAACATCGAAGTCCCAGGTACTGGTCCACGCTGCAAGTTCATCCACCTTATTGCGAATACTCCTCGCATTAAAGTATACACATTTCAAACCACATTCCAAACCCTGTTCCGCCCCTCCCCCGCAATGCCGTGCATTGCAGTCCCCATCTACGCCCCCCTCACTTTCACCCCCTCTACTCAGGATCCCACCCCCCCTCTGAATCAGTTTAAACCACTCCGCATAGCCTTAACAAATTTACCTCCCAGGATATTTGTTCCCCTTTGGTTCAGGTGAATCCCATCCCTCTGATAAAGGTCCCACCTTCCCCAGAACGAGCCCCAATTGTTCAAGTACTTAAACCCCTCCCTCCTGCACCATCCCCTCAGCCACGAGTTCAAGCTTTCCCTCCCTCTATTCCTCTCTAAACTATCCCGTGGCACAGGCAAGAGTCCAGAGATAACCACTCTGTCTGTCTTGGCCTTTAGCTTCCACCCCAACTCCATGAATCTATGCTTAATGGATCAAGGTAAGAAATTTCTCTCCCGGGAATTCGGTTGATTAAGGGTGAGAGTCATTTTCTTCCTTGTTGACTTTACGGTTATGACAGTTTGATCTGAGGCAAATAAATTAACTTGTGTCTTAAATCTGGGTCCTCTCGTAGCAACCAATTCAACCCGGGGAAATAGCCTCTGAGAGTCCACCCTATCTATTCCTCTCAACATTTTATAAACTTCTATCAGGTCGCCTCTCAACCTTCGTCTCTCCAGGGAAAAGAGTCCCAGCTCCCTCAACCTATCTTCATAAGGCATGCCTCCCAGTCCAGGCAACATCCTTGTAAATCTCCTCTGCACCCTTTCAATAGCTTCTATGTCTTTCCTATAGTGAGGCGACCAGAACTGTGCACAATACTCCAAATGAGGCCTGACAAGGGTCTTATAAAGTTGCAGCATTACCTCCCGACTCCTAAACTCAATCCCTCAATTCATGAAGGCCAGTACACCATACGCCTTCTTGACCACCTCCTCCACCTGCTAGGCCGATTTAAGAGTCCTGTGGACCTGGACCCCTACATCCTTCTGCTCTTCAACACTACTCAGACTCCTGCCCTTGATAGTGTACTCGTTCATCCCGTTGGTTTTGCCAAAATGGACGACTACGTATTTATCCGTGTTGAAGTCCATCTGCCACTTCTCCGCCCAGTCCTGCATCCTATCTATGTCCTGCTGCAACTTTTGACATCCTTCCAGACCATCCACAACACCGCCGACCTTCGTGTCATCAGCGAACTTACTTACCCATCCCTCCACTTCCTCATCCAGGTCATTTATGAAAATGACAAACAGCAAGGGTCCCAGAACAGATCCCTGGGGCACTCCGCTGGAGACTGACCTCCATTCAGAAAAAGACCCATCCACAACCACTCTCTGCCTTCTGCAGGCAAGCCAGTTCTGGATTCACAAGGCCAAAGGCCCTTGGATCCCATGCCCTCTCACCTTCTCAAGAAGTCTTGCATGGGGGACCTTATCAAAAGCCTTGCTGAAGTCCATGTACACTACGTCCACGGCACTTCCTTCGTCAATGTGTTCAGTCACATTATCGAAGAACTCAACTAGGCTCGTAAGGCACGACCTGCCCTTGACAAATCCATGCTGACTATTCCTGATCATGTCAAACCTCTCCAAATGCTTGTAAATCTTGTCCCTCAGAAGCCTCTCCATCAGCTTACCAACCACTGAGGTCAGACTCACCGGGCGGTAATTTCCCGGGCTATCTCTGTTCCCTTTCTTGAAAATAGGAACTACATCCGCAATCCTCCAATCCTCCGGAACCTCTCCCGTCTCCATTGACGACGCAAAGATCATCGCCAGGGGCTCCGCAATCTCTTCCCTCGCCTCCCACAGTATCCTGGGGTACATCCCATCTGGTCCCAGCGACTTATCTACCTTGATAGAATTCAAAAGTTCTAACACATCCTCCTCCTTAATATCCACGTATTCAATCTTTTCCATCTGCTGCAAATCCATAACAAAATCTCCCGGATCAGCTTCCACTGTGAATACTGAGGCAAAGTACTCGTTAAGCACCTCTGCCATTTCTTCTGGTTCCACACAAACCTTTCCCCCCTCACCTTTTATAGGTCCTATCCCTTCTCTTCTTATCCTTTTACCTTTCACATATTTATAGAAGGCCTTGGGATTCTCCTTAATCTTACCCGCCAAGGTCTTCTCGTGACCCCTTCTGCCTCTCCTAATTTCCCTTTTAAGTTCCTTCCTACAGTCCTTATACTCCTCAAGATCTTTAACCTCTCCTAATTCCCTGAACCTCTTATACACCTTCCCTTTCCTCCTGACTAGGTTCAACACAGCCTTTGTGCACCACGGTTCCCGCGACCTACCAAAACCCCCTTGTCTCATCGGAACGTTGTCATTCAGAGCTCCAGACACACATTCCTTGAATATCTGCCACCTTCCTTCGGTACTTTTCCCTAAGAACGCCTCCTTCCAGTTTATTTGTCCAAGTAACTTCTTGACTTCTTCGTATCTCCCCTTACCCCAGACAAACACCTTCCTAGCCTGCCTGATCCTATCTCGTACCAATGCAGTTGTGAAGGAGATAGAATTATGGTCACCATTCCCAAGATGCTCTCCTACCGAGAGATCCATCACCTGCCCTGGTTCATTCGCCAGTACCAGGTCAAGTACAGCCTCTCCCCTCGTAGGCTTGTCCACATACTGTGTCAGGAAACCTTCCTGAACACACCTAACAAACTTCTCTCCATCCAAACCCCTTACCCTAGGGATATTCCAGTCGATGTTTGGGAAATTGAAGTCTCCCATCACGACAACTCTGTTACTAAAACATCTCTCCAGAATCTGTTTCCCTATTTGCACTTCAACTTCCCTGTCACTATTGGGCGGCCTATAGAATACACCCAGCAAAGTTTTCGACCCTTTGCTGTTTGTAACTTCCACCCACAGAGATTCTGTAGACATTCCCTCCACAACATCCTCTTTCTCTGCAGCCATGACACTGTCCCTGATCAACAGTGCCACTCCATCACCCCTTCTGCCACCCTCCCTGTCCTTCCTGAAGCACCTGAAGCCTGGCACCTGAAGTACCCAGTCCTGTCCCCGAGACATCCAAGTCTCCGTAATGGCCACCAGATCACAATCCCAAGGAGATCTTTCTTGGTGCTCAGCGGAAATTTATTCCGATGGTCAAAAAGGATAGTAGGAAGAGAGGTAATAAGCCATGGATAACGAAGGAGGTGAAGGAAAGTGTTAAATTAAAAGCGGAGGAATTTAGACTAGCTCAGAGTAGTGGGCGAGAAGAGGATTGGGTGAGGTTTAAATGTCAACAAAAATTGACAAAGAAGTTGATAAAGAAGGGTAGGAGAAACTATGAAGCTGGGCTAGCGCTTAATATAAAAAAGGATAGCAAGAGTTTTTATAAATATATAAAAAGGAAGAGGCTGGCTAGGGTGAATGTTGGTCCTTTAGAGGATGAGAAAGGGGACCTAGTGGTAGGGGATAAGGATATGGCTAATGTATTGAATAACTTTTTTGTTTCTGTCTTCACGGAGGAGGACGTGAATAATTTGCCGGGTGTTAGCGATGGAAAGGAGGTAGGACTGGAGGGTCTTAATGACATTACTGTTTCTAGAGAGGCGGTGCTCGACAGACTGGAGGGGCTGATTGTGGACAAGTCCCCAGGACCGGATGGAATGCATCCGAGGGTCCTGAAAGAAATGGCGGAGGTGATAGTGGATGCCTTAGTGGTTATTTTCCAGACGTCACTGGATTCCGGTGAAGTGCCGGATGATTGGAAAACGGCTAATGTTACGCTGTTGTTTAAGAAGGGTGCCAGGCAAAAGACGGGGAATTATAGGCCGGTTAGTTTAACGTCTGTGGTAGGTAAAATGTTAGAATCTGTCATTTAGGAGGAAATTGCGAGGCCGCTTGAAGGGAATTGCTTGATAGAGCAGCCGCAGCACGGTTTCATTAAAGGGAAGTCGTGTCTGACAAATTTACTGGAGTTCTATGAGGATGTGTCTAGGGCGGTGGATAGAGGAGAGCCGGTGGATGTGGTCTTTCTAGATTTTCAGAAGGCGTTTGACAAAGTACCTCACAAGAGGTTATTGCAGAAGGTCAGGGGACATGGAGTTGGGGGGTAGGGTGTTAGCGTGGATAGAGGATTGGTTGTCAAATAGGAGGCAGAGAGTGGGGGTCAACGGGGTGCTATTCGGATTGGCGGATGGTGACTAGTGGGGTGCCCCAGGGGTCAGTGCTGGGGCCTCAGCTTTTTACCATTTATATAGATGATCTGGAGGAGGGAACCGAGTGTAGGGTGTCGAAATTTGCGGATGACACCAAGATTGGGGGAAAGACAAATTGTGCGGAGGGTGTGGAGAGTCTGCAGAAGGATCTAGATAGGCTGGGCGAATGGGCCAGGAAATGGCAAATGGAATTTAATGTTGGCAAGTGTGAGGTGGTCCACTTTGGTAGGAGGAATGGTAGGAAGGACTATCACTTACGTGGCGAAAAACTGCAGCAGGCGACGGTGCAGAGGGACCTCGGGGTCCTTGTGCATGAGTCGCAAAAACCCAGCTTGCAGGTGCAGCAGGTGGTCAGGAAGGCAAAAGGGATGCTGGCCTTCATAGCGAGGGGGATTGAATATAAAAGTAGGGAGGTCTTGCTGCAGCTGTATAGGGCATTGGTGAGGCCGCAGCTGGAGTAGTGTGTGCAGTTTTGGGCGCCGCACCTGCGCAAAGATATTTTGGCCTTGGAGAGAGTGCAGAGGAGGTTTACTCGGCTGATACCGGAGTTGAGGGGGTTGAGCTATGAGGAGAGGCTGAATAAACTAGGCTTGTACTCGTTAGAGTTTAGAAGAATGAGGGGAGATCTCATTGAGACGTATAAGATGATGAATGGGATGGATAGGATAGAGGTGGAGAGACTCTTCCCGCTCAAAAAAGACAGTAGGACTAGGGGGCACAGCCTCAAGATAAAGGGGGGGGTGGTTTAGAACGGAGTTGAGGAGGAACTTCTTCACTCAAAGGGTGGTGAATCTCTGGAATTCTCTGCCCGTTGAAGTGGTGGAGGCTGCCTCACTAAATATTTTTAAGACGCGGGTTGATGGGTTTTTGATAAGAGAGGGGATTAAGGGTTATGGGGAGAAAGCGGGATAGTGGAACTGAGCAGCGACAGATCAGCCATGATCTTATTGAATGGCGGGGCAGGCTCGAAGGGCTATATGGCCGACTCCTGCTCCTATTTCTTATGTAGGACCATCAGAGGATATAGCAGGATATAGATAGGTTGGAGTCTTGGGCGGAGAGATGGCAAATTGAGTTTAACTCAGATAAATGTGAGGTAATACACTTTGGAAAATCAAATACAGATAGGAAATATAAATGGCAGAACCATTAGGAGTTTTGATAGGCCAAGGGATCTGGGTGTACTGGCAGACAGGTCATTAAAATTGGCAATGCAGGTGGAGAAGGTAGTCAAGAAGGCCTATGGCATGCTTGCCTTCATCAGCTAAAGCAGTGAGTTTAAAAATTAGCAAGCCATGTTGCAACTTTATAGAGCCTTAGTTAGGCAGCATTTGGAATGTAGTGTTCAATTCTGGTTGCCACATTACCACAATGATGTGGAGGCTTTGGAGCACACACAGAAAAGATTCACCAGGATGTTGCCTGGTATGGAGGACATCAGCTATGAGGTTGGAGAAACTTGGTTTGTTCTCACTGGAATGATGGAGGTGGTAGAAGTCTTTAAGATTATGAGGGGCATGGACAGAGTGGATACTCAGAAGCTTTTTCCCAGGGTAATTTGCTGTAATTTTCTTCGTTCTTTGGTGTTGAGAGACTTCTTATTTGAGCACTCTACCAATCAGCAACCAGTTACTAACCATTAAACACTCTCTTCCTCGAATGCATGATGAAAAGGTCTGCTTTTTCAGTTATACTCAGGTTTCACTTTGTACACCCAATGCTTGTTGACATCCATGATAAAAGTTATCTATGACTGCAAACAATCAGGCATAATAACACTGCTCATCATGCACAATAAGAAGTCTCACAACACCAGGTTAAAGTCCAACCAGATTATTTGATAGTAAACCCAATAGCTTTTGGAAATGCTGCTCCCTCGCCAGGTGTGTGGAAAGTTCTGATCCGAGATGGGCATTTAAGGCACACACAGTTTACAGAATATTGATTAGAGTGTGAGTCTTATTCGCATTCTAATCAATATTCTGTAAACTGTGTGTGCCTTAAATGCCCATCTCTGATCAGAACTTTCCACACACCTGGTGAGGGAGCAGCATTTCTGAAAACTTGTGGGTTTACTATCAAATAATCTGGTTGGACTTTAACCTGGTGTTGTGCGACTTCTTACTGTTTACCCCAGTCCAAAACCAGCATCTCCACATCATCATGCATAAGGCCAGAGTTGACATTGGCCGGTGACGCACTCACCTGGCTATGTTACCTGCTGCAGAAACTATGGAATTCTGCGATAAGGAAGCCACTCTGGCCATCCCTTGGCCATCAAGACCAAGGTCATAGACCTGCAAAACAAAGAGTGATGATCAGCACTGCACAGGAGATTAGGCCAGACAGCTCAGACAGACCCACAAGTAAACACATCCCTATACTGCCATAGAATCGCCACATGTTGCAGGATACTGGCAGAATTAATTACATGGGGTGGGGGGAGGAGAATAAATGGGTTCCAGTGCCGCTGTAACACTGCCAATGGGTGCCAGTGTCATTGTAACACTGCCAACGGGTGCCAGCGTTGCTGTAACAGGTATTAGTGACACTCTAACACCAAACACAGATCACGATCCTACCTGTAGCACTCCTTTTTCTGAGCGTGTGTACAAAATTTTCCGGGAGTTATCAATGGCAATCTGAACAATTGGGTCTGCAAAAAAGGGAAACGTTACAAATGGAAAGGAAAATATACACAAAGTTGAAAAGAATAAAACCAGACAAAGCATCCAGCTTTGACCTAGCTAATGGGAATAACGACGACACATCCAACCCTGGTCCATGTTAACAACCTCCCCCTTACTCTCATCTGGGGCTTGGAGCAAAATTGGGAGAGCTATCTCACAGGCCAGCCAAGCAACAGCCTGACAGAATCATACTTAGCAAATCACTCCTCACAGATAATGTCCTATACGACATCACCACCCCTGGTGTTCATCTTCTCCTCATTGACATCTTTGTCTCACATTTCAAGTGTACATCGGTTTATTGATGAAAAGTCAACTTGAATGCTTCAGTGGGATTTGGACAGGCTGAGTGTGTACAGGCATGGCAGATGCAGTATAATGTGGATAAATGTGAGATTATCCACTTTGGTAGCAATAATAGGAAGGCAGGTTATTATTTGAATGGGTGTAAATTGAGAGAGGTGAATACTCAACGGGAGCTTGGAGTCCTCGTGCATCAGTTGCTGAAACGAAGTGCGCAGGTACAGCAGGCAGTAAAGAAGGCAAATGATCATGTTGGCCTTCAGAGCAAGAGGATTTGAATATAGGGATAGGGATGCACCTGGAGTCTGTGTGCAGTTTTGGTGTCCTTATCTCGGGAAGGATGTCCTTGCTATAGAGGGAGTACAGCAAAGGTTTACCAGAATGTTGCCACAAATCCAAGTCACTTATCTATGTTACAAACAACAGGGGCATAGGTTTAAGGTGCGAAGAGCAAGGTTTAAAGGAGATGTACGGGGCAAGTTTTTTTTTTTACATAGAGGGTGGTGGGTGCCTGGAACTCGCTGCTGGGTAGGCAGTCGAAGCAGATGTGATCATTTTTAAAGGGGCATCTTAACAAATATATGAATAAGATGGGCAAAGAGGGATATGGTCCCTAAAAGGGTAGCGGGTTTTACTTAAGTCAGAGAGCATGGTTGGTGCAGCTTGGGGGGGCCAAACAGCCTGTTCCTGTGCTGTAATTTTCTTTGTTCTTTTGTAGGTTCCAGCACTTATCCCTGCAGATGCTAGTTAAGCATCTCCATTTGGAAAAACATCCTTCCATCTTTTATGGCCAAGCCAGTTCTGAATCCATCTAGCTACTTCACTCTTGATCCCGTATGATCTCATCCTTTGTAACAATCTACCATGAGGGACCTTGCTTCTCATTAGTCTTACTGAGAGGGTATCTAAATTTGTCAGTGCATCACTGAAGTCTCTGCACTTGTAAAAGGAATGTGTTTGTCGCAAAATACTTGCTGTGGGACTTCTGTCAGGTAGCATTTGTCAGTAATAGGCCATCTACTCCTGCCCCGCCATTCAATAAGATCATGGCTGATCTGTCATGGCTCAGTCCCACATTCCCACCCTCTCCCCATAACCCTTAATCCCTTCTCTTATCAAAAACCCATCAACCCGCTTCTTGAAAATATTTAGCGAGGCAGCCTCCACCACTTCAACGGGCAGAGAATTCCAGAGATTCACCACCCTTTGAGTGAAGAAGTTCCTCCTCAACTCCGTTCTAAACCGCCCCCCCCTTTATCTTGAGGCTGTGCCCCCTAGTCCTATTGTCCTTTCTGAGCGGGAAGAGCCTCTCCACCTCTATCCTATCCATCCCATTCAAAATCTTATACGTCTCAATGAGATCGCCCCTCATTCTTCTGAACTCTAACGAGTACAAGCCTAGTTTATTCAGCCTCTCCTCATAGTTCAACCCCCTCAACTCCGGTATCAGCCTCTGTACTCCCTCCAAGGCCAAAATATCCTTGCGTAAGTGCGGCAACCAAAACTGCACACAGTACTCCAGCTGTGGCCTCACCAATGCCCTATACAGCTGCAGCAAGACCTCCCTACTTTTATATTCAATCCCCCTCGCTATGAAGGCCAGCATCCCATTCACCTTCCTGACCACCTGCTGCACCTGCAAGCTGGGTTTTTGCGACTCATGCACAAGGACCCCGAGGTCCCTCTGCACTGTCGCCCGCTGCAGTTTTTCGCCATGTAAGTAATAGTCCTTCCTACCATTCCTCCTACCAAAGTGGACAACTTCACACTTGTCAACATTAAATTCCATTTGCCATTTCCTGGCCCATTCGCCCAGCCTATCTAGATCCTTCTGTAGACTCTCCACACCCTCCGCACAATTTGCCGTTCCACCAATCTTGGTGTCATCAGCAAATTTCGACACCATACACTCGGTTCCCTCCTCCAGATCATCTATATAAATGGTAAATAGCTGAGGCCCCAGCACCGACCCCTGGGGCACCCCACTAGTCACCAACCGCCAATCCGAATAGCACCCCTTGACCCCCACTCTCTGCCTCCTATTTGATAGCCAATCCCCTACCCACACTCACACCCTACTCCAAGTCCCTTGACCTTCTGTAATAACTTCTTGTGAGGCACCTTGTCAAACGCCTTTTGAAAATCAAGAAACACCACATCCACCGGCTCTCCTCTATCCACCGCCCTCGACACATCCTCATAGAACTCCAATAAATTCGTCAGACACGACTTCCCCTTAACGAAACCGTGCTGCGTCTGCTCTACCAAACAATTCTCCTCAAGATGCCTCACTATTTTCTCCTTGATCACGGATTCTAATATTTTTCCTATAACAGACGTTAAACTAACCGGCCTATAATTCTCTGCCTTTTGCCTGCCACCCTTCTTAAACAACGGCGTAACATTAGCCGTTTTCCAATCTTCCGGCACTTCCCCGGAATCCAGCGACGTCTGGAAAATAACCACCAAGGCATCCACTATAACCTCCGCCATTTCTTTCAGAACCCTCGGGTGCATTCCATCCGGTCCTGGGGACTTGTCCACAATCAGTCCCTCCAGTCTGTCGAGCACCGCCTCTCTAGTAACAATAATGTCATTCAGGCCCTCCACTCCTACCATCTTTCCATCGTTAACACCCGGCAAATTATTCACGTCCTCTTCCGTGAAGACAGAAACAAAAAAATTATTCAAGGCCTCAGCCATTTCCCCACCCCCTACCACTAAGTCCCCCCTCTCATCCTCTAAGGGTCCAATGTTCACCCTAGCCAGCCTCCTCCTTTTTAAGTATTTATAAAAACTCTTGCTACCCTTTTTTATATTAAGCGCTAACCCAGGTTCATAGTTTATCCTACCCTTCTCATCTGCAGGGATAAGTGCTGGAACCTACAAAAGAACAAAGAAAATTACAGCACAGGAACAGGCTGTTTGGCCCCCACAAGCTGCACCGACCATGCTCTCTGACTTAAGTAAAACCCGCTACCCTTTTAGGGACCATATCCCTCTTTTCCCATCTTATTCACATATTTGTTAAGATGTCCCTTAAAAATGATCAGATCTGCTTCCACTGCCTACCCGGCAGCGAGTTCCAGGCACCCAGCTTCAAAAGAAAATTGGGTAAAACTTACAGGGCGATGAGGAATGGGCAGGAGAATGAGACTAAGCTATTTTAGAGGAGCAACATGAACACAACAGGCCAAATGGCCTCTTTTTGTACTCAGAGCATTCACTATGATTCTAACAGTACTGTATATACACCAGATGTTCAAGACGACAGCTGGCACAACCTTCACAACAGCAATCAGGGATGGACAATAAAGGCATACCCTCACTGTGAACAACTACATACTTGTGACCAGCGGTGTGCCTCAGGGATCATTGCTGGGTCCACTGTTATTTGTCATTTATATTATTGATTTGGATGAGAATATAGGAGGCATGGTTAGTAAGTTTGCAGATGACACCAATATTGGTGGCATTGTGGACACTGAAGAAAGTTATCTCCAATTGCAACAGGATCTTGATCAATTGGGCCAGTGGGCTGACAAATGGCAGATGGAGTTTAATTTAGACAAATGCGAGGTGATGCATTTTGGGAGACTGAACCAGGGCAGGGCTTACTCAGTTAATGGTAGGGTGTTGGGGAGAGTTACAGAACAAAGAGATCTAGGGGTACATGTTCTTGGCTCCTTGAAAATGGAGTCACAGGTGGACAGAGTGGCGAAGAAGACATTCAGCATGCTTGGTTTCATCGGTCAGAACATTGAATATAGGAGTTGGGACGTCTTGTTGCAGTTGTACAACATTGGTCAGGTCACACTTGGAATACCGTGTGCAATTCTGGTCACCCTATTACAGAAAGGATATTATAAACTAGAAAGAGTGCAGAAAAGATTTACTAGGATGCTACTGGGACTTGATGGTTTGAATTATGGAGAGGCTGGATAGAATGGGACTTTTTTCTCTGGGGCGTAAGAGGCTGAGGGGTGATCTTAGAACCATAGAACACTACAGCACAGAAACATGCCTTTTGGCCCTTCTCGTCTGTGCCGAACCATTTTTCTGCCTCGTCCCACTGACCTGCAACTGGATCATATCCTTCCACACCCCTCTCATCATGTACCTGTCCAAGTTTTTCTTAAAATGTTAAAAATGAGCCTGCATTTACCACTTGATCTGGCACCTCATTCCACACCCCCACCACTCTCAGTGTGAAGAAGCACCCCCTAATATTCCCTTTAAACTTTTCCCCCTTCACCCTTAACCCATGTCCTCTAGTTTTTTCTCCCCTAGCCTCAGTGGAAAAAGCCTGCTTGCATTCACTCTATCTATACACATCGTAATTTTATACACCTCTATCAAATCTCCCCTCATTCTTCTACGCTCCATGGAATAAAGTCCTAACCTATTCAACCTTTCTCTGTAACTCAGTTTCTCAAGTCCCGGCAACATCCTTGTAAACCTTCTCTGCATTCTTTCCTTCTTAATATCCTTCCTGTAATTAGGTGACTAAAACTGCACACAATACTCTAAATTCGGCCTCACCAATGTCTTATACAACCTCACCATAACATTCCAAGTCTTAGACTCAATACTTTGATTTATAAAGGCCAACAAACCAAAAGCACTCTTTATGACCCTATCTAGCTGTGACACCACTTTTAGGGAATTGTGTATCTGTATTCCCAAATCCCTCTGTTCTATTACACTCCTCAGTATCCGACCATTTACCTTGTATGTTCTACCTTGGTTTGTCCTTCCAAAGTGCAATACCTCACACTTGTCCGCATTAAACTCCATCTGCCATTTTTCAGCCCATTTTTCTAGTTGGTCCAAATCCCTCTGCAAGCTTTGAAAACCTTCCTCACATCTCCAATCTTTGTATCATCAGCAAATTTACCACATTAACATCCAGATCATTGATATAGATGACAAACAACAATGGACCCAGTACTGATCCCTGTGGCACACCACTAGTCACAGGCCTCCACTCAGAGAAGCAATCCTCCACTACCACTCGCTGGCTTCTTCCATTGAGCCAGTGTCTAATCCAATTTACTACCTCTCCATGTATACCTAGCAACTGAACCTTCCTAACTAACCTCCCATGCGAGACCTCGTCAAAGGCCTTACTAAAGTCCTTACAGAGGACAAATCTTAGAGGTCTGTCAAATGAGGGGCACAGATCAGCTAGATCGTCAATATCTTTTCCCAAAGGTAGGGGAGTCTAAAACTGGAAGGCATAGGTTTAAAGTGAGAGGAGAGAGATACAAAAGTGTCCAGAGGGGCAATTGTTTCACAGTGAGTGTTGAGTGTCTGGAACAAGCTGTCAGAGATAGTAGAGGCAGGTACAATCTTGTCTTTTAAAAAACATTTAGATAGTTACATGAATAAGATGGGTATAGAGGGATATGGGCCAAATGCAGGCAATTGGGATTAGTTTTGGGGTTTAAAAAATGGGTGGCATGGACAAGTTGGGCCGAAGGGCCTGTTTTCATGCTGTAAACCTCTATGACAACCAGCAGTTGCAATGGGGGAGACATTCTTCCTGATAAATACTGTTTGATTGATAGTGCTAATTTGCTCCACCTGATTTGCAAATCAAAGCAAATTTGTGGCTGGCTTGACATTGGGCACAGAGAGGTGCTAAAGCTGAAAATCAGTTTGCATGGAAATTGCAGCCACACTATTAACCACACTGAGCTTTTCATTTCACTTACCGTCTTCTGAAAAGGTGAATTGCAGAAACGAGGGGACAAGGAAGGAAAGAGAGCTCTTTGAGTGATTTATTTTCCGACATCGTTGGCTAAACCAACCAGCATCAGCCTGGAAACGTGAGTAAGTGCAAAAAAAATGAAGGAAATCAAATGGTTAAGCAAAAGGAATTCAAAGTTCTCAATGTTAATCACTCTGAGCATCTGCCCACCAAACACAAGTTCTGTTCAACAACCTCACCATCCAACAGCACTGCACACCGAGCTGCATACTTGTATACTAATACATGTGACAATAATAAATATCACCCCCCAATCTCACATACCATGCAGTCACTTCACACACCCTGCCCTCAAACTCTGTCTCCTCACAAACACCACACGGCCATGCTATGCCAATATCTCCCCACACATGCCGCATGCGCACACACGGGCCACACATACATTGTCCCAGCACACAACCATCTCAATATCCCATGCCTAATGAAATGCAATGCAGCAAGCAAAAGAGAGTAGGGAGAAATAAAATTACCTGATACGCAACTTCATACAAACATCCATCTTTTCCAGCCAGGAATATACGGCCAGTATCTGTGGCAGTGACTGCTAGTAAATAGGTATTGTCGGTGGGGATGGAGTAGAGGGGATCAGGCAGCAGTTGCATCCCTCCGCACACACTGTCATTCAGGATTCCCAAACCTTGGGATAAGAGCAAGAGAATCAGTAAAACCTGCCTCCGACCACAACAGTTAGCCCTTTAACAGTTACCACCAATTCTGCTCATTCAGACTTATGATTCATGGCAAATTGGCAGCTACTGATACACAATTCGTTCAGCAAGCCCCACAGTTGAGGGGGAAGACCACTGCTTAGCTTTTGTTCCCACCTCTCACAGCAGCCCCTGGATACAAGTTTCCCAGAAATTGAGGCCTGTACCTTTTAAAACACGGGGCTGGCCATTTAACATCCCTCCCATTATATCCATATGTGTTTTGCCACTCAACAACATCTTAATTGATCTGCCCACATATACTCACCACTCCCTCAATGCAGAAGTCCATCGATCTCAAAATTTAACGGTTGATCTAGCACCAATTGCCATTTGTGGGTTCCAAACTTTTACCAACATTTGCGGGGAGAAAGGTACCCTCATTTCACTCTTGAAAGGTCCACCTCCAAAATGTATTTACTATTACATAGGCTGAGACTCACCATTCAAACAAAATAATTTCTCTACCTAATCTGTTCTCCTTAATATTTTAAAACTTTCAATCAACCCACTAGTTAAAACTTTTAAACTCCAAGATCTCAACCTTACTTTGCATAATCTCTCTTTATAACTTAATCCTTGGAGTTCAGATATCAGTTTGATAAAGACAGACAGCATTCCATGGAGGACAATATACATGTAGGTGGACTGGAAAAGCAGTGTATTACTCGAATGGAAAGATCACAGAACTCTGAAATACAGAGAAATCTGGGTTTCCTGACACATGAATCCAAACAAGTGTGATGGTAGTTATATAATTGATGTACATACATATTTTAATGTTTAAGGGAATGTTTAAAAATTTAGTTGCATTTGAGAGATAATCAATGTGCTGGGAGGAATGTAGCTCAGATGCAGTGAGAGCAGGATAATTACTAATTTTATCCACGTAGTGATTACTTCGAATTGAGCCATGGGCTCTTGTTTATCGACTTCTGTTTATAGATTTCTGATAGACAAGGGAATTAAGGGATATGAGGAGAGGGCGGGAAAGTGGAACTGATCCACTTCAGATCAGCCATGGCGGGGCAGGCTTGAAGGGCTAGATGGCCTTCTCCTGCTCCTATTTCTTATATTCCTATGAGCCTTCCCATAGGGAACCTTAGTAAAATCCATGTATATGACTTCAACTGCTCTACTTCGTCTACACACCTAGTTACCTCCTCAAAGACTTCAATCAAATTTGTGAGGCAGGACCTGCCCATCGTGAAACCGTGCTGACTATGCCGGATTAAACTGCATCTTTCCGAATGGTCAGAAATCCTATCTCTCAGGATGCTTTCCACCCTTACCGACCATAGAATTAAGACTATCTGGTCAATAATTACTAGGGTCATTGCTATTTCCTTTCTTGAACAGAGGGACAACATTCGTCACTGTCCAGTCCTCTGGCACTATCCCCATTAAAAAGTCTGACAACACCAAGTTTTAGTCCAACCGGTTGGACTAAAACCTGGTGTTGTCAGACTTTTTATTGTGTTTACGCCAGTCCAACGCCGGCATACCCACATCATGACTATCCCCATGGACAGCGAGGACCCAAAAGATCAAAGCTGAAGACTCCACAATCTCATCCCTTGCCTCCCAAAGTATTCTAGAATGTATTCCATTTGGCCCAGGGGACTTATCGACCCTCAGGTTTTTTAAAATTGCTAATACATCTTCCCTCAGAACATCTACCTCCTCCATCCTATATCAAGCATTCATCCTCAAAAACATGGCCCCTCTCCTGAGTGAACACTGAAGAAAAGTATTCATTCAACGCCTCACCTATGTCTTCTGATTCTATGCACAAGTTCCCACTTCTATCCTTGACTGGCCCTAACCTCACCTTGGTCATTCTTTCATTTCTCACATAAGAGTAAAAAGCCTTGTGTTTTCCTTGATCCAACCCGCCAAGGACTTCTCATGCCCCCTCCTAGCTCTCCTAAGCCCTTTCTTTAACTCATTTCTTCCTACCTTGTAACCCTCAAGCGACCCAACTGAACCTTTTTTTTTTATCCTTACATACACTTCCTTTTTCCCCTTAACAAGACATTCAACCTCCTTTGTGAACCATGGTTCCCTCACTCAGCCATTTCCTCCCTGCCTGACAGGGACATACCTATCAAGGACACGTTTGTTCCCTGAAAAAGCTCTACTTTTCGTTTATATCCATACCTGACAGTTTCTGTTCCCATCGTATGCTCCCTAATTCTTGACTAATCGCATCATAATTACTCCTGCCCCAACTATAAACCTTGCCCTGCCGTGTGACCCTATCCCTCCCCATTGCAATAATGAAGGACACCGAATTGTGGTCACTATCTCCAAAGTGCTCTCCCACAAACAAATCTAACACTTGGCCCGGTTTATTATTCAGTACCAAGTCCAACGTGGCCCCACCTCTTGTTGGCTTATCCACATATTGTGTCAGGAAACCCTCCTGCACACCCTCCTGTACAAAAAGTGTCCCATCCGAAATGTTCGACCTTATAAAGGTTCCGATCAATATTTGGAAAGTTAAAGTCACCCTTGATAACTACCCTGTGACCTCCACACCTGTCCATAATCTGCTTTGCCATTTCCTCCTCCACATCTCTATTACTATTAGGGGGCCTATAGAAAACTCCTAATCGATCCTTTCCTATTTCTAACTTCAGCCCATATTCCCTCAGTTGGCAGATCCCCCTCGAAATGCCTTTCAGCAGCCGTTAAACTATCCTTGATTAACAATGTCACTCCTCCACCTCTTTTACCGCCTTCCCTGCTCTTACTGAAACATCTACACCCCGGAACTGCTGACAACCATTCCTATCCCTGTCCTAACCATGTCTCCGTAATGGCCACGACATCATACTGCCAAGTACAAATCCAAGCTCCAAGTTTGCCTGCCTTATTCCGGATGTTCCTTGCATTGAAGTAGATACACTTCAACAACCCACCACCCTATCTGCCTGTACACTCTGCGACCTTGATATTTCCCTCAGTACCTCATGACCCTCAACACTGGCTTTTGGACTGCAGCTCATTTTCCCATCCCCGAGAAATAAGTTTAAACCCCCCACCCCCAAAGAGCTGTAGCGAATTTCCCTCCCAGGATACTGGTGCCCCTCTGGTTCAGGTGCAAACCATCCTGTTTGTACAGGTCCGATCTTCCCCAGAAAGAGCTCCAATTATCCGTGTAAATGAAACCCTCTCTTCTACACCATCCCTGCAGCCACATGTTAAGAACATAAGAACATAAGAAATAGGAGCAGGAGTAGGCCATCTGGCCCTTCGAGCCTGCCCCGCCATTCTGAAAGAAATGGCGGAGGTGATAGTGGATGCCTTGGTGGTTATTTTCCAGACGTCGCTGGATTCCGGGGAAGTGCCGGAAGATTGGAAAACGGCTAATGTTACACCGTTGTTTAAGAAGGGTGCCAGGCAAAAGGCGGGGAATTATAGGCCGGTTAGTTTAACGTCTGTGGTAGGTAAAATGTTAGAATCCGTCATTAAAGAGGAAATAGCGAGGCATCTTGAGGGGAATTGCTTGATAGGGCGGACGCAACACGGTTTCATTAAAGGGAAGTCGTGTCTGACAAATTTACTGGAGTTCTATGAGGATGTGTCTAGGGTGGTGGATAGAGGAGAGCCGGTGGATGTGGTCTTTCTGGATTTTCAGAAGGCGTTTGACAAAGTACCTCACAAGAGGTTATTGCAGAAGGTCAGGGGACATGGAGTTGGGGGTAGGGTGTTAGCGTGGATAGAGGATTGGTTGTCAAGTAGGAGGCAGAGAGTGGGGGTCAATGGATGCTATTCGGATTGGCGGTTGGTGACTAGTGGGGTGCCCCAGGGGTCGGTGCTGGGGCCTCAGCTATTTACCATTTATATAGATGATCTGGAGGAGGGAACCGAGTGCAGGGTGTCGAAATTTGCTGATGACACCAAGATTGGGGGAAAGGCAAATTGTGCGGAGGGTGTGGAGAGTCTGCAGAAGGATCTAGATAGGCTGGGTCAATGGGCCAGGAAATGGCAAATGGAATTTAATGTTGGCAAGTGTGAGGTGGTCCACTTTGGTAGGAGGAATGGTAGGAAGGACTATTACTTACGGGGCGAAAAACTGCAGCAGGCGACGGTGCAGAGGGACCTCGGGATCCTTGTGCATGAGTCGCAAAAACCCAGCTTGCAGGTGCAGCAGGTGGTCAGGAAGGCAAATGGGATGCTGGCCTTCATAGCGAGGGGGATTGAATATAAAAGTAGGGAGGTCTTGCTGCAGCTGTATAGGGCATTGGTGAGGCCGCAGCTGGAGTAGTGTGTGCAGTTTTGGGCGCCGCACCTACGCAAGGATATTTTGGCCTTGGAGGGAGTGCAGAGGAGGTTTACTCGGCTGATACCGGAGTTGAGGGGATTGAGCTATGAGGAGAGGCTGAATAAACTAGGCTTGTACTCGTTAGAGTTTAGAAGAATGAGGGGAGATCTCATTGAGACGTATAAGATGATGAATGGGATGGATAGGATAGAGGTGGAGAGACTCTTCCCGCTCAAAAAAGACAGGACTAGGGGGCACAGCCTCAAGATAAAGGGGGGGCGGTTTAGAACAGAGTTGAGGAGGAACTTCTTCACTCAAAGGGTGGTGAATCTCTGGAATTCTCTGCCCGTTGAAGTGGTGGAGGCTGCCTCGCTAAATATTTTTAAGAAACGGGTTGATGGGTTTTTGATAAGAGAAGGGATTAAGTGTTATGGGGAGAGGGCGGGAAGGTGGAGCTGAGTCACGACAGATCAGCCATGATCTTATTGAATGGCGGGGCAGGCTCGAAGGGCCAGATGGCCTACTCCTGCTCCTATTTCTTATGTTCTTATGTTCAATAGCACACAGTACTCCAGCTGCGGCCTCACCAATGCCCTATACAGCTGCAGCAAGACCTTCCTACTTTTATATTCAATCTCCCTCGCTATGAAGGCCAGCATCCCATTCGCCTTCCTGACCACCTGCTGCAACTGCAAGCTGGGTTTTTGCGACTCATGCACAAGGACCCCGAGGTCCCTCTGCACCGTCGCCTGCTACAGTTTCTCGCCCCGTAAGTAATAGTCCTTCCTACCATTCTTCCTTCCAAAGTGGACCACCTCACACTTGCCAACATTAAATTCCATTTGCCATTTCCTGGCCCATTTGCCCAGCCTATCTAGATCTTTCTGTAGACTCTCCACACCTTCCGCACAATTTGCCGTTCCTCCAATCTTGGTGTCATCAGCAAATTTCGACACCCTGCACTCGGTTCCCTCCTCCAGATCATCTATATAAATGGTAAATAGCTGAGGCCCCAGCACCGACCCCTGGGGGCACTCCACTAGTCACCATCTGCCAATCCGAATAGCACCCGTTGACCCCCACTCTCTGCCTATTTGACAACCAATCCTCTATCCACGCTAACACCCTACCCCCAAACTCCATGTCCCTCAACCTTCTACAATAATCTCTTGAGGTACTTTGTCAAACGCCTTCTGAAAATCTAGAAAGACCACATCCACCGGCTCTCCTCTATCCACCGCCCTAGACACATCCTCATAGAACTCCAGTAAATTTGTCAGACACGACTTCCCTTTAATGAAACCGTGCTGCGTCTGCTCTATCAAGCAATTCCCTTCAAGATGCCTCGCAATTTCCTCCTTAATGACAGATTCTAACATTTTACCTACCACAGACGTTAAACTAACCGGCCTATAATTCCCCGCCTTTTGTCTGGCACCCTTCTTAAACAACGGCGTAACATTAGCCGTTTTCCAATCATCCGGCACTTCCCCGGAATCCAGCGACGTCTGGAAAATAACCACCAAGGCAATACGTCAAGCTTCGGATAATGCAAAGAATAAGGTTGACCCCATTGTATTCCAGTCCTCTAGATATAAAGGGCAACTTTCAATTGAGATTTAGATCATTTACAGCACCTGTCTGAGAGTTGGTGAAGCTGACACCCAAGATCACAATGTCAACAGGTGTGGTCAATACCAGCAGCTGTCGGATGTGAGGCTGGAAGATCCCTGCAAACACAAATTGGATTCTTAGTTAAAAAGTTGACCAAGTGAAATGAACATAAAGCCAGAGTGAGACATGGCCCATCTCTGGTGTTTTAAACAAACACACCCACCATTCACCCTGCAGATTTACAGCATCACTCAATTCCTCAAACCACATTCATTTCTCTCACTGCCCTTATCACAAGCAGCAGTGTCCAGCCACTGATATCACACTCTGTCCCAAACAAGTATCTAGTCCATTGACCTGTCACAGTCTCTTCCCCAAGCAGTAGCATCCAGTCCATGAACCTGTCACGATGTCTGTCCCAAGCAATAATATCCAGTCTCAGGATACAGGGTAGACCATTTAGGACAGAGATGAGGAGACATTTCTTCACCCAAAGAATTATGAGCTTGTGGAATTCATTACCACAGGAAGTAGTTCATGCCAAAATAAATAAAAGAATTATTAGGGTCAGTCAAAGACAGTAGTGGGAAGTTGTGCGAGGAGTTTGAAGAGATAGGACAGGCACTAAATGAATATTTTTCATCAATATTCACATAGGAAAAAGACAATGTTTCAAGGAGAATACTAAGATACAGGGCTATTAGACTAGACAGGATTGAGGTTCATCAAGAGGTGTTAGCAATTCTGGAAAGTATGAAGTTAGGGCCGGATGGGATTTATCCAAGCATTCTCTGGGACGCTCGGGAAAGATTGCAGGGCCTTTGGCTTTGATCCTTATGTCGTCATTGTCCACAGGAATAGTACCAGGAGACTGGAGGATAGCAAATGTTGTCCCCCTGTTCAAGAAGGGGAGTAGAGAAGGTGACCAAAGAGGTGGATGAGGGTAAAGCAGTTGATGTGGTATATACAGATTTCAGTAAAATATTTGATAAGGTTCCCCATGATAAGCTATTGCAGAAGATATAGAGGCATGGGATTGAGGGTGATTTAGTGGTTTGGATCAGAAATTGGCTAGCTGTAAGAAGATAGAGGGTGGTGGTTGATGGGAAATGTTCATCCTAGAGTTCAGTTACATGTGGTATACCGCAAGGATCTGTTTTGGGGCCACTGCTGTTTGTCATTTTTATAAATGACCTGGATGAGGGCTTAGAAGGATGAGTTAGTAAATTTGTGGATGACACTAAAGTGGGTGGAGTTGTGGACAGTGTGGAAGGATGTTGCAGGTTACAGAGGGACACAGATAAGCCGCAGAGCTGGGCTGAGAGGTGGCAAGTGGAGTTTAATGAGGAAAAGTGTGAAGTGATTCACTTTGGAAGGAGTAACAGGAATACAGAGTACTGGGCTAAGGGTAAGTTACTTGGTAGTGTGGATGAGCAGAGAGATCTCGGTTCATACGCCTAGATCCCTGAAAGTTGGCACACAGGTTAATCGGGTTGTTAAGAAGGCTTAGGGTGCGTTAGCTTTTATTGGTAGAGGGTTGAGTTTCGGAGCCACGAGTTCACGTTGCACATGTACAAAACTCTGGTGTGGCCGCACTTGGAGTATTACGTACAGTTCTAGTCACCACATTAAAGGAAGGATGTGGAAGCATTGGAAAGGACACAGAGGAGATTTACCAGGATGTGAAAGGTCTTATGAGGAAAGGCTGAGGGACTTGAGGTTGTTTTTGTTAGACTGAAGGTAATACATGACTTAATAGAGGCATATAAGATGATCAAAGGATCAGATAGGGTGGACAGTGAGAGCCTTTTTCCTTGGATGAAGATGGCTAACATGAGGGGACATAGTTTTCAATTGAAGGTTGATAGATATAGGACAAATGTCAAAGGTAGGTTCTTTACTCAGAGAGTAAGGACATGGAATGCCCTGCCTGCAACAGCAGTGGGCGTGCCAACATTGAGGGCATTTAAGTGGTAATTGAATAAACATATGGATGATATTGGAATAGAACATAGAACATTACAGCACAAACAGGCCCTTCGGCCCTCGAGTTGCGCCGATCGCATCAACCCCACCAATCTATAGACCTATCTATAACCCCCAATCCCATTAAACCCCATATACTCATCCAGAAGTCTTTTAAAAGACCCCAGCGAGTTCGCCTCCACCACCGACGACGGCAGCCGATTCCATTCACTCACCACCCTCTGAGTGAAAAATTTACCCCTAACATCACCTCTGTACTTCCCTCCCCGCACCTTAAATCTGTGTCCTCTCGTAGCGACCATTTCAACCCGGGGAAATAGCCTCTGAGAGTCCATCCTATCTATTCCTCTCAACATTTTATAAACTTCTATCAGGTCGCCTCTCAACCTTCACCTCTCCAGGGAAAAGAGTCCCAGCTCCCTCAACCTATCTTCATAAGGCATGCCTCCCAGTCCAGGCAACATCCTTGTAAATCTCCTCTGCACCCTTTCAATAGCTTCTACGTCTTTCCTATAGTGAGGCGACCAGAACTGCGCACAGTATTCCAAATGAGGCCTGACGAGGGTCCTGTAAAGTTGCAGCATTACCTCCCGACTCCTAAACTCAATCCCTCGATTAATGAAGGCCAGTACACCATAAGCCTTCTTGACCACCTCCTCCACCTGCGAGGCCGATTTAAGAGTCCTGTGAACCCGGACCCCGAGATCCTTCTGCTCTTCAACGCTACTAAGACCCCTGCCCTTAATAGTGTACTCGTTCATCCCGTTGGTTCTGCCAAAATGGACGACTACACATTTATCCGCGTTGAATTCCATCTGCCACTTCTCCGCCCATTCCTGCATCCTATCTATGTCCTGCTGCAACTTTTGACATCCTTCCAGACCATCCACAACACCGCCGACCTTCGTGTCATCAGCGAACTTGCTAACCCATCCCTCCACTTCCTCATCCAGGTCATTTATGAAAATGACAAACAGCAAGGGTCCCAGAACAGATCCCTGGGGCACCCCACTGGTGACTGACCTCCATTCCGAAAAAGACCCATCCACAACCACTCTCTGCCTTCTGCAGGCAAGCCAGTTCTGGATCCACAAGGCCAAAGGCCCTTGGATCCCATGCCCTCTCACCTTCTCAAGAAGTCTTGCATGGGGGACCTTATCAAAAGCCTTGCTGAAGTCCATGTACACTACGTCCACGGCACTTCCTTCGTCAATGTGTTCAGTCACATTATTGAAGAACTCAACTAGGCTCGTAAGGCACGACCTGCCCTTGACAAATCCATGCTGACTATTCCTGATCATGTCAAACATCTCCAAATGCTCGTAAATCTTGTCCCTCAGAAGCCTCTCCATCAGCTTACCAACCACTGAGGTCAGACTCACTGGGCGGTAATTTCCCGGGCTATCTCTGTTCCCTTTCTTGAAAATAGGGACTACATCCGCAATCCTCCAATCTTCCGGAACCTCTCCCGTCTCCATTGACGACGCAAAGATCATCGCCAAGGGCTCTGCAATCACTTCCCTGGCCTCCCACAGTATCCTGGGGTACATCCCATCTGGTCCCGGCGACTTATCTACCTTGATAGAATTCAAAAGTTCTAACACATCCTCCTCCTTAATGTCCACGTACTCAATCTTTTCCACCTGCTGCAAGTCCATAGCAAGATCTCCCAAATCAGCTTCCACTGTGAATACTGAGGCAAAGTACTCATTAAGCACCTCCGCCATTTCTTCTGGTTCAACACAGACCTTTCCCCCTTCACCTTTTATAGGTCCTATCCTTTCCCTTCTCACCCTTTTACCTTTCACATACTTATAGAAGGCTTTGGGATTTTCCTTAGTGTAAGTTAGATGGGCTTTAGATTGGTTTCACAGGTCATTGCAATACCAAGGGCCTGTACTGCGCTATAATGTTCTATGTTCTAAACGTTGAATGTACTCAATAGGCAGCTGGATACAGCACTCGAGGTGAATGGGATCAAAGGTTATGGGGAGAAAGCAGGATTAGGCGACTGAGTTGGACGATCAACCATGATTGTGACAAATGGCTCAGCAGACTTGAAGAGCCAAATGGCCTTCTCCTGCTTCTTCTTCTATGTTTCTATGTCTATTGATGTCACACTCTACAAATATCCAGTCCATCAATCAGTCACAGTCTCTGTCCCAAACAAATTGCTCGTCCATCAATCTGTCAGTCTTTTTCTTGGGGTCATGCTAAATTGCCCCTTCGTGTCCAAATATGTGAAAGTTAGGTGGATTAGTAAATGCGCGGGGTTAGAAGGATAGGACAGGAGGGTTGGCCTGGGTAAGATGCACTTTCGGAGAATCAGTGTAGCCTCAGTGGGCCGAATGGCTTCCTTCTACATAGTCAGGATTCTGTAGGGCTAAAAGCAATGGGTGTCCTAGACAGAGGAAAGTGCAGGAGAGTAGTTTAAAAAAAGTGTGAAATGGGGCCATGAAAAAACAAAATAGAGGAAAATCCCAAGGTGTTTTGCAAGTATATTAAGTGCAAGAGGGTAAGTAGGAGAATGAGGAGTGACCTTATTGAGGTTTATAAAATCATGAAGGATGTAGATAGGATGAATGCACATATTTTTTTTTCCCCCAGAAAGAGAAAAGTAAAGGGCACAGGGTTAAGATGAGAGGGGAAAGGTTTAAAAGGGACCTGAGGGACAACTTCTTCATGCAGAGGGTAGGGTGTATGTGCAACGAACTGCCAAAGTGGTTGAGGCAGGTACAATAGCAACATTTAAAAAGTATTTATATAAATGCATGGATGGGGGAGGATGAGAGGGATACGGGCCAAATTGGGACTAGCTGGGAGGGCACCATGGTCAGCATGGACCGGTTGGGACGAAGGGCCTGTTTCCACGCTGTATTGCTCTATGACGCTAACTAGGGAAAGAGTTAGGCCCATTAGGGATCAAAGTAGATTGAGGGTATTTGAGGAGACTTTTTCCACCCAGTAAAATTTTCTTTCGGGAAGGAAGGGCAACTGAGGACAACCAAAAAATGCTGGCTAGCCAGCGAGCAACACCCACTTCCAATGAATGAATAAAAGAAATGTGCTGGGAATCTGGGACTCTGCCTTGAAGGGTGGTAGAACCAGGAATCGTCAACACTTAAGCATTTTGATGAGCACTTGAAATGCCATAGGACATCAGGCTACAGACTAAGTGCTGGAAAGTGGCTTTAGAACATTACAGCGCAGTACAGGCCCTTCGGCCCTCCATGTTGCGCCGACCAGCGGAACCTAAACTATTCCAATGTTATCCATATTCCTATCCACTGACCATTTGAACACTCTTAAAGTTGGCGAGTCCACAACTGCTGCAGGCAGGGCATTCCACGCCCTTACTACCCTGAGTAAAGAACCGACCGATGTTGGTAGGAGTTTAATGGTTGTTGCAGACACGCTGAGCCAGAGACACTTTCTATGCTGTAAAGCTCTTTGACTTGAGAGGGATGCATATTTAATAATGAAACCAGTGCAACACTGACAGCCCAATGCTCAAATGGGAAAGAGGCAAATAACCAACTCTGACTCCAGGCATCCGGTTGCACAAGATGGTTTTAAGTTTAAATTTATTTATTAGTGTCACAAATCGGCTTACATTAACACCGCAATAAAGTTACTGTGAAAGTCCCTTCGTCGCCACATTCCAGCGCATGTTCGAATACATTGAAAGAGAATTTAGCATGGCCAATGCATGTCTTTCGGACCGTGGGAGGAAACTGGAGCACCCAGAGGAAACCTATGCAGACATGGGGAGAACGTGCAAACTCCATACAGTCACCCAAGGCTGGAATCGAATCCAGTGCCTTGGTGCTGTGAGGCAGCAGTGCTAACCACTGTGCCACCATGTCTGTGTGGACTGGGAGTCAATAAGCAGCTCTGAAGTGCAACCTAGTGTCTGGCCCTGCCCCTCAGAAACTGGAGTTGGAAAGAGCTACTTACCTGTTCTAGGTTTTACTAGTCCCACTGACAGAATGGTTTCACTCAGTCCATCAAAATATGCCAAATCGCCCCTGAAAAATGAAGCCATGAATGAACAGAGTAGATTTCACAGCCCGTCTGAGGCCATTCAGCCCAACAGGTGAATGCAGATATAAAAACAAAAAAAATGCTGAATAAACTCAGCAGCTCCGGTGGCATCTGTGGACAAAAAAGAAGAGTTAACATTTCAAGTCCTCAGAGAGATTGAAGATGAGACAGAGGAGGTGGGACATATTAGGTCAGCCGTAGGTCAGAGCTGAGGGGAGATTGATAAATATATCATACCAACAAGATAAAGGGGGTGTTAAAAAGCTTATGGACTGCACAATTGCTAATAGTGGCAATAAAGGTGAGGCAGCAGAATGTGTTAGTTGGAGAATAAAGGTCAGTGCTCAGTGAAAGCAAAACTCAACAAATGCCCAATGGAGGAGGTGTGGTTTGAAATTTTGTATGCGACAACACAAGAGGGTCAATACGGAGAGACAAGTGCACAAGTCTGTGTTGAGCTTGGACGGCTGCAACATAAATTGAAGAGGTGCAAGTTTTTTTTTAATACAGATGGTGGTGAGTGCCTGGAATTTACTGCTGGGTGAGACAGATATAATAGTGACTTTTAAGAGGCAACTAAATAAGTACAAGAATAGGATGGGAATAGAGGGATACGGTTCACGGAAATGTAGGGGGTTTTAGTTAAGTCAGGCAGCATGATCGGTGCAGGCTTGGAGGGCCGAAGGGCCTAAGGGCCTGTTCCTGCCTTGTAATTGTTTTTGTTCTTTGTGTTGCTTTTCTAGTTTGTGTTGGGCATCACTGGAGCATCACAGCAGGCCGAGCATGGACATGTGGGTCGAGAGCAAGATGTCAGTTTGAAATGGCAAACAACCCGAAGTTTGGGTCATGCTCACGAGTTGAGCGAAGGTGTCTCGCAAAGCAAGGGTTCAAGTTCAGTGCTACAAGGAACATAGAACATTACAGCGCAGAACAGGCCCTTCGGCCCACGATGTTGCGCCGACCAGTTACAAAAACAATGATCCACTAACCTAAACCAATCCCTTTTCATCCATAAACCTATCTACAGATCTCTTAAACGCCCCCAAACTAGGTGCATTTACAACTGCAGCAGGCAGGGCATTCCAATCCCTCACCACCCTCTGGGTAAAGAACCTACCCCTGACATCCGTCCTATAACTACCCCCCCTTAATTTAAAGCCATGCCCCCTCGTGCTAGCTTTCTCCATCCGAGGAAAAAGGCTATCACTGTCCACCCTATCTAAACCTCTAATCATCTTAAATGTTTCAATAAGATCCCCTCTTTGCCGCCTTCTTTCCAACGAAAACAACCCCAAATCCCTCAGCCTCTCCTCATAGGACCTCCCCACCATACCAGGCAACATCCTGGTAAACCTCCTCTGCACCCTCTCCAAAGCCTCCGCATCCTTCCTGTAATGTGGGGACCAGAACTGCACACAGTACTTCAAGTGCGGCCGCACCAGAGTTGTGTACAGTTGCATCATGACGCTGCGACTATTAAATTCAATCCCCCTACCAATAAACGCCAAGACACCGTACGCCTTCTTAACAACCTTATCTACTTTTTTCCCAACTTTCAGGGATCTATGTACACATACACCTAGATCCCTCTGTTCATCCACACTATTCAAAGTCCTCCCGGTAGCCCTATACTCGACACATCTGTTGCTCCTACCGAAGTGAATTACCTCACACTTCTCCGCATTAAATTTCATCCGCCACCTCTCGGCCCAGCTCTGCAATCTATCTAAGTCTCCCTGCAGACTATGACACCCTTCCTCACAATCTACCACACCTCCTACTTTAGTGTCATCAGCAAATTTACTAATCCACCCAACTATACCCTCATCCAGATCATTAATAAAGATTACAAACAGCAGTGGCCCCAAAACAGATCCCTGAGGCACACCACTCGTAACCGAACTCCATAACTTCATGTAATCTATATTTACCATCAACCACCACCCTCTGTCTCCTATCTGATAGCCAATTTCTGATCCAATTTCCTAGATTACCCACAATCCCATACATCTGCATTTTCTGCGGAAGCCTACCATGGTGAACCTTATCGAACGCCTTACTAAAATCCATATATACCACATCAACTGCCTTGCCCCCATCCACCTCTTTGGTCACCTTATCAAAAAACTCAATAAGGTTAGTAAGGCATGACCTACCCGCTACAAAACCATGCTGATTATTTCTAATCAATTCATTACACTCTAAATAACTATAAATCCTATCCCTAATAATTTTTTCTAAAACCTTGCCCACAACAGAAGTAAGACTCACCGGTCTATAATTCCCGGCAAAGTCTCTGTTCCCTTTCTTAAACAATGGGACAACATTCGCTATCCTCCAATCCTCCGGGACTACACCAGAGACCAATGACGACCTGAAGATCAGAGCCAGAGGCTCTGCAATCATCTCTCTAGCCTCCCAGAGAATCCTAGGGTAGATCCCATCCAGACCAGGGGACTTATCTATTTTCAACCCCTCAAGAATATCCAGCACATCCCCCATATCAACCGTAATACTGTCTATTTTACACCCCTGCAACCCAGTGTCCTCAGCTATATTCATGTCCCCCTGCGTGAACACCGAAGAGAAATATTGTTCAATGCTTCTCTAATCTCCTCCAGTTCCACACACAACTTCCCTCTACTGTCTGTAACTGGCCCTAATCTTGCCCTGACCAACCTTCTATTCTTGACATACCTATAGAACGCCTTAGGATTCTCCTTAATCCTATCAGCCAAAGTCTTCTCATGTCCTCTTTAGCCCTTCTTAACTCACTCTTCAACTCCCTCCTAGCCAATCTAAAGCTTTCTAATGCACTACCTGAGCCCTCAAATCTCATCCGAACATAAGCCTCCTTTTTCTTCCTAACCAACGAATCAACTTTTTTAGTATACCACGGTTCCCTAGCCCTACCAAATCCTCCTTGCCTGACAGGGACATACCTATCGCAGACCCGCAGTAGCTGTTCCTTGAAAAAATTCCACATTTCAGACGTTCCCAGTCCCTGTAATCTCCTAGTCCAACCTATGCTTCCTAATTCTCTCCTAATAGCCTCATAATTACCCTTCCCCCAGCTAAAACTACTGACCCGATTGACTAAACCAGATTGGCAGGGGAAGGAGAGATCCTCAGCAACAGGGAAGCAAATGAAGTACTCAGCAATGGCAAGCTGAATAGACATGACAGACAGGGGCAGGGGAAAGCTGTTGGATTAAATCTATTTCAATGCAAGAGGACAGACAGGTAAGGCTGTTGAACTCAGGTAGATACATGGGATTGGGATATTTTGGCAATTACTGAAACATGGCTAAGGGAGGGACAGGACTAGCAGCTCAATGTTGCAGAATACATGGGCTTCGGATGGCACAGAGATCGAGGAAAGAGAGGAGGGGGGAGTTGCATTTTTAATTCAGGGGAGCATCACGGCAGTAGTCAGATGAAATAACCGAGGGATCATCTAACGAGGATTTGTGGGTGGAACTGAGAAATAAGGTGGATGGTGACCTTATTGGGGTTGTACGATGGACCACTAAATAGTCAACTGGAATTAGAAGAACAAATATGGAGTAAGATTAGGGAGATCTGCACAAGTAATAGGATTGTCATAGTAGTGGATTTTGATTTTCCGAACACAGACTGGGAGTGACAGAGTTCAGGGCTTAGATGGGGTGGAATTTGTTAAGTGTGCTCAGGAAAGTTTCCTCAGGGAGCATGGGGGGAGGGGGGGTCCTACTCAGGAAAGAGCAAAGCTTGACCAACTCTTGGGAAATCAGGCTGGGCAAGTGACTGAGGTGACGGTGGGGGAGCACTTTGGGATCAGTGACCACAGTTTTATGAATTTTAAAATAATTATGGAAAGGGACAGATTGAAGGTGCGGGGAGTCAAGTACAGAAGTGATGTTAGGGGTAAGTTTTTCACTCAGAGGGTGGTGAGTGAATGGAATTGGCTGCCGTCAATGGTGGTGGAGGCGAACTCGCTGGGGTCTTTTAAAAGACTTCAGGATGAGTATATGGAATTTAATGGGATTGAGGGTTATAGATAGGTCTATAGATTGGTAGGTGTTGATGTGATCGGCGCAACTCGAGGGCCAAAGGGCCTGTTTGTGCTGTAGTGTTCAATGTTCACTGGTCTACAGGTGCAAGTTCTAAATGGGGCAAGGCAAATTTTGATGGAATTAGACAGCAACTTGCTAGAGTAGTTCGTTTGAAGACAGAGGCACCTCCGGCAAGTGGGAAACTTTTAAAAGTGAAATAACTTGAGTTCAGGATCTCTATGTTCCTGTTAGGATGAAGGGCAACGCTGGGAGGAGTAGAGAACCCTGGATGACAAAACTTAAGAGTTTTTGGACAGGAAAAAGGAGGAGGCATGGCTCTGGTACAAGCAGCTGGAATCAAGGGATTCCCAGAAGACTGACAGGGGATACAGGAGTATACTGAAGAAGGAAATTAGGACAGCAAAAAGGGGGCTTGACGAGCTTTAGCTGAGAGGATTAAGATGAGTCCAAAGGGATTCTTTAAGAATACTGAAGGAAAAAGAATAACTAGAGAGAGAACAGGATGCCTCAAGGACCAAAGTGGGTACATATATATGGAACCGCAGGAGATAGAACATAGAACATAGAACACTACAGCACAAACAGGCCCTTCGGCCCTCGAGTTGCGCCGATCACATCAACACCTACCAACCTACAGACCTATCTATAACCCTCAATCTCATTAAACCCCATATACTCATCCAGAAGTCTTTTAAAAGACCCCAGCGAGTTCGCCTTCACCACCGATGACGGCAGCCGATTCCATTCACTCACCACCCTCTGAGTGAAAAACTTACCCCTAACATCACTTCTGAACTTCCCTCCCTGTACCTTAAATCTGTGTCCTCTCGTAGCAACCATTTCAACCTGGGGAAATAGCCTCTGAGAGTCCACCCTATCTATTCCTCTCAACATTTTGTAAACTTCTATGGTCGAGGTTCTTAATTAATATTTCTCCTGTTTCCCGTGGAGAAAAACATGAAGGCTTGGGAACCTAGGAAAGTTCGTGGAGATATATTGGCGATTTATTTCACTTTTAAAAGTGAAACCTCCCACTTGCCGGAGGTGCCTCTGCCCTCAAACAAACTACTCCAGCAAGTTGCTGTCGAATTCCATCAAAATTTGCCTTGCCCCATTTAGAACTTGCACCTGTTAGACCAGTTTTGTCCCTTTCCATAATTATTTTAAAATTCATAAAACTATGATCACTGATCCCAAAGTGCTCCCCCACCGTCACCTCAGTCACTTGCCCAGCCCGATTTCCCAAGAGTAGGTCACGTTTTGCTCTTTCCCGAGTTCTCATGACAGTAGAGGAGGTGATAGGCATATTAACATGTATGAAGGTGTATAAATCTCCTGGCCCTGACCAGGTATATCCAAGAACACTGCGTGAGGCTACAGAAGAGTGGCTGAGATAGCTGCATTATCGTTAGCCATGGGTGAGCTATGAGACAACTGGTAGATAGCAAATGGTGTGCCCTTATTTAAGAAGGGCTGCAAAGAAAAACCTGTGAATTATAGACCGGTAAGCCTAACATCTGTCTTGGGTAAGTTACTAGAGAGAATTCTGAGATAAGATATACAGGCATTTGGAAAGACAGGGTTTGATTCGGAGAAGTCAGCACAGCTTTGTGCATGGGAGAACATGCCTTACAATTTTATTAGAGTTCTCTGAAGTAGTGACCAGGAAGGCTGATGAGGGCAGGGCGGTAGACGTAGTCTGTACGGACTTCAGTAAGGCCTTTTGTTAATTCATTCTTGGGACATGGGTGTTGCTGGCTGGCCAACATTTATTGCCCATCCCTAATTCCCCTTGAGAAAGTGGTGGTGAGCTGCCTTCTTGAATCACTGCAATCCATGTTCTCTGGATTAATCCATAATGTTGTTCGGGAGGGAACTCCAGAATTTTGACCCAGTGACTATGAAGGAACAGGAATATACTTCCAAGTCAGGATGGTGAGTGGCTTGGAGGGGAATTTGCAGGTGGTGGTGTTCCCATGTATCTGCTGCCGTTGTCCTTCTCGATAAAAGGTGCTGTCTAAAGATCTTTGGTGAATTGCTGCGGTGCATCTCGTAGATAGTACACACTGCTGCTACTGAGTGTCGGTGGTGGAGGGATTGAATGTTTCTAGATGTGGTGTCAATCAAGCAGGGCTGCTTTGTCCTGAATGGTGTCAAGCTTCTTGAGTGTTGTTGGAGCTGCCCCCATCCAGGCAGGTATTCCATCATACACCAGATTTGCACCTTGTAGATGGTGGGTAAACTTTAATAAAGTTCCACATGGTAGGCTGCTCTGGAAGGTTAGATCACCTTAGCTCATTGCAGATAGATGGGTGACTGCTAGAAGTGTCAGGCAGTCAGTGCAGGAATCTCCTGTGGTCTTTCTCTTCTCTAACAAGTATACCATTTTGGATACTGTTGTGAGGGTGGCCCATCAGGGGATAACAACAACAGCCAGAGCAGTGGCACCACAGCTGGCTGTTGTTACGCAGGGAGGGACAAAAACCATTAGAGCAATAGTTACAGAAGACTTGATAGAGGTGCAGATAGGCGCTTCTGTGGACGTGAAAGAGACTCCAGGATGGTGTGTTGCCTCCCTGGTGCCAGGGCCCAGGACCCAGGATTTCTAGGAACAAGCAGAAAGCATTCTAAAGGGAGAAGGCGAACACAGTAAAAAGTCTGACAACACCAGGTTGAATTCCAACCGATTTATTTGATAGTAAACTCACAAGCTTTCGGGTTTGTCCCTTCATCAGGTGAATGGAGGGTTCTGACGAAGGGACAAACCCGAAAGCTAGTGAGTTTACTATCAAATAAATCGGTTGGACTTAAACCTGGTGTTGTCAGACTTTTTAACTGTGTTTACCCCAGTCCAACGCTGGCATATCCACATCAGAAGGCGAACAGCCAGAGGTCATGGTACATATTTGTATTAACGACATAGCTGGGAAGAGTGATGAGATCCTGCAGTAGCAGTTTAGGGAGTTCGGTCCAAAGTTAAAAAGCAGGACCTCCAGGGTTGGAACCTCAGGATTCTTCCCTGTGCCACATAAAAATAGGAAGATGGTGCAGCTCAACATGTGGCTAAAAGCTGGTGTAGAAGGGAAAGTTTCAGATATCTGGACCATTGGGGTCTCTTCCTGGACAGGTGGGATCTGTACCAGAAGGACAGGTTGCACCTAAGCTCAAAGGGCATAAATTTTCTGGCCAGGAGATTTGCTATTGTCACACAGGAGGATTTAAACTAATTTGGCAGGGGACTGAGAACCAAAGCAAAGGTGAATTAACTAAAGGGGAACCAGAAAGTAGAGCCACTAAGACTCAGAGGAAGAGCAGGCAGGGTGGGGTTGCTGATCAAAGAGGGTCTTGTGGAGTGAAGTGTATTTGTTTCAATGCAAGAAATGTAATAGGTATAAGAACATAAGAAATAGGAGCAGGAGTAGGCCATCTAGCCCTTCGAGCCTGCCCCGCCATTCAATAAGATCATGGCTGATCTGAAGTGGATCAGTTCCACTTTCCCGCTTTCTCCCCATAACCCTTAATTCCCTTGTCTATCAGAAACCTATCTACCCCTGACTTAAATATATTCAGCGAGGTAGGCTCCACCACTTCAATAGGCAGAGAATTCCAGAGATTCACCACCCTTTGAGTGAAGAAGTTCCTCCTCAACTTCAATCTAAACTGTCCCCCCCTTATCTTGAGGCTGTGTCCTTAAGATACAGATGAACTTAAGAGTTTGGGCTAGTACTTGGAACTATGATGTTGTTGCGATTACAGAGACCTGGTTAAGGGAAGGACAGGATTGGCAGCTTAATGTTCTGGGACATAGATGTTTCAGGTGGGATAGAGGGGGATGAAAGGGTAGGGTAGGTGTGAGAAGATGCGGCGGCGCGGGCTCGTTGGGCCAAAGGGCCTGTTTCCCATGCTGGGATGTTCTTTGTTCTAAAAGGGGTGGGAGAGTTGCACTACTAGTTAAGGAGAATATCACAGTTGTACTCTGGGAGGACACCTCGGAGAGCTCATACAAAAGGCAATATGGGCAGCGCCCAGGAACAGGAAAGGTATAGTCACAATGTTAGGGATTGACTATAGACAGCTTAACAGCCAGCGGGAGATAGAGGAACAGATATGTAGGCAGATTTTGGCAAGGTGTAAAAACAATAGGGTTGTTATAATGGGAGATTTTAACTTCCCCTATATTGACCGGGACTTATTTAGTGCTAGGGGTATGGATGGGGCAGAGTTTGTAAGGAGCATCCAGGAGGATTTCTTGAAACAATATGTAGATAGTTTAGGAGAGAAAGGCAATTGTACAGGAGAGGTGGGGAGGATTTGAACGGGAGGGGGACTAGTGTCTTAGCGGGGAGGTTAGCTGGGGTGTTCAGGAATGATTTAAACTAATGGGGGGGGGAGGTGGCTGGGAGAGAGTCGGGTGAAAGGAAAAGTATCAGGGAGAAGGTGGTTCCGAGGGACACTTGTGGGTTGAACTGTGTCTGTTTCAATGCTAGGAGTGTGGTAGGGAAAACGGATGAGCTTAGGGCCTTGATGTTTGTGAGGCAGTTAGATGTGGTGTCTGTAACGGAGACGTGGTTACGGGAAGGGGCAGGACTGGCAGCTGAATGTTCCTGGGTACAAGTGTTTTAGGTGTGACAGAGGAGGGATGAAGAGAGGAGGAGGGGTGGCACTGTTAGTCAGGGAAAACATCACAGTAGTGCAGAGGGAGGACGATATGGAAGAGATAGGGATTGAGTCAGTGTGGGTGGAGTTGAGGAATAAAAAGGGAGAGATCACATTGCTAGGGGTGTACTATAGGCCACCCAACAGCCCAAAGTCAGTGGAGGAAGGCATTTGCAGGGGCATTTTGGACAGGTGCAGGAAGAATAGAGTGGTTGTAGTGGATGATTTTAATTTTCCCGGAGTGAATTGGAGGGGGCCTAGAGCTGGGGGTACGGAGGGAGAGGAGTTTGTGAAATGTGTTATGGAAGGGTCGCTAGAACAGTATGTAACTAGCCCGACTAGGGGAGGGGCTATACTGGATCTAGTGTTGGGAAATGAGCCGGGGCAGGTGGGTGAGGTAGAGGTAGGCAAACAAGTGGCGAACAGTGACCACAAGTCCGTCTACTTTAGGATAAAAATGGAAAGGGACGAGTGCCGTCCGAATGGGAGTGTGCTGAACTGGGGAAAGGCGAGCTATGGCAGGATTAGGAGGGAGCTGCAGGACACTGATTGGGAGGGACTGTAAGCTGGCAAGTCCACGGTTGGCAAGTGGGAGGCATTTAGGGACAAAATGAAATGGTTGCAGGGGAGGTATGTTCCGGTTAAGCGAAAGGATGGGAAAGGTAGGATTAGACAGCCGTGGATTACGGGGGATATTGAAGACTTGGTCAGGAAGAAGAGGGAGGCGTATGTTAGGTCAAAACAAATGGGTACGGAGAGTGCACTGGAGGAATATAGCGAGAGTAGGAGGGAGCTAAAAAGGGGAATTAGAAGGGCGAAGAGAGGGCATGAGATGGCTTTGGCTGGTAGGATTAAGGAAAATCCAAAGGCATTTTATTCCTATATTAGAGGCAAGAGAGTAGTTAGAGGGAAAATTGGTCCTCTTAGGGACAAGAGTGGAGAGTTGTGTATTGAGTCGGAGGGAATGGGGGAGCTCCTGAATGAATACTTTGCATCGGTATTCACAAAGGAGAGGGGTTCGGAATCGTGTGGTCTCTTGGAGGGGGTGGAGGTTTATTTGCAGGATATAGTTATTACGAGAGAGGAAGTGCTAGGGCTTTTAGGTAGCGTAAGGACGGATAAAGCTCCGGGGCCTGATGGTATTTATCCCAGGCTGCTTAGGGAGGCGAAAGATGAAATTGCTGGGCCTCTGGCGCAAATCTTTGTCTCTTCTTTGGACACAGGTGAGGTCCCAGAAGACTGGAGGGTAGCAAATGTGGTCCCGTTGTTCAAAAAAGGTAGTAGGGATAATCCTGGAAATTATAGACCGGTGAGTTTGACGTCGGTGGTAGGGAAGTTAATGGAAAAAATACTTAGGGGTAGGATGTATGAGCATTTGGAGCGTTGCGATCTGATTAGGGATATGCAACATGGCTTTGTTAGAGGGAGGTCTTGCCTTACGAATCTGGTGGAATTCTTTGAGGAGGTGACAAAAACGGTTGACGATGGGAGAACTGTTGATATCATCTATATGGATTTCAGTAAGGCGTTTGACAAAGTCCCTCACGGTAGGCTGGTAGAAAAGGTTAAGGCGCATGGGATACGAGGCCAGGTAGCTAGGTGGATTGAGAACTGGCTGGGAAATAGGAGACAGAGGGTAGCTGTGGAGGGGACCTTGTTGGGCTGGAGGCCAGTGACCAGTGGTGTGCCGCAGGGCTCAGTACTGGGACCTCTCCTCTTTGTAGTCTACATAAATGACTTGGAAGAGCGTGTAGGTGGTGTGATTAGCAAGTTTGCTGATGACACCAAGATGGCAGGGTTGGCGGGTACGGAACTGGATTGTCAGGTGATACAACTGGATATAGATAGGTTGGTGCAGTGGGCAGATAGGTGGCAGATGGCATTTAATCCTGACAAATGCGAGGTGATGCATTTTGGACGGAATAATGCAGAGAGGAGCTATGTGATAAAAGGAAGGCCAATTAGGAGTATAGACATACAGAGGGACCTGGGAGTGCAGGTTCACAAACCCATGAAGGTTGTGTCACAAGTGGAGAAGGTTGTTAGGAAGGCTTATGGGATGTTGGCCTTTATAGGAAGGGGCATAGAGTATAAAAGCTGCCGTCTAATGCTTCAGTTGTACAGAACGTTGGTTAGACCGCATTTGGAGTACTGCGTCCAGTTCTGGTCACCTTACTACCGGAAGGACGTGGAGTCTCTGGAAAGGGTGCAGAGGAGGTTTACCAGGATGTTGCCTGGCATGGGGGGACTGGGTTACGAGGAGAGGTTGAAGAAACTGGGATATTCTCCTTGGAAAGGCGGAGATTGAGAGGGGACATGATAGAAGTATATAAGATAATGAAGGGAATAGATCGAGTTAATAGTGAGAGGCTGCTCCCTAGACTGGGTACGAACACGAGAGGTCATCATTTAAGGGTGAGGGGGGAGAGGTATAATTTGGAGGTGAGAAGAAGGTTCTTTACGCAGAGAGTTGTGGGGGTCTGGAACGCGCTACCGAGTAGGGTGGTGGAGGCAGGAACATTGGACTCGTTTAAGATGCAGTCAGATAGGCACATGAGTGAAACGAGAATGGAGGGATATGGTAGGGGCTATTAAATAGGGTTAAACCTCGGGAGACACCGGAAAGGCAGGCTGTAAGATTAATATTTTGACTTTATTCCACAGGTGGAGGTCCACCTCGTGTCAAACGAGGGGCATTCACACAGCGGGTCGTGCGTGGGCTGCTCTTGGAAGTTCCAGGAGTGGCCTAGTACTTCATGTCGGTGTGTGTGCTTGATCCTGGACCGGTAGATGGGCGTCGCAACAGCTCAGTGACTAGCACTGCTGGCTGTGCAGGCACATGGATTTGGGCCTGTGTCTGTGGGAGTTTGCGCATTCTCCCTGTGGTTGCGTGGGTTTCCTCCGGGCGCTCCGGTTTCCTCCCACACCCCAAAGATGTGCTCTCAGGCTGATTGGTTTTTACCAAATTGACACTATTTCTTCCCTGAATCTGACTGAGTAGGGTTCCATTCGTCGACACGCAGGGTAGAATAGGTGTAGGATGATGTGGCGGCGCAGGCTCGTTGGGCCGAAGGGCCTGTTTCCTGTGCTGGGTTGTTCTATAGTCCAACTAGGGAAGGGCCATACTGGACCTGATACTGTGGAATGAGCCCAGTCAGGTGGTCAATGTTTCAGTAGGGGAGCAGTTCAGGAACAGTGACCACAATTCAGTAAGCTTTGAGGTACTGATGGATAAAGATAAGTGTAGTCCTCAAGTTAAGGTGCTAAATTGGAGGAAGGCTAATTACAATAATATTAGGCAGGAACTGAAGAATGTAGATTGGGGGCAGATGTTTGAGGGCAAATCAGCATCTGGCATGTGGGAGGTTTTCAAGTGTAAGTTGATAGGGACTGACTATATTTTATAAATATATAAAAAGGAAGAGGCTGGCTAGGGTGAATGTTGGTCCTTTAGAGGATGAGAAAGGGGACCTAGTGGTAGGGGATGGGGATATGGCTCAGGTATTGAATAACTTTTTTGTTTCTGTCTTCACGGAGGAGGACATGAATAATTTGCCGGGTGTTAGCGATGGAAAGGTGGTAGGACTGGAGGGTCTTAATGACATTACTGTTACTAGAGAGGTGGTGCTCGACAGACTGGAGGGGCTGATTGTGGACAAGTCCCCAGGACCGGATGGAATGCATCCGAGGGTTCTGAAAGAAATGGCGGAGGTGATAGTGGATGCATTGGTGGTTATTTTCCAGACGTCGCTGGATTCCAGGGAAGTGCCGGAAGATTGGAAAACGGCTAATGTTACGCCGTTGTTTAAGAAGGGTGCCAGGCAAAAAGCAGGGAATTATAGGCCGGTTAGTTTAACGTCTGTGGCAGGTAAAATGTTAGAATCCGTCATTAAAAAGGAAATTGCGAGGCATCTTGAAGGGAATTGTTTGATAGAGCAGACGCAGCACGGTTTCATTAAAGGGAAGTCGTGTCTGACAAATTTACTGGAGTTCTATGAGGATGCGTCTTGGGCGGTGGATAGAGGAGAGCCGGTGGATGTGGTCTTTCTGGATTTTCAGAAGGCGTTTGACAAAGTACCTCATAAGAGGTTATTGCAGAAGGTCAGGGGACTTGGAGTTGGGGGTAGGGTGTTAGCGTGGATAGAGGATTGGTTGTCAAATAGGAAGCAGAGAGTGGGGGTCAACGGGTGCTATTCGGATTGGCGGATGGTGACTAGTGGAGTGCCCCAGGGGTCAGTTCTGGATCCACAAGGCCAAAGGCCCTTGGATCCCATGCCCTAGTGGGTCATTGTTTTGTAACTGGTCGGCGCAATATCGTGGGCAGAAGGGCCTGTTCTGCGCTGTAATGTTCTATGTTCTATATATATATATATATAAAAAGAGCAAAAGGGTAGGCAGGGAGAGAGTTGACTCACTCAAGGACAGGGGAGGGGAACTATGTGTGAGCCAGAGGAAATGGGTGAGGTATTAAATGAGTACTTTGCTTCAGTATTCACCAAAGAAAAGGACTTGGTGAACAATGAGTCTGGGAAAGGGTGTGTGGATAGTTTGAGTCATGTTGAACTCAGAAGAAGGTGGTTTGGGGTTCTTGAGAAACATTAAGGTAGACAAATCCCCAGGGCCTGATGGGATGTACCCTGGAAAATTGAGAGGAGCAAGGGAGGAAATTGCCGGGGGCTTGAGACAAATCTTGGTATCCTCACTGGCTACAGGGGAGGTCCTAGAGGATTGGAGAATAGCCAATGCTGTTTCTTTGTTTAAGAAGGGTAGCGAGAATAATCCAGGTAATTACAGGCTGATGAGCCTTACATAAGAACATAAGAAATAGGAGCAGGAGTAGGTCATCTGGCCCTTCGAGCCTGCCCCGCCATTCAATAAGATCATGGCTGATCTGTCGTGACTCAGCTCCACCTTCCCGCCCTCTCCCCATAACCCTTAATCCCTTCTCTTATCAAAAACCCATCAACCCGTTTCTTAAAAATATTTAGCGAGGCAGCCTCCACCACTTCAACGGGCAGAGAATTCCAGAGATTCACCACCCTTTGAGTGAAGAAGTTCCTCCTCAACTCTGTTCTAAACCGCCCCCCCCCCTTTATCTTGAGGCTGTGCCCCCAGTGGTAAGGAAATTATTGGAGAGGATTCTTTGAGACAGGATTTATTCCCACTTGGAAATAAGTGGACGTATTAGTGAGAAGCAACATGGTTTTGTGAAGGGGAGTATCTCACTAACTCCATCAAATTTTTCAAGGAAGTGACAATGATGATTGGTGAGGGTAGGGCAGTGGATGTTGTCTACATGGACTTCTGTAAGGCCTTTGACAAGGTCCCTCATGGCAGACTGGTGCAGAAGGTGAACTCACATGGGATCAGAGGTGAGCTGGCAAGGATACAGAACTAGCTCAGTCATAGAAGGCAGAGGGTAGCAGTCAAAGGGTGCGTTTCTGAATGGAGGGCTGTGACAAGTGGCATGTCTCAGGGATCAGTGCTGGGACCTTTGTTGCTTGTAAAAAAATATAAATTATTTGGAGGAAAATGCAACTGGTTGCAACTGCTTGCAGGTGCAGCAGGTGGTCAGGAAGGCGAATGGGATGCTGGCCTTCATAGCGAAGGGGATTGAATATAAAAGTAGGGAGGTCTTGCTGCAGCTGTATAGGGCATTGGTGAGGCCGCAGCTGGAGTACTGTGTGCAGTTTTGGGCGCCGCACCTGCGCAAGGATGTTTTGGCCCTGGAGGGAGTGCAGAGGAGGTTTACTCGGCTGATACCGGAGTTGAGGGGATTGAGCTATGAGGAGAGGCTGAACAAACTAGGCTTGTACTCGTTAGAGTTTAGAAGAATGAGGGGAGATCTCATTGAGACGTATAAGATGATGAATGGGATGGATAGGATAGAGGTGGAGAGACTCTTCCCGCTCAAAAAAGACAGTAGGACTAGGGGGCACAGCCTCAAGATAAAGGGGGGGCGGTTTAGAACAGAGTTGAGGAGGAACTTCTTCACTCAAAGGGTGGTGAATCTCTGGAATTCTCTGCCCGTTGAAGTGGTGGAGGCTGCCTCGCTAAATATTTTTAAGAAACGGGTTGATGGGTTTTTGATAAGAGAAGGGATTAAGGGTTATGGGGAGAGGGCGGGAAGGTGGAGCTGAGTCACGACAGATCAGCCATGATCTTATTGAATGGCGGGGCAGGCTCGAAGGGCCAGATGGCCTACTCCTGCTCCTATTTCTTATGTTCTTATGTTCTTATGTTCTTATGTTAGATTCGCAAGTTTGCAGATTTCACAAAGATTGGTGGATTTGCAGAAAGCGATGAGGACCATCGGAGGATACAGCAGGATATCGATCGGTTAGAGATTTGGGTGGAGAGATGGTAGACAGAGTTTAATCTGGACAAATGTGAGGTAATGCATTTTGGAAAGTTTAATACAGATAGGAAATAGACAGTAAATGGCAGAATCCTTAAGAGTATTGATAGACAGAGGGATCTGTGTGTACAGATACACAGGTCACTGAAAGTGGCAATACAGGTGGAGAAGATAGTCAAGAAGGTATACAACATGCTTGATTTCATCAGCTGGGGCACTGAGTTGAAAAATTGACAAGTCATATTGCAGGTTTATTGAACCTTACTAAGGCTGCACTTGGAATATAGTGTTCAGTTCTGGTCACCACACTACCAAAAGGACGTGGAAGCTTTTATTCAATTCCTATTCAATTTGTACCTCATATAACGTCCTCCAGAAACCACACACAGCCAGTCCTGCTTAATGCTCAACTTACCCATCCTCATAATTCCACATGAAGATATCACTGTCAATGGTAAGCCAAGCTTTGCCAATCTCTGGGAAAACACCCATCATACAATTGCATTGCATGTCTGCACAGATTGTAAAGAACCAAGTAACTGAACTTGTAACCGAATCCCAAGACTGACCGAGCCTGTAACCCCAATAACGAAACCCCAGAGACCGACAACTCCCCACACCCGAGGCCAAACGTCCAAAGATGGGTGAGATGGATCGAGTTTGTATCTGTGAGAGAGAAGTTGAGCTTGTATGTGTGCAGGGTACGCCAGGAGGGACAGGGTCCGTGCGGGCGCATCGGTGAGGGTGGGGGACCGAGTTTGTGCGAGAGAAAGGTCGAGTTTGTGCGAGAGAAAGGTCGAGTTTGTGCGAGAGAAAGGTCGAGTTTGTGCGAGAGAAAGGTCGAGTTTGTGCGAGAGAAAGGTCGAGTTTGTGCGAGAGAAAGGTCGAGTTTGTGCGAGAGACTGAGTCTGAGTGTGCTTTTATAAATACTCCCTGGTTTGTCAGTAGAATTGTGACTGGAGTGAAATAACGTATCCTAATGCTAAAGAAAGAAACTGTTGGGGCCTAATCTTGTTTCACATGTACATTGGAGTTTCTGATCTAGTACCCCAAGAGCTCTTTGAGCTGCAATTACACCAAAGGATACGCCCAAATTGTTCCACCAGTTCTGGAGGCAGTGGGACTCGTCGGATTGGGCTGATCTCTGGAAGGTTGGGTAGAGATACCAGGCCAGGCCCCTGCAGAGGATAATCCATGTCTGTCATTCCAGAAAGGGATGGACTGTCTGTAATTGGAGAAAAAGTCAGGAAACCCATCCAGTATGTGAGACCACTCAGACCTCCCTCACGTAGTCTTCATTTTAGCAACTCAATGACTTGTTCTTGACCAACATTTTCTGAAAAATGTCTGTCTTTTGTCTTCAGAGGGTCAGTCTTCTGAAATAGGATACAAGTCGCTGAAGTTGAATAGCATCAAGTGTGAACCTTGCAACATCATCAACTTGTCTTTACGCAAAGATGCCATGAGATTAAAGAAATTCAGCCATTCAGCCCTTAAAAGATAAATGCCATTCAATAAGATTGTGGTTGACCTCATCTCTAACTTCCTGCCTGCCCCACATTATCACTCGACTCAGAGTAGGCCATCTAGCCCTTGGAGCCTGCCCCGCCATTCAATAAGATCATGGCTGATCTGAAATGGATCAGTTCCATTTTCCCACTTTCTCCCCATAACCCTTAATTCCCCTGTCTATCAGAAATCTATCTACCCGTGACTGGAATATATTCAACGAGGCAGCCTCCACCACTTCAATGGGCAGAGAATTCCAGAGACCCACCACCCTTTGACTGAAGAAGTTCCTCCTCAACTCCGTTCTAAACTGCCCTCCCTTTATTTTGAGGCTGGGCCCTCTAGTTGTTTTCCTTTCGAAGTGGAAAGAATCTCTCTACCTCAAAACCTATCCAGCCTTTTCATTATCTTGGAAGTCTCTAAGATTCCCCCCTCAGCCTTCTAAACTCCAATGAGTACAGGCCCAGTCTATTCAATCTCTCCTCATAAGCTAACCCCATCATCTCCAGTATCAGCCTGGTGAATCTTGTCTGTCCTCCCTGCAATGCCAATATATCCTTTTGCAAATAAGGGGACCAAAACTGCACACAGTACTCCAGCTGCGGCCTCACCAGTGCCCTGTACAGTTGCAGCAAGACCTCCCTGCTTTTATATTCTATCCCCCTCGCTATAAAGGCCAACATCCCATTCGCCTTCTTGATCACCTGCTGCACCTGCAGATGGGGTTTTTGCAATTCGTGCACAAGGACCCCCAGGTCCCTCTGCACCGTAGCATGCTGCAACTTTTCACCCTTTAAATGATATTCCCTCCTCCTATTATTTCTACCAAAGTGGATAACCTCACATTTGCTAAAATTATACTCCATCTGCCAGGTCGTCGCCTACTCGCTCAGCCTATCCTGATCTCTCTGCAGACTTTCCGCGCCCTCCACGCAATTCACTTTCCCACTCATCTTCGTGCCATCAGCAAATTTTGTTACCCCACACTCAGGCCCCTCCTCCAGATGGTCTATATAAATGGTAAATAGCTGAGGTCCCAGCACTGATCCCTGCGGCACTCCACTAGTCACCAACTGCCAACTAGAAAAGCACCCATTGATACCAACTCTCTGCTTCCTGTTGGATAACCAATCCTCAATCAACGCTAACACTTTACCCCCAACTCCATGCACCCTAACGTTCTGCAGCAACCTTATCAAACACTTTCTGGAAATCTAAAAACACCACACCCACCGATTCCCCTCTGTCTACCGCACTAGTCACATCTTCATAAAAATCCAGGAAATTCGTTAAACACGACTTCCTCTTCACAAATCCATGCTGCGTCTGTTTGATCAAACCGTTCTTTTCTAGGTGTCCTGCTATTTCTTCTTTGATGGTGGATTCTAGTATTTTTCCAACTACGGACATTAACCTAACCGGCCCGTAGTTCCCTGCCTTTTGTCTGCTACCTTTTTTAAACAGCGGTGTAACATTAGCTGTTTTCCAATCCACCGGCACTTCCCCGGAGTCCAGCGAATTTTGATAAATAACTAAGGCACCCACTATTACTTCTGCCATTTCTTTTAGAACCCTGGGATGCATTCCATCCGGTCCCGGGGACTTGTCTACCTTCAGTCCCATTAGTCTATCCAGCACTACCTCTCTAGTGACAGTAATTGTATTAAGGACCTCAACTCCGACCAACCCTCTATCTTTAATATTCGGTCGGCCATTTGTGTCCTCCTCCGTGAAGACCGACACAAAAAACTTATTCAAACTCTCAGCCATTTCCTCGTTACCCACTGTTAAATTCCTCCCTTGCATTCATGATCAAACATTTGTTCAGTGCATCTTTAAATTAATTTAATCACCCAGTCTCCAGTGCTCTTGGAGGTAAAGCATTGCTAAACTTTCATCTAAGAATCCACAAGTATCGAAACCTGCGTGCTTGCTTTCACTGATGTTGTATGAGGACACCCAGGTCCCTTTGTATGTCAATATTTAGTATTTATCACCAACTAAATAATATTCTGACATTCTATTTTGCCATCCGTAGTGGATAACTTCGGATAATTTTTTTTTTAAATTGATCCATTTTTTAAAAAAATGTAATTTATCATCACATGTATTAACATAGTCAAAAATATTGATTCTTGAGCTTTATACTAACAAAGCATACCGTTCATAGAGAATAGAATAGAACCATAGAAAACTACAACTCAGAAACAGGCCTATTGGCCCTTCTTGTATGTGCTGAACCATTTTTTTGCTGAGAACCACTGACCTGCACTTGAACCATATCCCTCCACACCCCTCTCATCCACATCCCTGTTCAAGTTCTTCTTAAATGTTAAAAGTGACTCCACATTTACCACTTTATCCGCAACTCATTCCACACGCCCCCCCAATATTCCCTTTAAACTTTTCTCCTTTCACCCTTAACCCATGCCCTCTGTTTTTTTTTGTCCCCTAGCCTCAGTGGAAAAAGCCTCTATCTATACCCATCAAAATCTGATTCACCTCTATCAAATCTCCCCACATTCTTCTACGCTCCAGGGAATAAAGTCCTAACCTGAATATCTCTCTCTGCAACTCAGCTTCTCAAGTCCCAGCAACATCTTTGTGAACCTTCTCTGCACTCTTTCAACCTTATTTACAATGGTAGGAAGGACTATTACTTACGGGGCGAAAAACTGCAGCAGGCGACGGTGCAGAGGGACCTCGGGGTCCTTGTGCATGAGTCGCAAAAACCCAGCTTGCAGGTGCAGCAGGTGGTCAGGAAGGCGAATGGGATGCTGGCCTTCATAGCGAAGGGGGATTGAATATAAAAGTAGGGAGGTCTTGCTGCAGCTGTATAGGGCATTGGTGAGGCCGCAGCTGGAGTACTGTGTGCAGTTTTGGGCGCCGCACCTGCGCAAGGATATTTTGGCCCTGGAGGGAGTGCAGAGGAGGTTTACTCGGCTGATACTGGAGTTGAGGGGATTGAGCTATGAGGAGAGGCTGAACAAACTAGGCTTGTACTCGTTAGAGTTTAGAAGAATGAGGGGAGATCTCATTGAGACGTATAAGATGATGAATGGGATGGATAGGATAGAGGTGGAGAGACTCTTCCCGCTCAAAAAAGACAGGAGGACTAGGGGGCACAGCCTCAAGATAAAGGGGGGGTGATTTAGAACAGAGTTGAGGAGGAACTTCTACACTCAAAGGGTGGTGAATCTCTGGAATTCTCTGCCCGTTGAAGTGGTGGAGGCTGCCTCGCTAAATATTTTTAAGAAACGGGTTGATGGGTTTTTGATAAGAGAAGGGATTAAGGGTTATGGGGAGAGGGCGGGAAGGTGGAGCTGAGTCACGACAGATCAGCCATGATCTTATTGAATGGCGGGGCAGGCTCGAAGGGCCAGATGGCCTACTCCTGCTCCTATTTCTTATGTTCTTATATCTAGGTGACCAAAACTATACACAATACTCTAAATTCGGCCTCACCAATGCCTTATATAACCTTATCATAACACTCCAACTTTTATACTCGATGCTCCGATTTATAAAGTCCAATGTACCAAAAGCACTCTTTACGACCCTATTCACTTGTGACATCACTTTGAGGGAATTCTGTACCTGTATTCCCAGATCCCTCTGTTCAACTACACTCTTCAGAGTCCTACTGTTTACCCTGTATGTTCTACTTTGGCTTGTCCTTCCAAAGTGCAATACCTCACATTTCTGTGCGTTAAACTCCATCTGCCATTTTTCAGCCCATTTTTCTAGTTGGTCCAAATCTCTCTGCAAGCTTTCTGGCGAGCAAAGTCGAGAGGCAGCGATTTTTGGACATCAGAGGAGGCAGCAACGGGTACATTTTTCAGTTTCTTTGGCTAACTTTTATTTTTAGTTTTTTTAAAGTTGCGAGTTTTTGGCGGTTTTTTTTTAAATTAGTTAAAACCGGAAGTCGTCACTAAGACGCTTGCCGGGAGTTGTAGTTTTTTTTCGGGGGTTTATAAGCACCTACCTCCGTGAATCGGCCTCATTGTTTCTGGCGAGCAAAGTCGAGAGGCAGCGATTTTTGGACATCAGAGGTGGCAGCAACGGGTACATTTTTCTGTTTCTTTGGCTAACTTTTATTTTTAGTTTTTTTAAAGTTGCGAGTTTTTGGCGTTTTTTTTAAAATTAGTTAAAACCGGAAGTCGTCACTAAGACGCTTGCCGGGAGTTGTAGTTTTTTTTTTCCGGGCCCCTAACCCTATAAATTAGCGTAGAGAGGATACCCGATTCTCTACACTGGTAGAGAATCCCACCCTCCCACCTCCTCTAACCTAAATTATAAGTGTGGGTAAGTTTTTCTTTTTAATATTTTTATTTCTTCTGCTGGTAATAGTTTCAGGGATGGCAGTTCAGGCAGTGTGCTGCATCTCCTGTGGGATGTATGTGGTGAGGGACTCCAGTAGTGTTACAGGGGATTTTACTTGTAGGAAGTGCGTTAGAATGCAGCTTCTGGAGGAGCGTGTAAAGGAGTTGGAGTTGGAAGTAGGGGAGCTCCGCAAAATTCGGGATGCAGAGGTGGACATTGATAGGAGTTATAGGGAGTTAGTCACTCCTAGAAACCAGTCTTGGGTCACTGCCAAGAGGAGGGGAAAGAAGCAAGTGGGGGGAAAATCCCCTGGGGCTGTTCCCCTCCAAAATAGGTTTTCGGTCCTGGAGGCTACAGTTGAGGAGGGATCAACTGGGGATAGCCAAAGGGAGCAGGTCTCTGGGGATGAGCCTACTGTAAAAGCTCAGGTGGTTAGGGGTAGCCAAAGATTAGGTCTTGTAATTGGGGACTCCACCGTTAAAGGGACGGATAGGAGAGTCAGTAACAATGATAGGAACTCAGGGCTGGTGTGTTGCCTACCAGGGGCTGGGGTCCAGGATGTCTCAGAGAGGATATTCAAGACTCTCAGGGGAGAGGGGGATCAATCCCAAGTTATTATTCATGTGGGGACGCATGATATAGGAAGGCTAAGGGAAGGGGACATTAAACAGAGATTCATGGAGTTGGGGTGGAAGCTAAAGGCCAAGACAGACAGAGTGGTTATCTCTGGACTCTTGCCTGTGCCACGGGATAGTTTAGAGAGGAATAGAGGGAGGGAAAGCTTGAACTCGTGGCTGAGGGGATGGTGCAGGAGGGAGGGGTTTAAGTACTTGAACAATTGGGGCTCGTTCTGGGGAAGGTGGGACCTTTATCAGAGGGATGGGATTCACCTGAACCAAAGGGGAACAAATATCCTGGGAGGTAAATTTGTTAAGGTTATGCGGAGTGGTTTAAACTGATTCAGAGGGGGGGTGGGATCCTGAGTAGAGGGGGTGAAAGTGAGGGGGGCGTAGATGGGGACTGCAATGCCCGGCATTGCGGGGGAGGGGCGGAACAGGGTTTGGAATGTGGTTTGAAATGTGTATACTTTAATGCGAGGAGTATTCGCAATAAGGTGGATGAACTTGCAGCGTGGACCAGTACCTGGGACTTCGATGTGGTGGCCATTTCAGAGACTTGGATAGAGCAGGGTCAGGAATGGATGTTGCAGGTCCCGGGGTACAAATGCTTTAATCGGAGTAGACAAGGAGGTAGAAGGGGGGGTGGGGTAGCATTATTGGTCAAGGACTGTATCTCAGTATCAGAGAGGAACTTTGATGAGGACTTGTCTGTTGAGGTAATATGGGCGGAGATTAGAAATAGGAGAGGAGAGGTCACCCTGTTGGGAGTCTTTTACAGACCTCCAAAAAGTTCTAGAGAGGTTGAGGAAAGGATTGCGGAGACGATCCTTGTTAGGAGTGAAAGTAATAGGGTAATTGTTACGGGGGACTTTAACTTTACTCATGTAGATTGGAATTGCTACAGCTCTGGCTCGTTAGAGGGGTCAGTTTTTGTTCAAAGTGTGCAAGAAGGTTTTTTGACTCAGTATGGAGATAGGCCGACGAGAGGTGAGGCTATATTGGATTTGGTGCTCGGTAATGAGCCAGACCAGGTGCTAGACTTGGAAGTTGGTGTACAGTTTGGGGATACTGATCACAATTCGATTACGTTCACCTTAGTGATGGAAAGGGATAGGCATGAACCTCGGGTCAGTAGTTTCAGCTGGGGGAAGGGTAATTATGAGGCTATTAGGAGAGAATTAGGAAGCATTGGTTGGAATGGGAGATTACAGGGACTGGGAACATCCGAGATGTGGAGATTTTTCAAGGAGCAGCTATTGCGGGTCTGTGATAAGTGTATCCCTGTCAGGCAAGGAGGATTTGGTAGGCCCAGGGAACCGTGGTGCACCAAAAAAGTTGATTCGTTGGTTAGGAAGAAAAAGGAGGCTTATGTTCGGATGAGGCTTGAGGGCTCAGGTAGTGCATTAGAAAGTTTTAGATTGGCTAGGAGGGAGTTGAAGAGGGAGTTAAGAAGGGCCAAAAGAGGGCATGAGATGATTTTGGCTGATAGGATTAAGGAGAACCCTAAGGCGTTTTACAGGTATGTCAAGAACAGAAGGTTGGTTAGGACAAGATTAGGGCCAGTTACAGACAGTAGAGGGAAGTTGTGTGTGGAACCGGAGGAGATTGGAGAGGCGTTGAACCAATATTTCTCTTCGGTGTTCACGCAAGGGGACAGGAATGTAGCTGAGGAGGACACTGGGGTGCAGGGGTGTGAAATAGATAGTATTGCAGTTGATACGGGGGATGTGCTGGATATTTTAGAGGGTTTGAAAATAGATAAGTCCCCTGGTCCAGATGGGATTTACCCTAGGATTCTTTGGGAGGCAAGAGGGGTGATTGCGGAGCCTCTGGCTCTGATCTTCAGGTCGTCGTTAGTCTCTGGTATAGTACCAGAAGATTGGAGGACAGCAAATGTTGTCCCATTGTTTAAGAAGGGGAGAAGGGACTTCCCTGGGAATTATAGACCGGTGAGTCTTACTTCTGTGGTGGGTAAGGTTTTGGAAAGGATTATTAGAGACAGGATTTATAGTTATTTGGAAACTAATGAGTTGATTAGAGATAGTCAGCATGGTTTTGTAGCGGGTAGGTCATGCCTTACTAACCTTATCGAGTTCTTTGAGAAAGTGACCAAAGAGGTGGATAGGGGTAAGGCAGTTGATGTGGTGTATATGGATTTTAGCAAGGCGTTTGATAAGGTTCACCATGGTAGGCTTCTGCAGAAAATGCAGATGTATGGGATTGGGGGTGATCTAGGTAATTGGATCAGGAATTGGCTAGCAGATAGGAGACAGAGAGTGGTGGTTGATGGGAAATATTCGTCATGGAGTTCGGTTACAAGTGGTGTGCCTCAGGGATCTGTTTTGGGGCCACTGCTCTTTGTAATTTTTATTAATGATCTGGATGAGGGTATAGTTGGGTGGATTAGTAAGTTTGCTGATGACACCAAAGTCGGAGGTGTGGTAGATTGTGAGGAAGGGTGTCATAGTTTGCAGGATGACTTAGAAAGGTTGCAGAGCTGGGCTGAGAGGTGGCGAATGGAGTTTAATGTGGAGAAGTGTGAGGTAATTCATTTCGGTAGGAATAACAGATGTGTTGAGTATAGGGCTAACGGGAGGACTTTGAATAGTGTGGAGGAGCAGAGGGATCTAGGTGTATGTGTACATAGATCCCTGAAAGTTGGGAATCAAGTAGATAAAGTTGTTAAGAAGGCATACGGAGTTTTGGCGTTTATTGGTAGGGGGATTGAATTTAGGAGTCGTAGCGTCATGATGCAACTGTACACATCTCTGGTGCGGCCGCACTTGGAGTTTTGTGTGCAGTTCTGGTCCCCACATTACAAGAAGGATGTAGAGGCTTTGGAGAGGGTGCAGAGGAGGTTTACCAGGATGTTGCCTGGTATGGAGGGGAGATCCTATGAGGAGAGATTGAGAGATTTGGGGTTGTTTTCGCTGGAAAGAAGGCGGCTAAGAGGGGATCTCATTGAAACATATAAGATGATTAGAGGTTTAGACAGGGTAGATAGTGATAGCCTTTTTCCTAGGATGGAGAAAGCTAACACGAGGGGGCACGATTTTAAATTAAGGGGGGGTAGTTATAGGACAGATGTCAGGGGTAGGTTCTTTACCCAGAGGGTGGTGAGGGACTGGAATGCCCTGCCAGCTGCAGTTGTAAATGCACCTAGTTTGGGGGCGTTTAAAAGATCTGTGGATAGGTTTATGGATGAAAAGGGATTGGTTTAGGCTAGTGGGTCATTGTTTTGTAACTGGTCGGCGCAACATCGTGGGCCGAAGGGCCTGTTCTGCGCTGTAATGTTCTATGTTCTATGTTCTAAGCTTTGAAAACCTTCCTCACTGTCCCCTACACCTCCAATCTTTGTATCATTAGCAAATTTGCTGATCCAATTTATCACATTATCATCCAGATCCATTGATATAGATGACAAACAACAATGGACCAAACACCAAAAAACCCATTTGGTATCTCCCCCATTTCTTTTGGTTCCACACACAAGGAGAGAGTGCAGAATGTAATGTACAGTCATAGCTAGGGTGCAGAGGAAGATCAATTTAATGTGAGCTAAGTCCATTCAACAGTCTGACAGCAGCAGGGAAGAAGTTGTTCTTGAGTCAGTCGGCACGTAACCTCAGACTTCAGTATCATAAGAACATAAGAAATAGGAGCAAGAGTAGACCATCTGGCCCTTCGAGCCTGCCCCGCCATTCAATAAGATCATGGCTGATCTGTCGTGGCTCAGTTCCACATTCCGGCCCTCTCCCCATAACCCTTAATCCCCTCTCTTATCAAAAACCCATCAACCCGTTTCTTAAAAATATTTAGCGAGGCAGCCTCCACCACTTCAATGGGTAGAGAATTCCAGAGATTCACCACCCTTGGAGTGAAGAAGTTCCTCCTCAACTCCGTTCGAAAACGCCCCCCCCCCCCCCCTTATCTTGAGGCTGTGCCCCTTAGTCCTACTGTCTTTTCTGAGCGGGAAGAGTCTCTCCACCTCTATCCTATCCATCCCATTCATCATCTTATACGTCTCAATGAGATCTCCCCTCATTCTTCTAAACTCCAACGAGTACAAGCCTAGTTCATTCAGCCTCTCCTCATAGCTCAACCCCCTCAACTCCGGTATCAGCCTAGTAAACCTCCTCTGCACTCCCTCCAAGGCCAAAATATCTTTGCGCAGGTGCGGCGCCCAAAACTGCACACAGTACTCCAGCTGCGGCCTCACCAATGCCCGAAACAGCTGCAGCAAGACCTCCCTACTTTTATATTCAATCCCCTTCGCTATGAAGGCCAGCATCCCATTCGCCTTCCTGACCACCTGCTGCACCTGCAAGCTGGGTTTTTGCGACTCATGCACAAGGACCCCGAGGTCCCTCTGCACCGTCGCCTGCTGCAGTTTTTCGCCACGTAAGTAATAGTCCTTCCTACCATTCTTCCTTCCAAAGTGGACCACCTCACACTTGCCAACATTAAATTCCATTTGCCATTTCCTGGCCCATTCGCTCAGCCTATCTAGATCCTTCTGCAGACTCTCCACACCCTCCGCACAATTTGCCGTTCCCCCAATCTTGGTGTCATCAGCAAATTTCGACACCCTACACTCGGTTCCTTCCTCCAGATCATCTATACAAATGGTAAAAAGTTGAGGCCCCAGCACCGACCCCTGGGGCACTCCACAAGTCACCATCCGCCAATCCGAATACCACCCGTTGACCCCCACTCTCTGCCTCCTATTTGACAACCAATCCTCTATCCACGCTAACACCCTACCCCCAACTCCAAGTCCCCTGACCTTCTGCAATAACCTCTTACGAGGTACTTTATCAAACGCCTTCTGAAAATCCAGAAAGACCACATCCACGGGCTCTCCTCTATCCACCGCCCTAGACACATAGAGCATTACAGCGCAGAACAGGCCCTTCGGCCCACGATGTTGCGCCGACCAGTTTTTTTAAAAAAACACTGACCCACTAATCTAAACCAATCCCTTTTTGTCCATAAACCTATCCACAGATCTCTTAAACGCCCCCAAACTAGGCGCATTTACAACTGCAGCAGGCAGGGCATTCCAAACCCTCACCACCCTCTGGGTAAAGAACCTACCCCTAACATCCGTCCTATAAGTACCCCCCCTTAATTTAAAGCCATGCCACCCCTTGTGCTAGCTTTCTCCATCCGAGGAAAAAGGCTATCACAATCCACCCGATCTAAACCTCTAATCATCTTATATGTTTCAATAAGGTCCCCTCTTAGCCTCCTTCTTTCCAGCGAAAACAACCCCAAATCTCTCAGTCTCTCCTCATAGGATCTCCCCTCCATACCAGGCAACATCCTGGTAAACCTCCTTTGCACCCTCTCAAAGCCTCCACGTCCTTCCTGTAATGTGGGGACCAGAACTGCACACAAAACTCCAAGTGCGGCCGCACCAGAGTTGTGTACATTTGCAACATGACGCTGCGACTCCTAAATTCAATCCCCCTACCAATAAACGCCAAGACACCGTATGCCTTCTTAACAACCTTATCTACTTGATTCCCAACTTTCAGGGATCTATGTACACATACACCTAGATCCCTCTGCTCCTCCACACTATTCAAAGTTCTCCCGTTAGCCCCATACTCAACACATCTGTTACTCCTACCGAAGTGAATTACCTCACACTTCTCCGCATTAAACTCCATCCGCCACCTCGCGGCCCAGCTCTGCAACCTTTCTAAGTCTCCCTGCAAACTATGACACCCTTCCTCACAATCTACCACACCTCCGACTTTGGTGTCATCAGCAAACTTACTAATCCACTCAACTATACCCTCATCCAGATCATTAATAAAAATTACAAAGAGCAGTGGCCCCAAAACAGATCCCTGAGGCACACCACTCGTAACCAAACTCCATGACGAATATTCACCATCAACCACCATCCTCTGTCCAAGACACATCCTCATAGAACTCCAGTAAATTTGTCAGACACGACATCCCTTTAATGAAACCGTGCTGCGTCTGCTCTACCAAGCAATTCCCTTCAAGATGCCTCGCTATTTCCTCCTTAATGACGGATTCTAACATTTTACCTATCACAGACGTTAAACTAACCGGCCTATAATTCCCTGCCTTTTGCCTGGCACCCTTCTTAAACAACGGCATAACATTAACATTAGGGGGGGTGGGATCTTGAGTAGAGGGGTGAAAGTGAGGGGGGCATAGATGGGGAATGCAAGGCACGGCGTAGTGGGGGTGGGGCGGAGCAGGGTTTGAAATGCATGTACTTTAATACTTTAAAGGTAGGGGAGGACCGCAGGCAATATGGGAGGGAGGTTAAGACAGGGGGTGGAGAAGGGAAATGCCCAGACTGAGGGGCTGAAGTGTATATATTTTAATGCAAGGAGTATAGTAAATAAGGTAGATGAGTTTAGGGCGTATATAGCTGCTTGGGAATGTGATGTGGTGGCCATTACGGAGACTTGGATGTCTCAGGGACAGGACTGGGTACTTCAGGTGCCAGGTTTCAGATGTTTCAGGAAGGACAGGGAGGCTGGCAGAAGAGGTGGTGGAGTGGCATTGTTAATCAGGGACAGTGTCATGGCTGCAGAGAAAGAGGATGCCGTGGAGGGACTTTCTACAGAGTCTCTGTGGGTGGAAGTTACGAACAGCAAAGGGTCGAAAAATTTGCTGGGTGTATTCTATAGGCCGCCCAATAGTGACAGGGAAGTTGAAGTGCAGATAGGGAACCAGATTCTGGAGAAATGTATTAAAAACAGAGTTGTCGTGATGGGAGGCTTCAATTTCCCAAACATCGACTGGAATATCCCTAGGGTAAGAGGTTTGGCTGGAGAGGAGTTTGTTAGGTGTGTTCAGGAAGGTTTCCTGACACAGTATGTGGACAAGCCTACGAGGGGAGAGGCTGTACTTGACCTGGTACTGGCGAATGAACCAGGACAGGTGATGGATCTCTCGGTAGGAGAGCATCTTGGGAATGGTGACCATAATTCTATCTCCTTCACAATTGCATTGGAACGAGATAGGAACAAGCAGGCTTGGAAGGTGTTTGTCTGGGGTAAGGGGAGATACGAAGAAGTCAGGAAGTTACTTGGACAAATAAACTGGAAGGAGGCATTCTTAGGGAAAAGTACCGAAGGAAGGTGGCGGATATTCAAGGAATGTTTGTCTGGCGCTCTGCATGACAATGTTCCGATGAGACAAGGGGGTTTGATAGGTCGCGGGAACCGTGGTGCACGAAGGCTGTGTTGAACCTAGTCAGGAGGAAAAGGAAGGTGTACAAAAGGTTCAGGGAACTTGGAGAGGTTAAGGATCTTGAAGAATATAAGGACTGTAGAAAGGAGGTTAAAAGGGAAATTAGGAGAGCCAGAAGGGGTCATGAGAAGACCTTGGTGGGTAAGATTAAGGAAAATCCCAAGGCCTTCTATAAATATGTGAAAGGTAAAAGGGTGAGAAGGGAAAGGATAGGACCTATAAAAGGTGAAGGGGGAAAGGTCTGTGTGGAACCAGAAGAAATGGCGGAGGTGCTTAATGAGTACTTTGCATCAGTATTCACAGTGGAAGCTGATCTGGGAGATCTTGCTATGGACTTGCAGCAGATGGAAAAGATTGAGTACGTGGACATTAAGGAGGAGGATGTGTTAGAACTTTTGAATTCTATCAAAATAGATAAGTCGCCGGGACCAGATGGGATGTACCCCAGGATACTGTGGGAGGCGAGGGAAGTGATTGCAGAGCCCCTGGCGATGATCTTTGCGTCGTCAATGGAGACGGGAGAGGTTCCGGAAGATTGGAGGATTGCGGATGTAGTCCCTATTTTCAAGAAAGGGAACAGAGATAGCCCGGGAAATTACCGCCCGGTGAGTCTGACCTCAGTGGTTGGTAAGCTGATGGAGAGGCTTCTGAGGGACAAGATTTACGAGCATTTGGAGAGGTTTGACATGATCAGGAATAGTCAGCATGGATTTGTCAAGGGCAGGTCGTGCCTTACGAGCCTAGTTGAGTTCTTCGATAATGTGACTGAACACATTGACGAAGGAAGTGCCGTGGACGTAGTGTACATGGACTTCAGCAAGGCGTTTGATAAGGTCCCCCATGCAAGACTTCTTGAGAAGGTGAGAGGGCATGGGATCCAAGGGCCTTTGGCCTTATGGATCCAGAACTGGCTTGCCTGCAGAAGGCAGAGAGTGGTTGTGGATGGGTCTTTTTCGGAATGGAGGTCAGTCACCAGTGGGGTGCCCCAGGGATCTGTTCTGGGACCCTTGCTGTTTGTCATTTTCATAAATGACCTGGATGAGGAAGTGGAGGGATGGGTTAGCAAGTTCACTGATGACACGAAGGTCGGCGGTGTTGTGGATGGTCTGGAAGGATGTCAAAAGTTGCAGCATGACATAGATAGGATGCAGGAATGGGCGGAGAAGTGGCAGATGGACTTCAACGCGGATAAATGTGTAGTCGTCCATTTCGGCAGAACCAACGAGTACACTATCAAGGGCAGGAGTCTTAGTAGCGTTGAAGAGCAGAAGGATCTCGGGGTCCGGGTCGACAGGACTCTTAAATTGGCCTCGCAGGTGGAGGAGGTGGTCAAGAAGGCGTATGGTTTACTGGCCTTCATTAATCGAGGGATTGAGTTTAGGAGTCGGGAGGTAATGCTGCAACTTTACAGGACCCTTGTCAGGCCTCATTTGGAGTACTGTGCGCAGTTCTGGTCGCCTCACTATAGGAAAGACGTAGAAGCTATTGAAAGGGTGCAGAGGAGATTTACAAGGATGTTGCCTGGACTGGGAGGCATGCCTTATGAAGATAGGTTGAGGGAGCTGGGACTCTTTTCCCTCGAGAGGCGAAGGTTGAGAGGCGACCTGATAAAAGTTTATAAAATGTTGAGAGGAATAGATAGGGTGGACTCTCAGAGGCTATTTCCCCGGGTTGAAATGGTCGCTACGAGAGGACACAGTTTTAAGGTGCGGGGAGGGAAGTACAGAGGTGATGTTAGGGGTAAGTTTTTCACTCAGAGGGTGGTGAGTGAATGGAATCGGCTGCCGTCATCGGTGGTGGAGGCGAACTCGCTGGGGTCTTTTAAAAGACTTCTGGATGAGTATATGGGGTTTAATGGGATTGGGGGTTATAGATAGGTCTATAGATTGGTGGGGTTGATGTGATCGGCGCAACTCGAGGGCCGAAGGGCCTGTTTGTGCTGTAATGTTCTATGTTCTATGAAGGACTGTTACTTACATGGCGAAAAACTACAGCATGCGACGGTGCAGAGGGACCTCGGGGTCCTTATGCATGAGTCGCAAAAACCCAACCTGCAAGTGCAGCAGGTGGTCAGGAAGGCGAATGGGATGTTGGCCATTATAGCGAGGGGGATTGAATATAAAAGTAGGGAGGTCTTGCTGCAACTGTACAGGGCACTGGTGAGGCCGCAGCTGGAGTACTGTGTGCAGTTTTGGTCACCGCACTTACGCATGAGTGAAACGAGAATGGAGGGATATGGTAGGGGCTATTAAATAGGGTTAAACCTCGGGAGACACCGGAAAGGCAGGCTGTAAGATTAATATTTTTAACTTTATTCCACAGGTGGAGGTCCACCTCGTGTCAAACAAGGGGCATTCACATGGCGGGTCGTGCCTGGGCTGCTCTTGGAAGTTCCGGGAGTGGCCTAGTACTTCATGTCGGTGTGTGTGCTTGATCCTGGACCGGTAGATGGGCGCCGCAACAGCTCAGTGACTAGCACTGCTGGCTGTGCAGGCACATGGATTTGGGCCGGTGTCTGTGGGAGTTTGCGCATTCTCCCTGTGGTTGCGTGGGTTTCCTCCGGGCGCTCCGGTTTCCTCCCATACCCCAAAAATGTGCTCTCAGGCTAATCGGTTTTTACCAAATTGACACTATTTCTTCCCTGAATCTGACTGAGTAGGGTTCCATTCATAGATATGCAGGGTAGAATAGGTGTAGGGTGATGTGGTGGCGCGGGCTCGTTGGGCCGAAGGGCCTGTTTCCCGTGCTGGATTGTTCTTTGTTCTTTGTTATTTCAGCCTTGGAGGGGGTGCAGAGGAGGTTTACTCGGCTGATACCGGAGTTGAGGGGATTGAACTACGAGGAGAGGCTGGATAAACTAGGCTTGTACTCGTTAGAGTCTAGAAGAATGAGGGGAGATCTCACTGAGACGTATAAGATGATGAATGGGATGGATAAGATAGAGGTGGAGAGGCTCTTCCCGCTCAGAAAGGACAGTAGGATTAGAGGGCACAGCCTCAAGATAGGGGGGGGGGGGGGCGACGATTTAGAACGGAGTTGAGGAGGAACTTCTTCACTCAAAGGGTGGTGAATCTCTGGAATTCTCTGCCCGTTGAAGTGGTGGAAGCTGCCTCGCTAAATATTTTTAAGACGCGGGTTATTGGGGAGAGGGCGGGAAAGTGGAACTGAGACACGACAGATCAGAAATGATCTTATTGAATGGCGGGGCAGGCTCGAGGGGCAAGATGGCCTACTCCTGCTCCTATTTCTTATGTTCTTATGCTCGTGAACACAGCTCTTCATTCAACTGATGAAGGAGCCTGAGACTCCAAAGCTTGTGCTGCCAAATAAACCTGTTGGACTTTAACCTGGTGTTGTGAAACTTCTTACAGTGCTCACCCATGTCCAATGCCAGCATCTCCACATCAAGTTTTGTTTTACAGAGATGGTGGTGGAAGCCTGGAATGCACTGCCAAATGAGGTGGCTGAAACATTACATTAGCCACAATTAAGACATATCTTAACAGGCAAGTGAACAAACGGAGAATAGAGAAATAGAAGCAGTCAGTGTAGGTACGACAGCATGATCGGCGCAGGCTTGGAGGACCAAAGGGCCTGTTCCTGTGCTGTACTCTTTTTTGTTCCAATATCCTGATTCCTTCCCCCACCCCCATGTGCTTCGATCCCTTTTCTTCCTAGAGCTATATCTATTCCTAGAGCTATATCTATTTCCTTCTTGAAATCAGACAACTTTTTGAACTCAACTACATCCTGTAATAGTGAATTCCACACATTGACCACCCTCTGGGTGAAGGTCTCCTCACCTCAGCTGTTAAAGGTTTACCCCTTATCCTCAAACTATGATCCCTAGTTCTGGACTCTCCCACCTCCAGAGAGATGCTTACTGTAATTGGGAACATTGAGTAACTCGGACAGGTCCGGGTACAGCCGATCATCCAACAAGTGTTTGTCAATCAGGCGGCCCGCGTTTTCCAGCGAGTCCATCATCGCCGCTCCGGGGCTGTTGGGGCAAATCACCGCCGGCATCCTGGACAGAGAGAGAAACAATCAGCAGAGCTCCGAGAGACCGGCACCCCCGGAGAGGGGGATCGTCCCAGAGAGGCCCCGGGGTCCCAGACCGGCACCCCCGACCGGCTCCCCCACCCCCCGGGGCCCAGATCGGCTCCCCCACCCCCCGGGGCCCCAGAGCGGCTCCCCCACCCCCCCGGGGTCCCAGACCGGCTCCCCCAACCCCCGGGCCCAGACCGGCTCCCCCACCCCCCGGGCCCAGACCGGCTCCCCCACCCCCCGGGCCCAGACCGGCTCCCCCACCCCCCGGGCCCAGACCGGCTCCCCCACCCCCCGGGCCCAGACCGGCTCCCCCACCCCCCGGGGCCCAGAGCGGCTCCCCCACCCCCCCGGGCCCAGACCGGCTCCCCCACCCCCCGGGCCCAGACCGGCTCCCCCACCCCCCGGGGCCCAGACCGGCTCCCCCACCCCCCGGGCCCAGACCGGCTCCCCCACCCCCCGGGGCCCAGAGCGGCTCCCCCACTCCCCCGGGCCCCGACCGGCTCCCCCACCCCCCGGGCCCCGACCGGCTCCCCCACCCCCCCGGGCCCCGACCGGCTCCCCCACCCCCCGGGCCCCGACCGGCTCCCCCACCCCCCGGGGCCCAGACCGGCTCCCCCACCCCCCCGGGGCCCCGACCGGCTCCCCCACCCCCCCGGGCCCCGACCGGCTCCCCCACCCCCCGGGCCCCGACCGGCTCCCCCACCCCCCCGGGGCCCCGACCGGCTCCCCCCGGTGAGGGGGATCCCCCCCGGACAGGCCCCGGTGAGGGGGATCCTCCCGGACAGGCCCCGGTGAGGGGGATCCTCCCGGACAGGCCCCGGGGCCCAGACCGGCTCCCCCCGGTGAGGGGGATCCTCCCGGAGACCCCCCCGGAGACCCCCCCGGGCCGGATGGGGGTTTGGGGGAATCTTACCCGGGTTTTCTCGGGTTTTATTTCTCACTTTCCTCTTCCCGCGCTCCGGTTCCTCGCCGCGCGTCCCGGGTCAGGGGTCAGGGGTCAGCCAATCAACAGAAAGTTCGCAGAAGCCGGGAAGCAGCGCCACCATCCGCCCCGGAGGAGAAAGTTCAGGACAGAGCCTGCAGTATAGCTTATAACCACTAGAGGCGCTAGGAGACTGCCTCCACTCCCCCCCGGGCCCACCCTCCCCCTCCCCCTCCCCCTCCCCCTCCACCCCCTCCCCCTCCCCCTCCCCCTCCCCCACCACAGCTGTCTGAATGAAGTGAAATCTAATGTCACTTCTTATTCACCTCTGAGCAAAGAAAATTACAGCTCAGGGACAGACCCTTCGGTCTCCAACACCGACCGTGCTGCCTGACTTAACTAAAACCCTCTACTCTTCCAGGGATCGTATCTCTCTATTCCCATCCAATGCCCCTTCCAACTTCCTCTGATCCACACCCATCTGAAGCCTTTACTTTGTTATGCATGATATGGAGATGCCAGCATTGGACTGGGGTGGGCACAATGACAGTCTCAGAACACCAGGTTACAATCGTACAGTGCAGCAGGACATTTTTGGCCCATCGAATCTGCATCAACCACAATTCCACCCAGCGTCCATCACCATAACCCAATGCACATACCCTACTTAGTCACCCTGAGACCAAGGAGCAATTGATCATGGCCAATCCACCTACCCCACACATCTTTGGACAGTGGGAGGAAACCGGAGCACCCGGAGGAAACTCATGCAGACATGGGGAGAACGTGTGAACTCCCACAGACAGTGACCCAAGCCAGGAATCAAACCCAGGACCCTGACACTGTGAGGCAGCAAAGCTAACCACTGTGTCACTATGCTGCCCCAAACCCCAGAAGGTTAAAGTCCCTCATTTGAGGCAGGAGAGGTGCTCTGATAGCTTGTGATTGCAAATAAACCTGTTGGACTTTAACCTGGTGTTGTGAGACTTCTTACTGTGTCCACCCCAGGCCAACCCTGGAATCTCCACATCAGGACTGGTGGAGTTACTGACAGTGCTGTGCATTATCAGAGGATACAACAGAGGATTATCAGTGTGTGGCTCCCACCACACACTGGGTAAAATACGTCCCTGCATGTCCACATTGAACCTTGCCTCCCTTACCTTGAACTGGTGACCCTTTGTGTTTGTCATTTCCGACCTGGGAAAAAGCTTCCACCCTATAAGACCCTAGTCAGACCCCACTTGGAGTACTGTGTACAGTTCTGGTCACGTCATTACAAGAAAGTTGTAATCAATATTGATTACAATTCCAGGGGAATCAATATCCTGGGGGGTAAATTTGCAAAGGCTATGCGGGGAGGTTTAAACTGATTTGGGGGGGGGGGTGGGATATTGAGTAGAGGGGGTGAAAGGGAGGGGGGCATAGATGGGGAATGCAAAGCACGGCGTAGTGGGGGTGGGGCGGAGCAGGGTTTGAAATGCATGTGCTTTAATACTTTAAAGGTAGGGGAGGACCGCAGGAAACATGGGAGGGAGGTTAGACAGGGGGTGGAGAAGGGAAATGCCCAGACTGAGGGGCTGAAGTGTATATATTTTAATGCAAGGAGTATAGTAAATAAGGTAGATGAGCTTAGGGCATGGATTGCTGCTTGGGAATGTGATGTGGTGGCCATTACGGAGACTTGGATGTCTCAGGGACAGGACTGGGTACTTCAGGTGCCAGGTTTCAGATGTTTCAGGAAGGACAGGGAGGCTGGCAGAAGAGGTGGTGGAGTGGCACTGTTAATAAGGGACAGTGTCATGGCTGCAGAGAACATAAGAACATAAGAACATAAGAAATAGGAGCAGAAGTAGGCCATCTGGCCCTTCGAGCCTGCCCCGCCATTCAATAAGATCATGGCTGATCTGTCGTGGCTCAGTTCCACCTTCCCGCCCTCTCCCCATAACCCTTAATCCCTTCTCTTATCAAAAACAAAGAGGATGCCGTGGAGGGACTTTCTACAGAGTCTCTGTGGGTGGAAGTTACGAACAGCAAAGGGTCGAAAACTTTGCTGGGTGTATTCTATCGGCCGCCCAATAGTGACAGGGAAGTTGAAGTGCAAATAGGGAAACAGATTCTGGAGAAATGTATTAAAAACAGAGTTGTCGTGATGGGAGACTTCAATTTCCCAAACATCGACTGGAATATCCCTAGGGTAAGGGGTTTGGCTGGAGAGGAGTTTGTTAGGTGTGTTCAGGAAGGTTCCCTGACACAGTATGTGGACAAGCCTACGAGGGGAGAGGCTGTACTTGACCTGGTACTGGCGAATGAACCAGGGCAGGTGATGGATCTCTCGGTAGGAGAGCATCTTGGGAATGGTGACCATAATTCTATCTCCTTCACAATTGCATTGGAACGAGATAGGATCAGGCAAGCTAGGAAAGTGTTTGTCTGGAGTAAGGGGAGATACGAAGAAGTCAGGAAGTTACTTGGACAAATAAACTGGAAGGAGGCATTCTTAGGGAAAAGTACCGAAGGAAGGTGGCGGATATTCAAGGAATGTTTGTCTGGCGCTCTGCATGACAATGTTCCGATAAGGCAAGGGGGTTTTGGTAGGTCGCGGGAACCGTGGTGCACGAAGGCTGTGTTGAACCTAGTCAGGAGGAAAAGGAAGGTGTACAAAAGGTTCAGGGAACTAGGAGAGGTTAAGGATCTTGAAGAATATAAGGACTGTAGAAAGGAGGTTAAAAGGGAAATTAGGAGAGCCAGAAGGGGTCATGAGAAGACCTTGGCGGGTAAGATTAAGGAAAATCCCAAGGCCTTCTATAAATATGTGAAAGGTAAAAGGGTGAGAAGGGAAAGGATAGGACCTATAAAAGATGAAGGGGGAAAGGTCTGTGTAGAACCAGAAGAAATGGCGGAGGTGCTTAATGAGTACTTTGCCTCAGTATTCACAGTGGAAGCTGATTTGGGAGATCTTGCTATGGACTTGCAGCAGGTGGAAAAGATTGAGTACGTGGACATTAAGGAGGAGAATGTGTTAGAACTTTTGAATTCTATCAAGGTAGATAAGTCGCCGGGACCAGATGGGATGTACCCCAGGATACTGTGGGAGGCCAGGGAAGTGATTGCAGAGCCCTTGGCGATGATCTTTGCGTCGTCAATGGAGACGGGAGAGGTTCCGGAAGATTGGAGGATTGCGGATGTAGTCCCTATTTTCAAGAAAGGGAACAGAGATAGCCCGGGAAATTACCGCCCGGTGAGTCTGACCTCAGTGGTTGGTAAGCTGATGGAGAGGCTTCTGAGGGACAAGATTTACGAGCATTTGGAGAGGTTTGACATGATCAGGAATAGTCAGCATGGATTTGTCAAGGGCAGGTCGTGCCTTACGAGCCTAGTTGAGTTCTTCGATAATGTGACTGAACACATTGACGAAGGAAGTGCCGTGGACGTAGTGTACATGGACTTCAGCAAGGCTTTTGATAAGGTCCCCCATGCAAGACTTCTTGAGAAGGTGAGAGGGCATGGGATCCAAGGGCCTTTGGCCTTGTGGATCCAGAACTGGCTTGCCTGCAGAAGGCAGAGAGTGGTTGTGGATGGGTCTTTTTCGGAATGGAGGTCAGTCACCAGTGGGGTGCCCCAGGGATCTGTTCTGGGACCCTTGCTGTTTGTCATTTTCATAAATGAGCTGGATGAGGAAGTGGAGGGATGGGTTAGCAAGTTCGCTGATGACACGAAGGTCGGCGGTGTTGTGGATGGTCTGGAAGGATGTCAAAAGTTGCAGCAGGACATAGATAGGATGCAGGAATGGGCAGAGAAGTGGCAGATGGACTTCAACGCGGATAAATGTGTAGTCGTCCATTTCGGCAGAACCAACGGGATGAACGAGTACACTATTAAGGGCAGGGGTCTTAGTAGCGTTGAAGAGCAGAAGGATCTCGGGGTCCGGGTTCACAGGACTCTTAAATCAGCCTCGCAGGTGGAGGAGGTGGTCAAGAAGGCGTATGGTGTACTGGCCTTCATTAATCGAGGGATTGAGTTTAGGAGTCGGGAGGTAATGCTGCAACTTTACAGGATCCTCGTCAGGCCTCATTTGGAGTACTGTGTGCAGTTCTGGTCGCCTCACTATAGGAAGGACGTAGAAGCTATTGAAAGGCTGCAGAGGAGATTTACAAGGATGTTGCCTGGACTGGGAGGCATGCCTTATGAAGATAGGTTGAGGGAGCTGAGACTCTTTTCCCTGGAGAGGCGAAGGTTGAGAGGCGACCTGATAGAAGTTTATAAAATGTTGAGAGGAATAGATAGGGTGGACTCTCAGAGGCTATTTCCCCGGGTTGAAATGGTCGCTATGAGAGGACACAGATTTAAGGTGCAGGGAGGGAAGTACAGAGGTGATGTTAGGGGTAAGTTTTTCACTCAGAGGGTGGTGAGTGAATGGAATCGGCTGCCGTCGTCGGTGGTGGAGGCGAACTCGCTGGGGTCTTTTAAAAGACTTCTGGATGAGTATATGGGGTTTAATGGGATTGGGGGTTATAGATAGGTCTATAGATTGGTGGGATTGATGCGATCGGCGCAACTCGAGGGCCAAAGGGCCTGTTTGTGCTGTGATGTTCTATGTTCTATGTTCTAAAGTTGTGGAAGCTATTAAGAGGGTGCAGAGGAGATTTACAAGGATGTTGCCTGGATTGGGAGGCATGCCTTATGAGGATAGGTTGAGGGAGATCGGTCTTTTCTCCCTGGAGAGACGAAGAATGAGAGGTGACCTGATAGAGGTTTATAAGATGTTTCGAGGTATAGATACGGTGGATTCTCAGAGGCTATTTCCCAGGGCTGAAATGATCGCTACGAGAGGACAAAGATTTAAGGTGCGGGGAGGGAAGTACAGAGGTGATGTCAGGGGTAAGTTTTTCACTCAGAGGGTGGTGAGTGAGTGGAATCGGCTGCCGTTGGTAGTGGTGAAGGCAAACTCGTTGGGGTCTTTTAAGAGACTTCTGGATGAATACATGGGATTTAATAGGATTGAGGGTTATAGGTTGGCCTATGATCAGCGCAACTTGTGGGCCAAAGGGCCTGTTTGTGCTGTAGTTTTCTATATTCTACGTTCATAATTTCTTTTCGGTCGCCCCTCAACCTTCGGTTTTCCAGGGAGAACAACTCTAGTTTACTCAATCTCACTTCAAAGCTAAGACCCTCCATATCAGGCAACATCCCAGTAAACCTTTTCTGTACTCTCTCCAAAGCCTCCACATTATTCTGGTAGTGTGGCGACCAGAGCTGGATGCAGCATTCCAAATGTGGCCTAACCAACTCCAACATCATATGCCAACTTTTATACTCTGTGCCCCATCCTATAAAGGCAAGCATGCCATATGCTTGCATGCTGGATATTTTAGAGGGATTGAAAATAGATAAGTCCCCTGGTCCAGATGGGATTTACCCTAGGATTCTTTGGGAGGCAAGAGGGGTGATTGCGGAGCCTCTGGCTCTGATCTTCAGGTCGTCGTTAGTCTCTGGTATAGTACCAGAAGATTGGAGGACAGCAAATGTTGTCCCATTGTTTAAGAAGGGGAGAAGGGACTTCCCTGGGAATTATAGACCGGTGAGTCTTACTTCTGTGGTGGGTAAGGTTTTGGAAAGGATTATTAGAGACAGGATTTATAGTTATTTGGAAAGTAATGAGTTGATTAGAGACAGTCAGCATGGTTTTGTAGCGGGTAGGTCATGCCTTACTAACCTTATCGAGTTCTTTGAGAAAGTGACCAAAGAGGTGGATAGGGGTAAGGCAGTTGATGTGGTGTATATGGATTTTAGCAAGGCGTTTGATAAGGTTCACCATGGTAGGCTTCTGCAGAAAATGCAGATGTATGGGATTGGGGGTGATCTAGGTAATTGGATCAGGAATTGGCTAGCAGATAGGAGACAGAGAGTGGTGGTTGATGGGAAATATTCGTCATGGAGTTCGGTTACGAGTGGTGTGCCTCAGGGATCTGTTTTGGGGCCACTGCTGTTTGTAATTTTTATTAATGATCTGGATGAGGGTATAGTTGGGTGGATTAGTAAGTTTGCTGATGACACCAAAGTCGGAGGTGTGGTAGATTGTGAGGAAGGGTGTCATAGTTTGCAGGATGACTTAGAAAGGTTGCAGAGCTGGGCTGAGAGGTGGCGGATGGAGTTTAATGTGGAGAAGTGTGAGGTAATTCATTTCGGTAGGAAAAACAGATGTGTTGAGTATAGGGCTAACGGGAGGACTTTGAATAGTGTGGAGGAGCAGAGGGATCTAGGTGTATGTGTACATAGATCCCTGAAAGTTGGGAATCAAGTAGATAAGGTTGTTAAGAAGGCATACGGAGTCTTGGCGTTTATTGGTAGGGGGATTGAATTTAGGAGTCGCAGCGTCATGATGCAACTGTACACATCTCTGGTACGGCCGCACTTGGAGTTTTGTGTGCAGTTCTGGACCCCACATTACAGGAAGGATGTAGAGGCTTTGGAGAGGGTGCAGAGGAGGTTTACCAGGATGTTGCCTGGTATGGAGGGGAGATCCTATGAGGAGAGATTGAGAGATTTGGGGTTGTTTTCGCTGGAAAGAAGGCGGCTAAGAGGGGATCTCATTGAAACATATAAGATGATTAGAGGTTTAGACAGGGTAGATAGTGATAGCCTTTTTCCTAGGATGGAGAAAGCTAGCACGAGGGGGCACGATTTTAAATTAAGGGGGGGTAGTTATAGGACAGATGTCAGGGGTAGGTTCTTTACCCAGAGGGTGGTGAGGGACTGGAATGCCCTGCCAGCTGCAGTTGTAAATGCACCTAGTTTGGGGGCGTTTAAGAGATCTGTGGATAGGTTTATGGATGAAAAGGGATTGGTTTAGGCTAGTGGGTCATTGTTTTGTAACTGGTCGGCGCAACATCGTGGGCCGAAGGGCCTGTTCTGCGCTGTAATGTTCTATGTTCTATATGCCTTCTTCACCATCTTTTCCCCGTGTTGCCACCTTTAAGAGTCTGTGGACTTGCACACCCAGGTCCCTCTGTGTGTCTATACTCCTGATGGTTCTGCCATTTATTGTATAGCTCCCCCCTGCATTAGATCCACCAAAATGTATCACTTTGCATTTAACTGGATTAAATTCCATCTGCCATTTCTCCACCCAATTTTCCAGCCTATCAATATCCTGCTATAATCCCTGACAATGTTCATTGCTATCTGCAACTCCAGCAACCTTTGTGTTGTCCACAAACTTACTAATCAGATCAGCTACATCTTCCAAGTCATTTATATATATCACAAACAGCAGAGGTCCCAGTACAGAACCCTGCAGAACACCACTGGTCACAGACCTCCAATCAGAAAAAGACCCCTCCACTGCTATCCTCTCCTCTATGGCCAAGATGTGGAGGTTCAGGCGTTGGAACATAGAACATAACAGCACAAACAGGCCCTTCGGCCCTCGAGTTGCGCCGATCACATCAACCCCACCAATCTATAGACCTATCTATAACCCCCAATCCCATTAAACCCCATATACTCATCCAGAAGTCTTTTAAAGACTCCAGCGAGTTCGCCTCCACCACCGACCACGGCAGCCGATTCCAATCACTCACTACTCTCTGAGTGAAAAACTTACCCCTAACATCACCTCTGTACTTCCCTCCCCGCACCTTAAATCTGTGTCCTCTCGTAGCGACCATTTCAACCCGGGGAAATATCCTCTGAGAGTCCACCCTATCTATTCCTCTCAACATTTTATAAATTTCTATCAGGTCGCCTCTCAACCTTCGTCTCTCCAGGGAAAAGAGTCCCAGCTCCCTCAACCTATCTTCATAAGGCATGCCTCCCAGTCCAGGCAACATCCTTGTAAATCTCCTCTGCAGCCTTTCAATAGCTTCTACGTCCTTCCTATAGTGAGGCGACCAGAACTGCGCACAGTACTCCAAATGAGGCCTGACAAGGGTCCTGTAAAGTTGCAGCATTACCTCCCGACTCCTAAACTCAATCCCTCGATTAATGAAGGCCAGTACACCATACGCCTTCTTGACCACCTCCTCCACCTGCGAGGCTGATTTAAGAGTCCTGTGAACCCGGACCCCGAGATCCTTCTGCTCTTCAACGCTACTAAGACTCCTGCCCTTGATAGTGTACTCGTTCATCCCGTTGGTTCTGCCGAAATGGACTACTACACATTTATCCGCGTTGAAGTCCATCTGCCACTTCTCCGCCCATTCCTGCATCCTATCTATGTCCTGCTGCAACTTTTGACATCCTTCCAGACCATCCACAACACCGCCGACCTTCGTGTCATCAGCGAACTTGCTAACTCATCCCTCCACTTCCTCATCCAGGTCATTTATGAAAATGACAAACAGCAAGGGTCCCAGAACAGATCCCTGGGGCACCCCACTGGTGACTGACCTCCATTCCGAACACAGTGAGCACGTGACCACTCTCTGCCTTCTGCAGGCAAGCCAGTTCTGGATCCACAAGGCCAAAGGCCCTTGGATCCCATGCCCTCTCACCTTCTCAAGAAGTCTTGCGTTGAACTGGGGTAAACACAGTAAGAAGTCTCACAACACCAAGTTAAAGTCCAACAGGTTTATTTGGCAGCAAACGCCCACTCGCTTTCAGAGTACTGCTCCTTCGTCAGCTATGTGGGAGTTCTGTTCACAAACAGGGCATATAAAGACATAAACTCAACTTACAAAATAATGATTGGAATGCAAGTCTTTACAGCTAATCAAGTCTTTCAAGTACAGTCAATGTGGGTGGAGAGAGGGTTTAGCACAGGTTTTTAAGCTCATCTCTTTAACCTGTGCTTGCCTGCAGAAGGCAGAGAGTGGTTGTGGATGGGTCTTTTTCGGAATGGAGGTCAGTCACCAGTGGGGTGCCCCAGGGATCTGTTCTGGGACCCTTGTTGTTTGTCATTTTCATAAATGACCTGGATGAGGAAGTGGAGGGATGGGTTAGCAAGTTCGCTGATGACACGAAGGTCGGCGGTGTTGTGGATGGTCTGGAAGGATGTCAAAAGTTGCAGCAGGACATAGATAGGATGCAGGAATGGGCGGAGAAGTGGCAGATGGACTTCAACGCGGATAAATGTGTAGAACATATAACACTACAGCACAAACAGGCCCTTCGGCCCACAAGTTGCACCGATCACATCCATACCTCCCAAGCCACAGAACTATCTGTAACTCCCAATCCCATTAAATCCCATATACTCATCCAGAAGTCTTTTAAAAGACCCCAGCGAGTTCGCCTCCACCACCACCGACGGCAGCCGATTCCATTCACTCACCACCCTCTGACTGAAAAACTTACCCCTAACATCACCTCTGTACTTCCCTCCCCGCACCTTAAACCTGTGTCCTCTCGTAGCGACCATTTCAACCCGGGGAAATAGCCTCTGAGAGTCCACCCTATCTATTCTATAGCGCTTAATATAAATTTTGTAGCGCTTAATATAAAAAAGGATAGCAAGAGTTTTTATAAATATATAAAAAGGAAGAGGCTGGCTAGGGTGAACGTTAGTCCTTTAGAGGATGAGAAAGGGGACCTAGTGGTAGGGGATAGGGAAATGGCTGAGGTCTTGAATAACTTTTTTGTTTCCGTCTTCACGGAGGAGGACGTGAATAATTTGCCGGGTGTTAGCGATGGAAAAGTAGTAGGACTGGAGGGTCTTAATGACATTACTGTTACTAGAGAGGCGGTGCTCGACAGACTGGAGGGGCTGATTGTGGACAAGTCCCCAGGACCGGATGGAATGCATCCGAGGGTTCTGAAAGAAATGGCGGAGGTGATAGTGGATGCCTTGGTAGTTATTTTCCAGACGTCGCTGGATTCCGGGGAAGTGCCGGAAGATTGGAAAACGGCTAATGTTACGCTGTTGTTTAAGAAGGGTGCCAGGCAAAAGGCAGGGAATTATAGGCCGGTTAGTTTAACGTCTGCGGTAGGTAAAATGTTAGAATCCCTCATTAAAGAGGAAATTGCGAGGCATCTTGAAGGGAATTGCTTGATAGAGCAGACGCAGCACGGTTTCATTAAAGGGAAGTCGTGTCTGACAAATTTACTGGAGTTCTATGAGGATGTGTCTAGGGCGGTGGATAGAGGAGAGCCGGTGGATGTGGTCTTTCTGGATTTTCAGAAGGCGTTTGACAAAGTACCTCACAAGAGGTTATTGCAGAAGGTCAGGGGACATGGAGTTGGGGGTAGGGTGTTAGCGTGGATAGAGGATTGGTTGTCAAATAGGAGGCAGAGAGTGGGGGTCAATGGATGCTATTCGGATTGGCGGATGGTGACTAGTGGGGTGCCCCAGGGGTCGGTGCTGGGGCCTCAGCTATTTACCATTTATATAGATGATCTGGAGGAGGGAACCGAGTGTATGGTGTCGAAATTTGCTGATGACACCAAGATTGGGGGAAAGGCAAATTGTGAGGAGGGTGTGGAGAGTCTGCAGAAGGATCTAGATAGGCTGGGCGAATGGGCCAGGAAGTGGCAAATGGAATTTAATGTTGGCAAGTGTGAGGTGGTCCACTTTGGTAGGAGGAATGGTATGAAGGACTATTACGGGGCGAAAAACTGCAGCAGGCGACGGTGCAGAGGGACCTCGGGGTCCTTGTGCATGAGTCGCAAAAACCCAGCTTGCAGGTGCAGCAGGTGGTCAGGAAGGCGAATGGGATGCTGGCCTTCATAGCGAGGGGGATTGAATATAAAAGTAGGGAGGTCTTGCTGCAGCTGTATAGGGCATTGGTGAGGCCGCAGCTGGAGTACTGTGTGCAGTTTTGGGCGCCGCACCTGCGCAAGGATATTTTGGCCCTGGAGGGAGTGCAGAGGAGGTTTACTAGGCTGATACCGGAGTTGAGGGGATTGAGCTATGAGGAGAGGCTGAATAAACTCGGCTTGTACTCGTTAGAGTTTAGAAGAATGAGGGGAGATCTCATTGAGACGTATAAGATGATGAATGGGATGGATGGGATAGAGGTGGAGAGACTCTTCCCGCTCAAAAAAGACAGTAGGACTAGGGGGCACAGCCTCAAGTTAAAGGGGAGGCGGTTTAGAACAGAGTTGAGGAGGAACTTCTTCACTCAAAGGGTGGTGAATCTCTGGAATTCTCTGCCCGTTGAAGTGGTGGAGGCTGCCTCGCTAAATATTTTTAAGAAACGGGTTGATGGGTTTTTGATAAGAGAAGGGATTAAGGGTTATGGGGAAAGGGCGGGAAGGTGGAGCTGAGCCACGACAGATCAGCCATGATCTTATTGAATGGCGGGGCAGGCTCGAAGGGCCAGATGGCCTACTCCTGCTCCTATTTCTTATGTTCTTATGTTCTTATTCCTCTCAACATTTTATAAACTTCTATCAGGTTGCCTGTCAACCTTCGCCTCTCCAGGGAAAAGAGTCCCAGCTCCCGCAACCTATCTTCATAAGGCATGCCTCCCAGTCCAGGGCTGAAATAGCTGCCGGAAGAGGATACAGGTTTAAGGTGCTGGGGAGTAGGTACAGAGATGTCAGGGGTAAGTTTTTCACTCAGAGGGTGGTGAGTGAATGGAATCGGCTGCCGTCATCGGTGGTGGAGGCGAACTCGCTGGGGTCTCTTAAAAGACTTCTGGATGAATACATGGGATTTAATGGGATTGAGGGTTATAAATAGACCTGGAGGTATGGATATGATCAGTGCAACTTGTGGGCCGAAGGGCCTGTTTGTGCTGGAGTGTTCTATGTTATCCACGTAACTCTCAGCCTGGCGGATGCTCCAATGTCTCCAGCTACTGCTCGAGTCCAGAAACCTGGAGCTCCAGTTCCTGCAGCTGGGGACACTTCATCTCGGACATGTGGCCATCTCGGACATGTGGTCATCTCGGACGCTGATGTCCTGGACTCCACACACATTCCACTTGGCTGACGTGTCTTTAATGCCTTGGACCATAACAAATCTAGGTACAGACAATAAATAACTCTCCCCCTTAGATGTGTAGTTGCTGGCATTGGTCTGGGTTGGGCACAGTAAGAAGCTTCACAACATCAGGTTAAAGTCCAACAGGTTTATTTGGAATTATGAGATTTTGGAGTGCTGCTCCGTGAGTGACTTACCTGATAGCCCTAACCCTAATACTCCGAAAATTTGTGCTACAAAATAACCCTGTTGAATTTGGTGTTGAGACTTCTTATTGTCTCTCTCCAGTTGACCTGTGATGATCTGGGACGATGCTGAGTTTGCAGAACCTTGTCTGATTCCCTCTCCACAGAAGTTGCCAAATTTCCAGCATTTTAACATTGCAGCAAATTTACTCTGATTATTTTACTGACCCTTCAGGTTTCACATGATTAATATGCAGGAAACAAGAGATCCAATACTTACAATGTTTGTGCCAAAACATTTCCTTCTAGTTCCTGCACTTTAAACTTTCCCACAATATTCAGCCTGAGGGGTGGCACTTGCTGAGCAGTCCTCCCGATGTGGAGATGCTGGTGTTGGACTGGGATAAACACAGTAAGAAGGCTCACAAACACCAGGTTAAAGTCCAACCAGTTTATCTGGTAGCAAAAGCCAGTAGCTATCTGAGCGCTGTTTCTTTGTCAGGTGAGTGGGAGTTCTGTTCACAAACAGGGTATATAAAGACACAAACTTAATTTACAAAATAATGATTAGAATGCAAGTCTTTACAGGTAATCAAGTCTTAAACATACAGACAATGTCAGTGGAAAAAGTATTAAGCACAGGTTAAAGAGATGTGTATTGTCTACACAGTGAGCACGTG